>CM037851.1:117309317-117887799 GCA_021234595.1 Delia radicum
CAAAAAAACGATCGATGTACAATACCAGAAGGGTTGACTGTAATCAATGTGTACAGTGGATGTTCAACAGTCTGACTGAGCATTCTCAGCTTAGAATTTTTGTAACCACTGCAGTCGTTGTACAATGTAATAAGTGTTGATCGTTGTGTAATATGATCCTTTATACTTAAAGAACTTGAAAATATTCTTGTAGGTACTAGTCGCATACAAGTCATGCTAAACATGCTACATCAGCATGAATTTTACCAAGGGTAGTTGTTAATCCTTGGCCAACACCACTTAATCGCGTCGTTGTAGTCTCATCTATTTGTCCGTTTAGGATTTGTCCGACCTTTATTATAGAAATATCCGCTCCCGTGTCAACTAATAGTGTTGATTTTCGATTATTCAAAGATGTTCTACAGGGAAGATAGCTATAGAGATTCAAATTTATATTGTATATTGTGTGGTTTAATTCAGGGGTACCAGTTCGTTTCCCGAAATGTTTTCGGTAACGTGTCGCACATTGTGTCGGTATCCGTTGTTTATTTGAACGGTTCCGCCCACGGTTGTTATTGTAATTATTATTATTGTTATTATTGTTGTTGCCATTGTAATTATTATTACGGCCATTTCCGCGATTATTGCCATTTTCTATAGCCGGATCTATTGTTATTTGACCGATTTTGGCGATTATTGCCATACGGTTTTGAGATTTATTCTTCGTAAATAGAACGGAGTTTTGCTGCCCGTAAGCTTCCGTGCAGCTATTGACGAATTTTGCCGTCACTTTCGTTCATATTTGAAAAGGTTCCTGATTCCATGACCAGTTTAACCCTTTCATTGTCGCATTCTTTGTAATCGCTTTAAACTGCCCGCTTGGGTCGAGTACCCTCTGGGCCAGTTGTTGTGGGAGGCCATCTGTAATATAGGCACTCTCCAATGATTTGGTTAGGGAGTCTATTTCTGCCACGTAGGTATTGGCGTTTTTGCCACCTTGACGGACATTCATCAATTGGGCCGATATGACTTCGACCGACTCACCTTTGACAGTTCCTTTTAATGTAGTTATAAACCGCATTAATTGTGGTTTCATTCGAAACTAATTTCTGGCTGAGCCCTTTAGTTTCGTTTTAATTAAATTTACCGCCACGGCCTCATGGGTATCCTTTACGGAATCCAAGAGTGTCAGTGCGTCGAGGAAACCCTGTAAGTTTTCCGGTTACCATCGAAATCTGGTAAAAGTTTCGATGCCAAACCGGGAAATTCCGTTATCGTTGCGGCATGGTGGCTTCCGTAATGTCCACCTTATTATTGACAGTGCCGGGCAACGGGGAAGTCTCTATATTGACTTCCTGTTCAATAACCTGTAGATTCAATCCCGGACCAGTCTGAGTGTCCGTAAGAACCACCGTTCCGTGGGAAGTTGGAGGTAATTTTGTCTCGGTCTTGGTGTCCCAATACGTTATTCTATCGTGCAGTGACATTGGTAACTCTATGCTCAGGTTCCTTCGCGCTAATAACTTAGAAAGTTTATCGCGGACGTCGGTGAAAAAAACCTCAGCCGATAGCCGGTGAGCAGTGGTAAGACGAGGGTAGTGTTCGTCAAGTAATGCCCTAATCTGTTCGAATCGGGTGAACAAATTATCAAGATGCTCTTCCACTGTTTTCTCCCCCGTGGGTCTATCAGTATTCAAGCACTTGTATGAACGATCGAAGTGTTCTTTTATAAGCCTTGCCTTTGTAACTATTTGTTGCCAGTCCATATGGTGGCATATCAAAACTCGGTAAATTATGGCCAACACTCATTAAGGCTATCATACTGTCGTTGCCAGTAATGTCAATTTAAAAAAAAAATTTCACAATAATATATTCCACTGTGGCAGCAAATTACTGCTGAATAATCCGTATATAATAAGGACATTTCCCAAAAGTAAAATTCACTAGACAAAATCTAATTTTCCAAAACTCCCTTCTAGTTAGTAAGAAGTTCAAAAAGAACATGGGGGAATTTTCCCAAGAAAATATTCTTAGATTCACGTATTAAAAAAATTCCGTTAGTATCCCCCGAAAAAAAAAAAAAAATTCTAGATTTTATCGATGCCGTTTCCCAAGGACGCGGCCCTTGCATAATTCTTCCTCAACGACCTCTTGTGTAACTGGTACAACGTCGTCAGGAATTGTAATGCCAATATGGATATTATGATTATCAAGTAAATAACTGGAAGGTGTACTTCCACAGTTATTTCGTTTATGACATTCGCGTTGGGGTTCTCGATTTTCGAATCGCGATTCCCCATTTTCAATTCCGTTCAAATAATCTTGTTAGTATTCAGAAATTTTCAAAAAAATTCAGTTATGTCATTGCGTTCCCTATCCGTTCCCTTCTGGTAAACGGATTTTGAGCACAATGGCATAAATCAGTCACTCGGTCTTTTTGGTGACTGGATAATTTATACTACACTGAGGGAGTGTCACGTATGAATCACCCCAGTTAGTAGAAATAAAAAAAAAATTTGTTGTTAGTAATAGGTTTAAAACTTAAATATTTTCATTATTTTTTTTTTGTTTGTTAGCTTATTTTAAATTAAGTTTTCAATTTTTATAATTTTAATATAATTTTAATTAAAAAATTCTAATAATACAAAAAATTTTGTGTATTCTTACTGTTTTTCTTTTTAATTGCATTTGGTCGTCTGTTGTTGTTGAGGATTTACTCCAGTTGGTAAATTATTTTGTTGATTTCATTGCTGACGTTGTTGACTGTTGTTGCTGTTGTTGCTGTTGTTGTCCGATGGTGTTTAGGCCACACCATCCTTGGAGCAACCAGGCTTGTTGCCCCGGCAATGTTTTGGATACATTGCTTCTTCATTCTTAAAATATTTTTGTTTGAATTGATGCACAAAACGTTTATTTATTTCATTATATTTTGCACTTAAATTGTTTCTTTATAACTTTTCACAGTTTTTTTTTTTATTGTTCTTTTTGTACTCCGAAATCAATAAAAAATATGTACAATGTAAAATTTTCTTTTTAGTTTTTCTTTTATATTTTTTGCACTTTTAAACGGGTTTTATGAGTAATTTTTTCGAAAGCCGGCTTGATATTCATTCAGATATTTGTGGCGTTCAAACAAAATCAGACAGTCTGTTAGTTATTAATCCCACCATTATTTTTGGTAAACAGTTCATGAAAGAGATTCCACGATAGTTGCTTGGTATTAAAGAGTCACCTTTTTTATGTATCGGATAAATTATACTTAAAATAAACGCATCATCTATTTTACCACTATCATACATAACGTTACATGTTGTTGCAATTTCTTCGATTAATTCATCTGGAGCATTTTTAAAAAATTCATATGGTATACGATCGTCCCCTTTTGCTTTATTATTTTTGGCTTTTAGCAACACTTTCTTTATTTCGGCTGTTGTTATCACTCTATCTAAGAGACCATCTTCTTGATGCAAATAAGCGTATTGTATGTCTATTGGGTTTTGTATAGGATTCAAAAGCTGTTGAAAATACGTTTTGAGATTTTCGGCCGGAGCCAATATACTTTGTAAATTATCACCGTAACTGATTTCTTTTGCGATTTTACACCAATCTTTACTATCACTGACTCTTTCTAACTTTTCATCTAAACTCTTTAAGTACTTTAGTTTTTCTTCTTGACACACTTCTTTAAATTTTTTGTTGGCCTTTAAATATTTTTCTTTATTTTCATAACTCTCTTTTTTTCTATATTTTCGTAGCCATTTGAAAGATGTTTTTCTAGCATTGTAACATTTAGCATTGAACCATTTTTGTTTTTGTTTAAAATGTTGACCTTCTTTAAACACTGTCTGATATGTATCATTAACTACTTGAGCAATATCTTTAAATTCCAACATCTCCTTTCTTGTTTCACTCTTTCTAGGACTTGTCGTATCTTAGTCTGGTATTGAAGTAAGTAAACGTTTTTCCATTTTAACTTTGGTAGTAAATTGGGATTGCTGCTACATTTATTGTTAACTTTGATATGTAAAGATAAGACTATTGGAAGATGGTCCGAAAAAATCTGATTTTCTACTGTAAAATTCGTAACTTGACTAAGAAACCCTTGCGATACTGCACATACATCATTGACAGAAGAACCAACTCCACTCATAAAGGTGAAATCTCCATTCTCATCACCAACCGTCATACCATTTGTTATCACCAATCCATAATCGCAACAGAATTTTATAAAGTTCGGCCTCTACTGTCTACAAAAGTGTCTTTTGATCTTCTTTCCTCATTAAGTCCACTGATATTTGGTTGAAGAATATCACTAACATTATTTGCAATGTACCTATTCTTACGTGCAGGTCACCAATTAAGATGGGGTTGTTTAAATTACATTCTTTAAAGAGAAAATCCAATTTTTCAAACTCCTGTTTCCATATTGCACCTCTTAGATAAATTGGTATAATTTCAAAATTGAGTGACCTTACTTTTACATTAATAATTACAATTCGTTGCAAGTTAACGTATGAGCAATTAACACCAAAATTACACAAATCTTTTTTCACTCCCAACAAACTACCCTCCAATTGCTCTTCCATAAACACTTTCTCTTGTTGCTGGTATCCAACAAAGCTCATAACCACCAAAATACTTATTAAAATTTTTAGATTCCTCGTGAATAACATGGGTTTCAAATAAAGCAAAAATATCAAAGACATTAAATAGTTAAAAAAATCAACATTGAACAATTTATTTTTCAATCCATGAATATTGTATGATAATAATTTAAGGCTTCTAAAATCTTCTAAAACTGTACTATTACATATATTGCTGATATCTAGTTTTTTTTATTTATTTTTTCTAACAATGCATCATAGCTTAAGTTAACATTATTATTTTTTTCTTTATAAAGATCAGTTAATACCTCATATCCACACTTTTGTCCACACATTAATTTTTTGTTGTTGTTCCATATCATCCAGTTAACGCCAACCTTAATAGAATCGTTTTTAACAAAAATTCTATATGTTTTATCGGTATCTAATATGTCTGTTTTTAGCTGCATCATAACCTTTCTATCCTGTTGCCTTCTGTCATTCAAATCTTTTTCTGCTTTTATTTTTGACCTTCCAAATTTTTCAAACTTTTAAAAATTTTATTAGCCATGGCTTCCTCCTTCATTTCAGCTATCACACTTATCTTTTTATCTTAGTAATCAAGCACGTGGTTAGGGTCTTTTCCTAACAAGCATCATGACGTTACTAAACTTTGAAGACCAAAAATGTTCTATTTATATAAAAAATTTTTAGTTTGTACTCTGGCTCAAGTAATATTTATTACAGTTATATTAGTTTTTTGTTTTTATATACATCGAGATTATTTTTATGTTATTTTCAATTTATAACGAGCTTTCAACCTCCGTATATTTACAAAAATAAAGCAAATCAAACATATTAGCTAGGTTGATACTAGTATTTTTTAGAAAAGTTAGAGCCTCCATAATAGGCAGAACTTTAACAAAAAACCTATTAATAATCAATTTTGCTCCATTCTTGTCTTCTTAGTAATCAAGCACGTGGTTAGGTCTTTTCCTAACAAGCATCATGACGTTACTAAACTTTGAAGACCAAAAATGTTCTATTTATATAAAAGATTTTTAGTTTGTACTCTGGCTCAAGTAATATTTATTACAGTTATATTAGTTTTTTGTTTTTATATACATCGAGATTATTTTTATGTTATTTTCAATTTATAACGAACTTTCAACCTCCGTATATTTACAAAAATAAAGCAAATCAAACATATTAGCTAGGTTGATACTAGTATTTTTTAGAAAAGTTAGAGCCTCCATAATAGGCAGAACTTTAACAAAAAACCTATTAATAATCAATTTTGCTCCATTCTTGTCTTCTTAGTAATCAAGCACGTGGTTAGGTCTTTTCCTAACAAGCATCATGACGTTACTAAACTTTGAAGACCAAAAATGTTCTATTTATATAAAAGATTTTTAGTTTGTACTCTGGCTCAAGTAATATTTATTACAGTTATATTAGTTTTTTTGTTTTTATATACATCGAGATTATTTTTATGTTATTTTCAATTTATAACGAACTTTCAACCTCCGTATATTTACAAAAATAAAGCAAATCAAACATATTAGCTAGGTTGATACTAGTATTTTTAGAAAAGTTAGAGCCTCCATAATAGGCAGAACTTTAACAAAAAACCTATTAATAATCAATTTTGCTCCATTCTTGTCTTCTTAGTAATCAAGCACGTGGTTAGGTCTTTTCCTAACAAGCATCCTGACGTTACTAAACTTTGAAGACCAAAAATGTTCTATTTATATAAAAAATTTTTAGTTTGTACTCTGGCTCAAGTAATATTTATTACAGTTATATTAGTTTTTTGTTTTTATATACATCGAGATTATTTTTATGTTATTTTCAATTTATAACGAGCTTTCAACCTCCGGATATTTACAAAAATAAAGCAAATCAAACATATTAGCTAGGTTGTTACTAGTATTTCGATCTGGCTAAAGATCTCATCAGAACCCGAAGTTTTAGAAAAGTTAGAGCCTCCATAATAGGCAGAACTTTAACAAAAAACCTATTAATAATCAATTTTGCTCCATTCTTGTCTTCTTAGTAATCAAGGACGTGGTTAGGTCTTTTCCTAACAAGCATCATGACGTTACTAAACTTTGAAGACCAAAAATGTTCTATTTATATAAAAAATGTTTAGTTTGTACTCTGGCTCTAGTAATATTTATTACAGTTATATTATTTTTTTGTTTTTATATACATCGAGATTATTTTTATGTTATTTTCAATTTATAACGAGCTTTCAACCTCCGTATATTTACAAAAATAAAGCAAATCAAACATATTAGCTAGGTTGATACTAGTATTTTTTAGAAAAGTTAGAGCCTCCATAATAGGCAGAACCTTAACAAAAAACCTATTAATAATCAATTTTGCTCCATTCTTGTCTTCTTAGTAATCAAGCACGTGGTTAGGTCTTTTCCTAACAAGCATCATGACGTTACTAAACTTTGAAGACCAAAAATGTTCTATTTATATAAAAAATTTTTAGTTTGTACTCTGGCTCAAGTAATATTTATTACAGTTATATTAGTTTTTTGTTTTTATATACATCGAGATTATTTTTATGCTATTTTCAATTTATAACGAGCTTTCAACCTCCGTATATTTACAAAATAAAGCAAATCAAACATATTAGCTAGGTTGTTACTAGTATTTCGATCTGGCTAAAGATCTCATCAGAACCCGAAGTTTTAGAAAAGTTAGAGCCTCCATAATAGGCAGAACTTTAACAAAAAACCTATTAATAATCAATTTTGCTCCATTCGTGTCTTCTTAGTAATCAAGCACGTGGTTAGGTCTTTTCCTAACAAGCATCATGACGTTACTAAACTTTGAAGACCAAAAATGTTTGTTAAAACTCGTGATGCCCAATTGGTAAGATATTTTTTACCATTAGTGACACTGCTTCATTAGGGGATATTTTGTCCTTCTGGGACCTTAAAATAAGAGGGGGTTTTGAACCCTTCAATGATCTTTCTTTAGTGATTTTAAGAAAAAGGAACACATATGACCCTAATGGCTTTATCCCATTTTGAAAAAAGAAGGAGAATATCATCTGCATGGTCTTTCTCTTCAATTTCCTTGGCAGCCAAATGAAAAACTTCCACTTTCTTCGTTATCTCGGGAGGATTTTCGTTAGTTATTATGGACAGTGGCCATTCTTCGGGCGGGTTTTGAAGCTAACTCGGTCCATGCCACCATAGCGTGCTACTTAAAAGCTGATCCGTGTTGCAAACCACGTGATCCCAAATCTGCTGGGTTGTCAGCTGAACGGACATGCCGCCAAGAGACATTTCCAACGTTCCTAATAATCTGAGCCGTCCTATTTGCAACATAGGTTCTCCAGATATTCGGGGGTTTTTCCAACCATCCAAGAACTATCGAGGAATCGCACCAGAGATATAGGTCATAATTTCCAACCATTAAAGACGTAATAATTTGTTTAACTAATTTAGATAACAAAACATCGCCGCAGAGTTCTAGTCGTGGGAGACTTACAGGGGAAATCGGAGCTACTTTAGTTTTCGAAACGAGCAAATTCGTGTAAACGGACAACTCGGTTTGTATGCGGAGATAAACAGTTGCACAATAAGCCTTTTCTGAGGCATCGCAAAAGCCATGTATTTGGGTTGGTAACGAAGGGGAGAAGTTAACCCAACGAGGAATTTTTAGCGTAGAAATCAAGGAAAGATTTTCTACAAACTTATTCCAATTGTTAAGGGTGGCCTGCATAACATTTTCATCCCAATTTGTACCCTCTAGCCAAAGTTGTTGAAGTAAAATCTTTGCCTGTATTATGATTGGGGAAATCCATCCTGCTGGATCGAAAAGTTTGGCTACGTTTGACAAAATTTTCCTTTTAGTAATGGAGCTAACAGGAGATAGAGGTTCGACGGTGTATGAAAAACAGTCAGACAGTGCATTCCATTAGATGCCTAGAGTTTTTGTTTCGCTGGTCTCATGGAACTTGAGGAAATCTGAATCTAAGATATTCTCCTGGGGGACCGACTCTAAAATCTGGGTGCAATTGGAGGTGATTGATATCGTCGACATAAGTTTCTTTTCTAAGAATATATGACGCTTTTGGATACATTTTTTCGGAATCGGTGGCTAATTGTAAAAGGGTCCTAATTGCCAAGTATGGGGCACAGCCCACTCCAAAAGTAACCATCTTAAGGGCAAAGTCCTGTATTGGACCCGTAGCGTCTGGACGAAATAGAATTCGTTGAAATTGAATGTCGTCCTGGTGTACTGCAATTTGTCGGTACATTTTCTCAATGTCTCCATTAAAAACAAATCTATAAAATCGCCATTTTAAAATAAGTGTCATTAAGTCGGTTTGCAGGGTGGGGCCTGTATGGAGAATGTCATTAAGCGAATTCCCTGAACTAGTTTTTTTAGACGCATTAAAAACAACCCTAACCTTCGTGCTACGACTTTCAGGCTTAACTACGGCATGATGTGGCAGATAGTAAGAACTATAGCTATCGCTGGATAAGTTTTCCCATGAGGCAGTGGGTTCCATATGTTTAAGAGTAATATATTCTCTCAAAACATTATTGTAGGTCTCAGCAAGTTGTGGTTTGTTTTTTAGGGATTTTTCCATTTCCAAATATTGTGCTATGGCCGTAGATCTAGTGAGATATATATAATAGAAACGCTCCGTTTTATGTTTTAATTGCAACTAACCTTTATTGTCTTCTTTTATTTTATTCTATGCTTAAAACTACTAAAAATAACGTGTGTACTTGCTGACAGAGCAAATACACACAGGTAGTTGCAGTGTGGATATTTACACCAACTTATGGGTGTTGCGTTACACAACTGTCTGTGAAGCAGACAGCGTGAGAACCAGACTGTGTGAATCAAGTAAAATAATTCACACAATGCGTGTCATGTTGCCCGGGTATTTGTATACGGCAACGTACGCTTATCAACCACACTACATCTCCCTTTTCAGAGAAAAAGATCGATCAAATGATCATAAAGTGATCGATCTTTTTATATACCTTAAACTTATTAAATTCTGTAATTTTTCTTTTATTTTCTTGTTTTTTTTTTTTTATTACAATTTTTTTTTATATATATACCTTATACTTATTGAAATTTGTAATTTTTCTTTTATTTTCTTGTTTTTTTTTTTTTTTTTTTTTTTTTTTTTATTATTACAATTTTTTTTTAATAGTATTACAACTTTTTATTTCTGGTGCACCAAAAAAAAATTAAAATTTACAGATCTTAATTCTATCTCTATGCACAGTTTGTGCCTTTCCTTTTTCATTCTCTATTTTTAAATTATTATTCTCTTTTAGAGATATGACCTTAAAAGGTCCTAAATATTTGTTTTCTAGCTTATGACCCGTTTCATTTTTAAGAAATACCAGGTCTCCTATTTTAATATCTAAACTCCTACTATTCTGATCATAGTAGTTTTTTCTACTTACTTTATGTTTATCTAATAGAGACTTTGCTCTAGTATAAGCTATTTCTAACCTATATTTAACTTCTTTACTATAGCTATCTATATTATATAGAGGATCTACCCTTTCTATTGAGTTAAATTCATGGAATCCATTTGGGATTCTTCCGAATACAAGCTCATATGGGCAGTATCCATGTGTCACCGATGGGGTGGTATTAAAACAGTACGTGAAGTACTTTGTCCACTCATCCCAATCGTCTCTTTCAACTGATATGTATGATCGTACATATTCGTTAAAAGTTCGGTGACTACGTTCAACGGTTCCCAAGGTCTGGTGATGGTAAGCCGTGGACGTTATGTTATCAATGTTCAGGTATTTCGACAAGTCATCCATTATCGAATTTTTATACTCTGTTCCCATGTCCGTAATGAACGTCTTCATTGGACCGTACAATAGTATAAAAAATTCAAATATAGCCCTCGCAACCGTTTTTTGCGCTTTTATCTAGTATTGGTATAGTGACCAGATATTTTGTTAGGTCACATATTAGTGTAATCACATATTCATTGCCATTTTCCGTACGAGGTAATGGTCCAATTGTATCTACCAATACAGTATCAAAAGCGTTGGTTGGAGTCTTAGTTATTATCATGGGGCTTTTTGTATGTCGTGTCGTTTTGGCTTTTTGACACTTCTGACATGATTTAACGTATTCTGTTATGCTTTTAATCATGTGTGGCCAATAGAAGTATCTCTTCACCTTGTTTAGTGTCCTTGTAATCCCAGAATGACCGCCTTGTACTGGGTCATCATGGTACCTTTTAATAGTTTTTAAAATTTCGCCCTCATTGCTCAGTTGGGTCACCCTTGGAAGTAGCGCTACTTTTAAATTTATCAATTTTTCATTGCCCAAGGCCTTAAATTCATCTATTGTGACGGATTCGAAAATCTGTTCACTGGGTGCCATTTGTACTTTGACAATACCTATTTCGCAGGCTAATGATTCTAGCCTTGGGAAGAATTGTCCTAGGTCAATTTTCCCATTGACGAACAGGTCGTCTATCATTATCCTAAGGATAATTTTCTTTCCATGCTTTAAGAAGCAATGGTTTGAAGTCATTTTCAATTTTGGATATTTTCTGACGTCAGTATAGTTTATGACTTCAAATATATTGGGCTTTTCGTACTTTTTCTGCTGAGTGAGGTGCTTTTCTTTCGATTTTTCTTGTTTTGCAGATGATCTTGTAGATACTTTGAGTATCTTTGTTATGTCCTTGGACATTTCCTTTAAGTCCTCTATCGTTATTCTCGATAGAGCATCTGCTACAAAATTCTCTTTTCCCCTGAGGTATTCTACCGTGAAGTCATACTCTTCGAGATCTAATCTCATTCGAGTTAATTTCGAACTTGGATTTTTCATAGAGAATAGGTAGGTTAATGGGCGATGGTCCGTTTTGACCAGAAAATGTGTACCATATATATATGGCCTAAAATGCGTGATTGCCCAATGAATTGCAGTGAGTTCCTGCTCAATTGTGGACTTATTGCTTTCTCCTTTAGAGAATGTCTTAGAAGCATAGGCGACTGGAAGTTGTCTGCCTTCATATTCCTGACTTAGTACCGCACCGCAAGCATATTTGCTAGCGTCTGTAGTAATACAGAATGGTTTTCTAAAGTCGGGATATTGTAGAATTTGGGGGTCTGTTAATGCTCTCTTTAAATGATCGAATGCCTTTTGGCATTCTTTGGTCCATTCAAACTTAACATTTTTCCTTGTCAATCTCGATATATGACGAGAATAATCAGAAAAATTTTTAATGAACCTTCTATAATAGTTGCAAAAAGCAACAAATCGTCTTGCTCCATCTGCATCAGTTGGGACTGGATAGTCCCTAATTGCTGCATACTTGCTGTCATCCGGTAGGATGCCCTTGTCAGTACATTTATGCCCGAGATAAGTTACCTCATGCATAAAAAATGTGCATTTGTCTGGATGTAGCTTAAGATTGTACCTTCGGCATAGTTCGAAAACATCAGTCAAATTTCTCAACATATGTCTTTCAGAACATCCGAGCACTACTAAATCATCCATGTATAAAAATGCTTGAGATGGCGTTAAGCCAGAAAACGCAAGAGTCATCATGCGTTGAAATGAGTTTGGAGCAATTTTAAGCCCATAAGGGAGCCTTTTAAAACGATAAGAGCCATTCCCCGTTGAAAAGGATGTTATATCCCTTGAGTCCTCATGCAACTCTATCTGGTGAAATCCAGACATTAGGTCCAGGCAGGAAAAATATTTTGCCCTTCCTAATTGGTCAAGAATATCGTCTATTCTTGGAAGTGGGAACTTGTCCGCAATCAATTTCCTGTTTACCTGTCGGTAGTCGATTACCAATCGCCACCTTTTCTCATCCGAGTTCGGCAATGATTTTTTAGGCACTAGTAGTAAGGGACTATTATATTCCGAAATTGATGGCTCCACTATGCCATCATCTACTAGTTTCTCCACTTGCCTATTGACTTCCGCTTTATGAGCGTGTGGTATTCTATAGTTCTTTATATAGATCGGTGTTTTATCATTCAATCTAAGTTTTTGTTTGTAAAAATTATTTGTGGAAATCTTTTCGGTTTCCAAGGAGAATATATCGCTAAATTTCGAACAGAGTGTTATTAATTCATCCCTAAATTGATCAGGAAAATTCCTTTTCAGTCGCTTTAGGACCTCTTCTGATCTTTTTCCGGTTCTGTTTGTAGTTTGCAATATATCGTAATTCGATAATTTCTCCGTTACTACTTTTGTAATATCTACCGTCGCGTCACAGCTATTCGTATTCAGAATTCTCACATATGCGTCATTGCCTTGAACTATTGTGTTTGCAATGAATACGCCAGGCTGAACTTCTTGATTCGGTATCAATAATTCTTCCTGTTCAGAGCCTATGTGTATTCTGCGTACCACTTGTGATCTTGCTGGAAGCATGATCGAGTTACTAGTGCAGGTATTCCTTATTGGAATCGCGAAATGTTGAAAATTTTTAGGTCGAAAAACAAGACATTCCTTATTTTCCATGAAATCCAATTTGCAATTGAATTCCCTCATTAAATCCACACCGATGATTCCATCGCATGGTATTGGAAAATCGTCTGGTACCGCATGAAATTTATGCGTCACCAAAATATTTTCAACTCTGAGGTCAATCCGCATACTGCCGATTGATTCGATGGTACCTATACCAATACCACTAAGGGTCGTTATTTCACCAGAGTCAATCTGCTCATTGTTCACATTCGCAATTTTTAGCAGTGATATATCTGCTCCTGTATCCACAAGTAACGTTAGTAACTTATTAGCTGTGTTGTAAAATTTAACAAACACGCCGAAACTTAGATTGAGGGTGTATACCCTTCTGATTATTCTCTCAGGGGATGGTCCCGGTTTTCCGAACCATTGTTTTGGTCATTGACCATTCGTATATTGCCGTTATTGTAGGAACTACGGTTATTTCCGCGGCTCCTATTATTACGATTATCATATCGTCTATTACCGCCACCACGGTAGGCACCCCTACCGCGGTTATTCGAGTTATTACGGGTATTTCCTCGGTAACCTCCCCGACTGTTTCTACGGTCGTTACCTTGATACCCTTGGTTATGCATGTATAAGACAGCGTTCTGTTGTCCGTATGTTTCAGTACAACATTCAACAAATTTAGCCACTGCCTCATTGAAATTATCAAATTTGCCCGATTGCATTATTAGCCTAACGCGTTCGTTGTTCGCGTTCTTCACCATTGCCTTGACGGCAGTTTTGGTGGAATATTTGTCGGCCTGTGATGGTGTTAAGCCATCCGAAATATAGGCTGACTGTAGGGATTTTGTTAAATCCTCTACTTCTTTCATGTAGGCGTTCGCATTTTTGTTTGCTTGCCTGACATTCATCAGCTTGGCCGTAACCACGTCGATTGATTCTCCTTTCACGTTCGCACGCAAGGAAGTTACAACCTGGGCTAAATCGGTCTCGGTTCCTTTTAGTAAATTAATTGCTGTGCCTTTTAATTTAGTTTTCACTAAATTAACAGCAATTATAGCATGGCCGTCGCAGACACTTTCTACCAATTCCAGTGCCGATACGAAGCCCTGAAGGTTTTCAGGTCGTCCATCGAACTCTGGGATGAGTTTTGAGGCGAAGCTCAGAAACTCGATTGCGGTCTGTGGCATCTCGATGTTCTTTGGGATAGGGACTTTAATTTCAATGTTATCTGGGGTTTGTTTCTCTAAGATGGGAATGGTATCTTGGGGAGATTTAATTCCCAAGTTATGCGAGGTTTGTTCCTCTAGTGGGGTAATAGGTTCCTGAAGTGAAAAAGGTATTTCCAATTCCACTCCTTTCCTTAATGCGACAGAGATTAATTTCTCTCTGACATCCGCATAAAACCCGTCGGCAGCTACTTTGTGGTGCGATGTTAGGCGCGAGTATGATACATTGAACAATACTCTTATGCGCTCTACTTGTTCCACAAGAATCCCTATATGCTTCTCGACGGTTTCTTTTCCCGTTTCCCTATCGGTGTTTAAACACTTATAGGATTTCGCAAAAACCTCTTTTATCTCCCTTGCTTTGAATAGGATTTTCTCCCATTCCATTTGGGCCTACAACCCGTTTAGCATCCCTGATAGGGGTTAATTTGTTCATATTTATTGTGCCTCCCTAGATTTTATCTAGGTCGGTGGCCATTGATCTTCTATAATTCTTTTTCAAGGATCTTTTATGCAACTGATACCAGGTGGTAAGCAGTTGAATGGCCTGAATGACAATAATTATTATTAAATAAATGTGTGGTGGTTCGATTTGCACCACATTCACGTCATTTATAACATTTGCGGTCGGTTTTTCCACTTTGGATTGTCCGAACCCCATTTTATTTTCTATAATAGGTCCCTAAAAAAGTTAATATGTATAATATGTATAAAAAATTTAATTTAAAAAAAAGTATAAAAATTTTAATTTTTTAAAATATGTATAAAAATTTTAATTTTTTTTTTTTTTTTTTTTTAATGATTTAATTTTATATATGTTATTTATTTTCTTCTCTTTCTTGTCTAATTATTTATTACAGATATAATTATTTATTAATAATCACAATCATCAACTTACACTAAACATATTTAACATACATACAAGTACAGTTGTTGTTAATTTCTTGTTGCTTTGGGTGTTCCCCTGCCGTTCCTGTTGATGTTACTTTTGTCGTTGATCTGAAAATCTCCGCAGCCCAGGCAAGATTCGTTGCCTGGTGTCTTTACAATGTATTAGCCACATTGCTTCTTCTTTGAGTTTTTGTTGTTTTTAGTTTTTTATATTGCATGTAGGTATTTTCCGTTTTTATTTTTCTTTAATTTCAGTGTTTTCTTTTTCTTATTATAAAAGTAACTTGTTATTATTTTTTTTTTTTTGGTTTATTTTAAGTTTTTTTTTTGTTTGTATTGTCACTGTTCTTTATTCTTATTTGTATTTTAGTTATAACTGTGCTTTCAGTTGTGCTGTTTTTATTTTTTTTTTAACTCACGGTCACGGTAGCGGATGGCATCGCGAAATTAATTGATAGATGAGTTGTCGGTTTTAATGATAAATGCAGACTGTTTGATATTATTTCTTTTTTTAAATTTTTTTTTTTGACATGAAATTTCTTTTGTTTGATTTAGTTATAAGAAATTTAGTTTCACTTAGTAACAAGAGGAATGTTACTGTATTTTAGAGGAATGTTACTGTATTTTATTAAGTCTTATTAGTTTTTTTTTTTGTAGTTTTTTTTTTTTTAAATATTTTCTATAAAAATATATTTCTTTTAGTTTTTAATAAAATTATTTTAATTTTTCACTTTTCCACTAATTTTGGCACATCTGTACCTTTTCACTGTTTTTACTTTTTTTCGTCTCTTTCATAGTGTATTTTTTTTTTTGTTGCACCGAAGTTTCTAGTTTATTTTTTTTTCATTTTGAATTTAATTGATTTTTTTTTTTTACACAAAAACATTACACAAAAAAAAATCACTACACCTTATTACTTTTGTGTATTATTATTTAATTGTTTTTTTTTTTCACTTTTTATTATTAAAATTTATTTAGTCTTTAATTTAATTTATTTTAAACTGTCAATTATTTCACCGCTGTCACGGTCGCCATGAGATATATATAATAGAAACGCTCCGTTTTATGTTTTAATTGCAACTAACCTTTATTGTCTTCTTTTATTTTATTCTATGCTTAAAACTACTAAAAATAACGTGTGTACTTGCTGACAGAGCAAATACACACAGGTAGTTGCAGTGTGGATATTTACACCAACTTATGGGTGTTGCGTTACACAACTGTCTGTGAAGCAGACAGCGTGAGAACCAGACTGTGTGAATCAAGTAAAATAATTCACACAATGCGTGTCATGTTGCCCGGGTATTTGTATACGGCAACGTACGCTTATCAACCACACTACACTAGAGGCTCCGAGGGGTTTACCATTCGGAAACTCCGATCTAAAAGGAAGTTTGACTACATAGCGTCCTTCAGGGTTGCGGAAAGTCGTTTCCTGGTAAAGAGTTTCACAGAATTTTTCTTCGTTAGAGACAGGATGCTGATCGGTGATCTCTTCTTGTTCCCAAAATTTCCTTAGTTGCTCACCAAGAGGATCGAATGGTATTTCACTGGCCGCAATGTGAAACGTAGAGACCGATTCAACATCAATAGGACCACTTACAATCCAACCGAAAATCGTTGATTGTGGCATAAGTGAACTACAAATTCCCTTAACCCCGTCAAGCATTATGTTCGAAAGAATATTACTTCCTAAGTAAGTCTACGTGAGCAGCCGCGTAAAAGGTTGGATCTGCGAGGTCAAGGTCATTTAATTCATCAAGGGGAATCTCAGACTGGGACACTGAGACACTGGGTAACATGCTGGTTATCTTGGGAACGACTATCGCTTTTACCTCCACATATCGGTTGTATTTATCAGAAAACAATTTAAAATTACTCCCATGGCGCTAAGTTCAAAAGATTTTGCTTCTGTAGGAAGCATTAGTTGTTGTTGAAGTCTTTTGGAAATAAATGATTTTTTTGAGCCCTGGTCTAAAAAGGCTCGTGCTCTAAAACTTTCTCCTCTGTGGTTAATTTGTACGATTGCCGTTGGAAGCAGAGTATCTTCCGCCGATGATTTATGTGCCGTGAAATGGACATTTGTTCTGGTAGATGGCCTACCTCTCGTCTGAGTTGAAGTTTCGGGCCCTTGAGTTGTTACTTCAATGGAGTTGGGAGTTTAAATTTTTCCAGAATTCTGAGCAGAGGGCTTAACAAGTGTAAAAGAGAGTGATGATTCTTCTTACAATATGAACAAGTAAATTTACGAACATGACTGCTTGACAAGCAATTTTGACAAATTCTGTTGTTTGAAACAAAGTTATTTCTAGTTTGAGAATCAAAATCAATAAATTGGGGACAGTTGCGGAGTAAATGATTAGCTTCACAAACTTTGCAGCATAATTGGGATGTCATTGAGACATTGCCCGAAACATTAAAAGATTTAGAGCTTTTGGTTGTCGGTTGTGTGCTGTGTTGCAAGCGTTAAACTACCTCATATCTGTTGGACAAGAATTTGTCCATTTGATCCCATTTGAGAACTTCTCTGTGGGAGTCCAGAGATTGTTCCCATAATGAAAGTGTTTCATATTTAAGTTTTTTTCGCAATTATATTGACCAAAATAGGGTCCCATTCTCCAGTGGGTACGAGAGGCCAAACAATAATTGACCGTGGACTGAAGCTCTAGAAGGGATTCACAACTTTCCGATTTGATGGGCTTTAGGTCTAACATTTTATTAACTTCATTATCTACAAGAACACGTTTGTTCTCATACTTCCATCTTAGTGCCTCCCAGACAATGTTAAAATTTTCAGCACACAATCGGTATTTTGAGATAATCTTACCCGCATCGCCCCGTACTTTTGCTCTAAGAGCCAGGATTTTTCGTATTGTAGGAACAGCCGTGTTGTCTATATAGACCGCAGTGAACATGTAACGAAACGTGGGCCATTCCTCATATCCACCGCAAAAATCTTTAACGTCACACGCAGGGATTCCTGCCCCAGCTAATGCACCGATTGGGAATCCTGAATCCTGACTAGCTTCTATTGGATTTGAAGTTGAAGCGGAACGTGTTTTAAGCGATTTCTGTGTTTCTAAAATTCTTGACTTGGTTTTGTGAAACGCCTTCGTGCAGGCACTATGCTTTCCCCGGACCGACTCTAAAAGATCCTTTCCTATTTTAGTCTCCCTGTCGGTACATAATAATCGGTAGGACCTTTGAAGAGTTGCCCATCTATCGTTTAAATCCTGCAGTTGTTCTTCAAGTAGGGACTCATTGAGCTCTTCATGCGGAATTGCGTCTAACTCTGAGCAAAAAGGTGACGAGCTCATCGGAGTCAAATATAAATTCATCTGTCATTGTCGAAGTTAAATGATATACAGCTAATGAGGGCTTTAATCAGATAAAATAGTTAGATTCAACTAAAAACCGAGAGCAATATGATCTAAATGGCACTTAATTTTCCGATGCACGACGACAAATTTTGGTAAAAATTTTAAAAAAGGAGAATCGAATAAAATACGTAAAACCACTTAACAGTGTGTCTAGAACGCTTTTTTGAATAACCAAAAAACAGATGAGAAATTTGTTTGGTGCCCTATTGATATTAATGTAGGATAGCCGCTACTCGAATTACCTGAAGCAGTAGAAACTATTAAGATTTTATGTTCTTCAATATGTTCAATTAAAAATTTGGGAAATTTTTAATCAAAACTTTATTTTTATTTTTGTTAGAGTCCGCTAAATGATTATTTCGCTTATTTTTCACTTAACAGTTTTAGTAATTTTCCGGAATTGGTTCCGGTTTCTAATGGAAATGATAATATTGATAAATATTAAATGCGTAATAACGTGTATCTTCACCGCTGATTATTTTTGTTTCTTAATTTTAAAATCGTGTTATCTTTTTCGTTAGCAACACAATTAACTGTTTCAGTTAAATAATTTAGTTAAATTACACCGAAAATTGTCTTTGTTTAAAACCCGGGGTTTCAGAAAATATTAAACTTTGGCAACTCTTTAAACAAATTTATTATTCATACGTGAAAAATATTTTCTCTTTATTTCTGTTCAAAAAAAAAAATCCACCAACAATAAAAACTCAAACAATAACAATAAAGTGTAACTTGGGTTTATTAGCTAGGTATGATTATTGGCATAATAATTGCTTTTTATTTGCCCTTGTCTAGATTTGGGTTTTTTTTCCATAGAATGAGATTGTAACAAAGTTTAAGAGATTGCTTTGTTAATTTTTGTTTTCAACATAAAAACATCTTAAAGGGTCTAATTTAGTTTCTCTTGTTTGTTTACTCTTACGCAAAAGTAACTCAAACAACAACAAAAATTAAATACTTATTTTCTCTTTAGTTTTGTTTAAAATATGAAATGAAATCAAATGAGATTGACCTTAACGAGGTTGTTGTGGTTTTTGACTTTGGTATAATGTTCGTTTTCTCTTAGAACTTAATTCTAACGAAGTTTAAGAGATTGTTTTGTTTTATTTTTCTTTTCTTTTAAAAAAAAAAAAAAAACAAAACAATTTTTAAGAGACTATGTAGACAATTCAGTTTCTCTTGTTTGTTTAAGTAGCTAAAGTAATACAAACGATGTGTTTTCTCTTTAGTTTTGTTTAATTGTAGATGGGAGTGTGTGTGCAAATTAATTTTAATAAAATTTGTATATACAATGTTGCTGCATTGGTACTTTTTTGCCCCTTAGTTTAACAGAAATTAAAATTTGGAGAAGGGGGTGAAAGTTTGAATGCGGTACCAACAACAACTTTTTAAATAAGTAGCACTTTTTGCGCCAAAAAACCAATAATAATTCCAAGAAGTAAATGTTAAAGCAAATATTACTACGTGGTTCAATCGAGATGCCTTTCGACTGAAAATCAGTACAAAAGGGGGAAGGGTTGTTACGACATAAAGGAACTTGGGAACGTACTATGCTGAAATTTCGTATGCTTTAAATGAGTATGATTTGCGTGCTTGTGAATTATTCGTGTCTGAATAAAAAAAATAAACAAAAACACTTACTTATTTTACGTGTGTTTTTTTTTTCAGCGTGTTGATTATTTTTCCTTTGGGCAATTTTCCAAGATTATTGTTGTTTTCCTCTTACACAACTGGTTTGTGCTCTCGTTCCTTATTTTGGTGTTCGTCTGCTGCAGTGCACGGCTTTAGCGGTTAATAAAAACTATGATTAAAACCACAATTTGTAACGTTCCATGAACTGGTTCTCTAATTGCAGGCAATAACACTTCGGTTTAGGCCTATAAAAAGACAGCAGCCAATGTATGTGGTACCCAATAGTCGCGTGTTTACTTTGGCTTTAATTTGCAGTGTTTGGGAGAAAGTAATTTTTCTGAACGCACCTACTGGCGTTTATAACTTCAATTGAAATTGCAGCAAATGATTTACTGTAGGTTGATGTTGTTTTGTATGAAACAAAATTTTTAATGCACTTTAAACTTGTAAATCGAAAAAAAAATTTATTTGAGATATATTTTCCCAAAATTATGTTGCTTTTATTGTACAAGTGGTGGCTGGAATTGTTGCTTTCAGATTTTTTGTGGACCGGCAGTTTTTGGTCGAAATTTACTTCCAGTGTCCGATCATAACCTCACAATTTTTTTGCTCAATAGTATATTGAAATGAGTTGTTTACTTTTTTTTATGCGTTTGTTCTTTCTACAATGGGTTTAGTCTTATTAAAATAATAAACTTGTAAAATTTTACTTTATTTTAATATATTTTCTTTGCATTTAGTTTTTAAGAAATTTTCTTCACTTTAGTATGTGATAGATAAGTTATTATGATTAGATAAGTTATCTATTTTGATGCAAAAACAGGGATGTTTATGCTTGACATTAAATATTGAGAGTGGACTGTATTTACGTTACCAATTCAAAATAGGTTCGAAGGCCATGTATAATTTACGAGTATTGTAAATTTTATAAGAAGGGATTATGTAATCATTTTTTTTTTTTTTTTTTATTTATTAAGTCTATGGAAAATTCCTTACAGACTACTATATACATAACATCATAACCAAAATATTTGTAAAATATTTCAAATGGGATGGAAAAAGGATTCAGGAGAGAGCGCCTGACTTATTAGAATTTAGTCATAAACTCTAATTGGGTTAATAAATAAAACATATAGCAATTCCAATATTTCAAATAATTCCAACTTACATTTTATTTAAATTATTAATGTACAGCAATGGGAATTGCCTTCTTGAGTTACTGAGACGTCGTGAACGAATGAATGTGACGACCTTTTGATAGAAAGATCCCACTCTCCACGTTGAACAAGATCTCACCAAATGTCAAAATGTCAATAAAGATAATAAGAAATAAATTCTTTTCCAAATCAGTCTTGGAAAAGAGTTAATTAATAAAAATATGTACGTAACTTAATCTATGCTTATGGGTTTAAAATTCAATAAATTTTCTTCGATAAATTCAGTAAAAAATGCAATTAAATTATAAATCAAAAGTAATTTGTTAAAAGTAGCACAGCTGCGTTGAACAACAGTATTTCTGCGTAGACGGACTGCGGCAATGTTTATTATTTTTCTATTCTGTTTTATGTCCAAAGCCGGCTTCGCTGAGTAAAACATTTATGGAAAATTAAAAATTAATACTTATTCCGTTGTCCAATAAAAATTACATTTTAAACTTTAAGGCCAAGCAAGGTGTTATCTATGATAACAACCTAGTGGGCTTGCCGTTACCATAACTTATGTGCTTATTCGTATATGGTCTTACTGAAAAGATAATTTCTAAAATATACAATAAAAACATAGTAAAGATGGTATTTAAAAGGGAATTAGTACCGCCTATTTACGCTGCCTTAACCGCTGGAGCTTGGAATTTGAAATTTTTCATTGAGGTTCCTTCTCCATCATATACATCTAATCACGATTTTAGCAAATTGTTAGTATGTGGCACAAAAAGATAAAAAGTCTTCCCCTTATCGCCCTGCTTAAACCTTTTCGGCTAAAAATCTGAAATTTCAAGTGTATTAGCCAATAATATATGGGCTAAAGCACTTAAAATATACCTTTAGGAATTTCAAATAAAACTTGATGAAAATGTGGCACAAAAACAAATGTTCGCTTAATCACTCAGCCCAAACCGCTTGATTTTGAAATTCGGCATGTATGTTCCTCCTCTGGTGTAGACATCCACAAATATGGGATTATTGGAAATGTTTACGTAATGGAGCAAACAGTGAAAAGGTTTCCTCTTGATTTACTGCCCAAACAATTTTGTCTAGAAATCTAAATTTTATAATATGCATGCCCTGAGGTATAGGCTAATTTACCGGAGAGAATTTCCAATAATGGCGTGGTAAAAATTGTAAAAAATATTGAACTTGAAATTTGGATTAAATTAGACATCCACTAAGGAGCGGTTTTTGTAAACTTTTCAGAGGACGGACAAAAAGGAAGAAGTCTCCTTCTGTTCCAAAATTTTTTTGGAACTCACCAAAAACACTGGGTTTAAATAAGAAAAATTGGGATTAATCACAAAGCTTAAACCGCTGGAGTAAGGAACTTGAAATTTGGCTTGAAGGTTCCTCGTCCGGCACAGATATTATCTAAGAAGAAATTTATATGGTGAAATTCCTTAAGGTGAGTGGCAAAATCTCCCTTTTAATATTCTGCCAACTAACATTTGGCTACAAATCTGACCTTTAAAATATGTGTTTCTTTGAACTTCTAATTAAAACTTGTGAAAATGGGGCTAAAAAATTAAAAGTGTCCGTTAATAGCCCGGCTCAAATCGTATTAGCTAGGAACTAAAGATTTGACATGTAGGTACTTCCTTAAGCGTATACATCAACCAATAGAGGAGCCAAAACGGTCAATCTCATAACCAAAGCCATTAGGTAATTATATCGTAGTTCACTTAAGATATATTTTTTGCTTTTCTGATCAAAACTTGTCATAAATAGAGATTTAAAGGAAAAAAGTGTTCTCTTAATGACATGGACAATTGCTTTATGCTTAAAATTTAAAACATCTTGTCGAAATAGTTAAACAAAATAATTAAAACAGGAAACCATTTTCTCTTTAATGTAAAAGCATTAAAAAGTATTGGTAACAATATATTGGACATTTAACCCAGACATGCCGACGGGCATACTAGTGCAACAATCTTCGTAGTTTTCCAAAATAGCAATGTTCTGACAGATTGTATTACAAAACTGTGTTGCATAGCCCCTTCCCGCGTTGCCAACTCCCGGCTATGGATGACTGGGCGTGTGTTCCTAATCCTTTACAACACCAATCAGGGTTAGGTTAGGTTAGGAAGGGTTATATGCCCAAGGGCACATCTCCACTCGGAGACCAATACGGTCCATTGTGAATCCCTTCAGTGAAAAAATAGTAAGAAAGAATAGAAATAGACAGCAAGATAGATTGAAAGATAGATATAAAGAAAGATAGAAAGGATATATACTCCCCAGAACCAGCTCCTATCGTCCCCTTGTTAGAAACAGCCGTCCTATCTCCCTGACAAATCTCAGCAAATCTACTGGATTGCATCCAGCGACACACCCAAGTTCATCGTGAAATCTATCTCCTAGCCATTTCTGTCTGAGACCCTGTAACCTAGGACAGTGGCACATTATATGCTCAACTGTCTCCAGTTCCTCAACGTCCTCGCTCAACCTGCAAAAATCCGCTATGTCCCTGTCCCATCTGCCCTGACAGAACAATGACCGGTCAGGAACCCCTTAAGGGTCCTGAGACCCTCCCTGTCCAGTCCCAAAAGAACCTTGGTGCCCCTGCGTCCAATGCGGGCCATAACGCCATAGACACCCTGCAATCCATTCTGTCCCTCCATGATTGGTTAACGGTTTCGCTGAATCCCTTCCGTATAACCTCAAAGTAGTAACGTAGTGGGGGCTTTAAATAACCAATTACAGCAACAATTTCGACTACTGTGCCCCATATACACTCGTAAGGAATATTGATTTTATTTTTTTCTTATTTTGTTATGACAGACAGATTTCGTATAGACTTCTGCAACATACGCGGACTGAGAGCGAATTACTTTTCTGTATATGCTCACATTCGTTTTCATAGGCCGGATGTTTTCGCCTTATGTGAATCTCAGGTTTGTGAGGATTTCATTTCATTTTCACATGCCTGGGTATCACCTTCTATCCCTTTTTTCTCTACATAGGGGCCTTGCAATGTACATTCGCGATGATGATGTGTACCAGCATCAGCAACAGTTGCACTGTAATGATAAGGAATTTAGCTCTCTTTGGGTTAAATTCCAGATCAGGTCGCATATATTGCACTTCGGGTTTCTATATAGAAGTCCAAACACGGAATTGGCTAAATCCCTTGATGGCTTCGATGCCCTTTCCGATTCAATTTCGAAAATCTTGGAGAGTTGTCCGAATAGTGAAATCGTTGTTGCTGGGGATTTTAATATCCACAACTCATCCTGGATTCGCCATTCGAGTCATACAACTCCCGAGGGCCAATACGTTGAGCTTTTCGCCGCGCATAATGATCTTGCGCAACTTGTGAATGAGCCAACACACAATGTATGTGTTGAAGGGCAATCGCGGAACACTCTCGACCTCTTCCTCACTTCTCACCCTGAAAAGTACGAAGTGAAAATACTTGCACCTCTCGGCAATTCGGATCACAGTACTATTTCTGCATCTTTTTCAGCGTTTCCAACTTAGCGCCAAAACGCTCTATTTTCCTCTATGAAAAAGCTCGTTGGGACGAGCTCAACGATTTCTTTCGGCATTTTAACTGGAAAATCTGTTTTCTCGACGACAACGTCGATGCCGCTGCAGAAATGGTAGTCAATATTATTATGCTAGGAATGAAACTTTCTATTCCAACGAAGCATATTTCGGCTAAATCAAAACACAAGTGTTGGTTTAACCAGACGTGCAAAAATGCATTCAGATCCAGAGAGGCAGCGTTCAGTAATTGGCGTTCGAATAAGAGCGCCGTTACTGATCTGCACCGCAAAAAGGCGAGAACCGAGTGTGCCAAGGTACTTAGACGCGAAAAGGTTTTATACGAACAGCGTCTACGTGCCAAAGTTCTTTCTGCTCCTCTGGGCAGTAAGACCTTTTGGTTGTTTGTTAAAAGAGTAAGGGATAATGCTAGTTCTTCTATTCCAACTCTTTTAAAGGACGATCAATCATTCACTGACCCGGTTGATAAGGCCAACCTTTTCGCTGAACTTTTTGCAAGAAATTCTTTCTTGCCGGAAAGCGATCAACCACTGCCCGTTCTCGAAAGGGTATCCTATACTATGCCTTCGATTTTCTTTCGGGCCCAGGCAGTCAAAAGGGTTCTTGCGGATCTCAACGTAAATAAGTCACCGGGGCCGGATGGCATATCAGCACTGGTGCTGAAACAGTGCTCTTTAACGTTGGCACGTCCATTGGCAAAACTTTTCAGCTCTTCGTACCGTGCGGGAATTTTCCCCTCATGCTGGAAGGTGGCCAATGTCCAGCCTATCCCTAAAAAGGGTGCGGCTAACAACCCTGAAAATTACCGCCCAATCTCAATTTGCTCTGCGCTCTCCAAAGTGATGGAGACCATGGTTAACCACCATCTTGTAAAATATTTAGAGACCAATTCACTTTTAAATGATCGACAGTATGGCTTCCGTAGTGGTCGATCTACGGGAGACCTGTTGGCGTTTCTATCGGAACGTTGGAGCCGGTCAATCCACCGCTTTGGTGAGAGTAAAGTGGTTGCTCTAGATATTTCTAAGGCGTTCGATCGTGTGTGGCACGGGGCACTCGTGACTAAGCTAGTTGCTTTTGGTGTCGGTAATGTCTTCTCTCGATTTATAACGAGTTTTCTCAGAGACCGCACTATATGTGTTGTTTTAGATGGGGTCTCATCAAACGAGTTTCAGCTAAATTCAGGGGTACCTCAAGGTTCTGTACTTTCTCCTACCCTTTTTCTTATTTTTATTAATGACCTTCTTGGTCAGACCATCAACCCTATCTACTCTTTTGCAGATGACAGCAACATTTGTCATTCATTTTCATTCGATCACAGGCCAAGCTCTTTGGAGATAGAGGGCATGTGGCAGAACATGAATGACACACTCAATCAAGACATTTCTACAATCTCCGAGTGGGGTCGCGCGAATAAGGTCGATTTTAATGCACGCAAGACCCAATGTTGTATGTTAACGCACAGACGGACTGTGGAATTGACATTGTCATCTGTAACTATGGATGGTGTAGGTATTGAGGAATCGGATACTCTTGATGTTCTGGGCATGAGAATACAGTGTGATGTCCGTTGGAATAAGCACGTATTTCAAGTGTCGAAAGAGGCATTCAAGTGTCTCGGTTTTCTAAAACGGTGCAAAACATACTTTACTCCATCCGATCTTCTTACTATTTATACCAGCTATATCCGGCCAAAAATGGAATACAACTCTCATATATGGGCAGGGGCTCCATTGTCTATTCTGAAGCTTCTGGACCGTGTTCAGGGGAGGGCGGTGAAGCTTATCAATGACAGTAGTGTATCCAACTCTATTGATTCATTGGAGCATCGTCGGAATGTGGGTTGTGTGACACTTTTCTATCGATATTACCATGGGAGATGCTCATCTGAGATAAGTGAACTTATTCCACGAGCCCGAGTTTTTATTCGTAATACTCGCTTATCTAGTAGAGCACATCCGTTTGTAGTTGATTGTCCTGTGTTTCGCACAACGCATTACAGAGAAAATTCGTTTTCTAGTCGAACGATTCGTATGTGGAACAAACTTCCCGCAGAAGTCTTCCCTGTTACTTACAATTTAGAAAAATTTAAATCAAATATCCACAAACACCACTCCCTCTTTCCTCCTTCCCAAACCTTATTTTCCTGATCAATACAATGCACTGCATGAGTAGGGGGCATCCCCTGAGTATTGGTTAAATTATAAAAAAAAAAAATATGATCCGATATTCCCTCGAGAATACTACCCTGATCAAGCAGTCCTACTTCGTACAGTATTTTTGTGTGATCATCCCTCCTAGGTCTTACCAGCGCAGACTCGTAGAGCCTAAATAAGTTCCTAGCAGCCACACTCCTCACATAATGTTCAATTGGGGACAGATGCAGTATGATATCCAACGCTGCCTGTGGAGTGCTTCTCCTCGCACCTGTAATACCAAGAGATGCACTCCTTTGGACCTTGTTGAGTATCTTCCTACAGCTATCCACTCTCAATGCATCCCACCAGACAGTACATCCATAAGTGAGAATAGGTCTAACTACCGACGTGTAAATCCAGTTTACCATGGATAGTCCCCAATTCTTACCGATAGAGTTTCTGCATGTGTAGTAGGCATTGAGTCCCCTTTTCATCCTTTTCTGAGTATTTCTCTTCCAAGACAATTTGCTGTCTAGGAAGCAACCTAAATACTTAGCACCGCCCGATAGAGTCAACCCGACGCCAACTCCTCTATTTTATACTTCCTGGAAAAAGCACCAGTTCAGTCTTGTTAGGGTGTACACCCAGTCCCCTATCTTTCGCCCATGCCGAGAGCTCGCCCAGCCTCACCTGCATAATCTCGGTGATCGTGGGCAAAAATTTCCCCCTGACCAGCAGTACTATGTCATCCGCGTAGGCAACGACTTTCCCACCTCTGGAATCAAATGTCCTGAGAATTCTGTTAACCGCTAGCAGCCACAGAAGAGGAGATAAAACTCCCCCCTGAGGCGTCCCTCTGGTAACCCTTCTCCTTACGTTATGATCCCCCAGGCTCGAGTTGATGATCCTGCTGCTAAGCATACGGACTATCCACTCAACCAGAAAGCCCCTAACTCCCAGCCCCACCAGCGAATCACTAATAGCCTCGATTCTAATGTTGTTAAAGGCCCCTTCTATATCCAGAAACGCAGCAAGAGTATACTACTTATACCTCAGGCCGTGCTCAATGTAGCCCACCACCTCGTGTAGCGCACTCTCAACGGATTTACCTTTCAGGTAAGCGTGTTGAGCGTTGCTGAAGAGATGGGTATCAATTTTACTTCTAAGATACAGATCTATCAGTCTCTCAAGTGTCTTCAGCAAAAATGAAGACAGACTAATAGGCCTGTAAGACCCGGTTTCGAGTGGCCCGCCCTACCAGCCTTGGGTATAAAAATTACCCTGACCTCTCTCCACCCCCTAGGCAGATGCCCCCCACTAAGGCATCTCCTATATATATTCACCAGCAGAAATAGTGCATCGTCCGGGATGTTGCAGAGCATGGCCGGAAAAATACCGTCCGGACCCGGTGATTTATATGGGTCGAAGGTATTGACCGCCCATTCTAGCTTCTCCCTTGTGACTATTTCCTCGATGAGGGCGGACGTATTGTCCAATGTCACATACATCCCGTCCCCTTGATAATCGTCCATACCTCCAATTTCCGAACACCCGGGGAAGTGTGCCTCCATAAGCAAGGTTAGGGTCTCAGAGCTGGACTCAGTCCATCTAGTATCCTTGGATAAAATCCGTCAGAATCTTGACAACTCGTTGACATTCTCGATGGTATCACAGAACTGCCTCTATGAGAGCCTCTTTGCTCTTTTTAGATCCGCCTTCACCGATCAGGGTACAACAATACACTATTACATTCACAATGGACTCAAAATCACCTGACAACACTCACATTCGGACGAAAAACATATGGGAGCTAAGCTGGCCTTACTCCCACTCTTTACCCACCCAACCTGGTCATTTAGAACACCTCATTTACAATGACCCCTTTATGTCGACACCAACTTACCTTTACCACTTATTCATGGCACCAAAAACGACCCATTCTCCCTCCTTTTCCCTCCTTTAAACAAAAATTACAAAGACATATTGATTTAAAATTTCAACTAAAAACTAAATACATTTATTAAACAAATTAAATTAAAACTAAGGTGGCGAACACAATCTTCAATTCTTAATTTCGGTCCTCTCTCCAAAATTTAATTTAAAATTATAAAAATATAGACGATTTTCTTATAATCAATTTTTTTCCCCCTTTTAGCGTTTATGCAACCTTAAAATTTCATGGGATAAACCTTGGAGGACCGAGGAATATTTATCACTGACGATTTTTTTAAAGATTAAATTAAAAAAAACATAAACTAAAAAAAAACTTAAAACACTAACATGCTATAAACAAATATATATGAATAAAATAAAAAAAATATTAAATAAAAAAATAAAATAAAATATTTGATCTAAAATCTTCAAACATAAGTGTCTAATTTGGATTTTAAAATTTTCATACCTATCAAAAAAAAACTGATCACAAAAAAAAACTTACATTAAAAAAAAAAAAACATAGACAACAAAAAACAGATCTACATAAATAAAAGAAACTATACTAGGACCAACCAAAATCTGCAGAAATTAATTGTCGCTCTGCTTTAATTAATACACGCAATATTTAGTTTTCCCTCAATAGAGCTCTGTGGAGGTATTTTTATATAAAATTGTCATTACAATTTCGATCAATGTTTCCGCACTTAATAACTAACAAAAAAAAAAATGAAAATCTGACAAACAAAAAAAAATTTTAACCTTAACCTAACATGCACATGACACCGAAGCACTTAAAATGCTTACAGGTGAACCTTCACCATGCCAAAGCGGCATCGGACGTCGCCAACAGAAGGTTCACCACTGAGGCCCTGGATGCTGTTTTTATTCAGGAGCCATGGGTGCACGACGGAGCCATAAAAGGGCTTAACGCAAATCAAGGTAGGTTGATTTACGATTCAAAGCATACCCGGCCAAGAGCGGCCATCCTAGTTAGGGACAATCTAACATATCTTCCAATTTCAGAGTTCATTATGGGAGACTTGGTAGCGATCTGGGCAAAGGTGCCCTCCTTATCTGGGGAACACGAGGTAGTTCTGGCCTCTGCTTATCTACCTGGCGATGCTGACACGGTACCAACTACTGAGGTCTCGGCCTTGGTGGAATATTGCCGAAAGAGGAAACTCAGTTGGATTCTCTGTTGCGACGCCAACGCACATCACACATTATGGGGAAGTACCAATGTAAACAAACGTGGTGAGTACCTGCTTGAATTTATATGTAGCAATAATATAAACATAGCAAATAGGGGTGACGAGCCGACTTTCAGGAATGCTATTACGTCAGAGGTCTTAGATCTCACTCTTACTAGCTCTGATATTTCTTTCGCCATCTCCAATTGGCATGTCTCCAATGAAGTATCAATGTCTGACCACCAACACCTGGTATTCGATGTTGTTAGTTCATTGGACTCATGCCAGATCTATCGTAATCCCAGATGCACAAACTGGGAAAATTTTCGTCATCATTTGAAAAACGATGCAGATCTTTCTAAAGGGCTCATCTTGAGCACAAGCGAAATTGATCATGTAGCATCTGATATTCACTCAAATTTAACTTCTGCTTATACTCTGAGCTGTCCTGAAAAGACCAGGAGGACGAAGAGGGATGTTCCATGGTGGAACGATGGTCTGGATAAGCTCAAAATGGAGGCCAGAAGACTGTTCTATAGGGCCAAGGAAACGGGAGACTGGGTTACCTATAAGGCAGCGCTCAATGAGTACAATAAAGAACTACGTAGATCCAAGCGGTCCACGTGGCGCAACTACTGTGGGAAGATCTCTGATCTTCCAGAGGCGGTGCGTCTACAAAAGGCCCTGTCCCAGGATCATACGAATGGTCTATGTACTCTCAAGAGGCCGAATGGTACCTACACTGAATCTCCCATTGAAACCTGTAAACTCCTACTTGATACGCACTTCCCAGGATGAGTTGACAACTGCGGGTCTGTCGTGATTCAACGAATTCCAGACCTAACAGGCAGAAATGTACGCCTATCAAGTGCTGTCGTTCAGGAGAACAGGGTAAAATGGGCGATAAGTGAATTCTCTTCATTCAAATCACCGGGTCCGGATGGGATCTATCCTTGTCTGTTGCAGAAAGGGCTGGATTTAATTGTCCCACAACTGGTTAGAATATTTAGATTTAGTCTGTTATTCGGTCATGTACCGACGCCGTGGAGGGAGGTTAGAGTGGTCTTTATACCGAAGGCGGGGAAGAAGTCTGAACAACTGCCCAAATCCTTTAGACCAATTAGCCTGAGTTCGTTTCTCCTCAAAACAATGGAGAAAGTCTTGGACCAGTACATTAGGGACACTTAACTAAGGCGAAAGCCGATACACAAATTACAGTTTGCGTATCAACGAGGTAAATCTACCGAGACTGCTGTCCATAATGTTGTCACTACAATAGAACGGGCACTAGAGGCAAAGAATATTGCCCTTTGTGCCTTTATTGATATACAGGGCGCCTTTGACAACACGTCCTACGAGGCAATTAGGGTGTCCATGGTTAGAAAGGACATCTCTGCAATTATCATCAATTGGACTTTGGAGATGCTACGCTCTAGAATAATCACGTTCGGCATTGGGACTACTAGGAGGACCGTAAATGCGACTAGGGGCTGTCCACAGCGGGGTGTTTTGTCGCCGTTACTCTGGACGCTGGTCATTGATGAACTACTCGAAGGTTTGAACGACCTGGGTTTCAGGACTTATGGATACGCGGATGATCTTGTCATTTCTGTAGTGGGATTTGATGATAGGACCATATCCGAACGTATGCAGCAGGCTCTGAACTATACTCTTTCTTGGTGCCGGGAAAAGGGCTTGTCTGTCAACCCGTCGAAGACAATCCTGGTACCATTTACGAATAGGAGGAAACTTAACCTGACAATGCCTGTCCTTGATGGGGCCACGGTGGGCTTTTCCAGTAGTGTTAAGTACCTCGGCGTGACTCTTGACAGATCCCTTACCTGGAATGAACATCTTGACTATGTCTCCAAGAAGGCCACAAGGGCATATTATGCCTGCCAAAGGCTTTTTGGTAAGACATGGGGTCTAAGGCCGAAGATGGTCTACTGGTCGTTTAACACCATTGTTAAACCTATCATCACCTATGCTGCCCTGGCATGGTGGCCAAAGGTTAAACAGGTAGGGGCAAGGGATGCTCTCAAGAGGATCTACCGTCTTATGTACCGTGGCGGAACCGGCCCGACGGATGCCATGGGGGTTATGCTGGGGATACCACCATTGCATATTTCTGTAATTGAGGCTGCCTGCATAGGATCCTCCAGACTTAGAGAATTCGGTGACATGAGGATCGCTAGAATCCTAATTGATGACCCGATTACAAAGGTTACGGAGGTTAACCGACTTGGCAGGCGCAACTCGCTTACCTTAGGGTGGGTTCCTGGTCACGTGGGGCATGAGGGCAACGAGAGGGCAGATTGTCTTGCTAATTGCGGGGCCCGAAGGCCCTTTATTGGCCCTGAACCATTCTGTGGTATACCTTTGGGGTATGTTAGGGAGAAGCTCGGGTCGTGGAGGGAATCAGAATTCTCTCTCTATTGGGAAAACTCTCTTGGCCAACGACAGGCTAAGAGATTAATTTCTTTATCCAGTGCAGGATCGAGGAGACTCGTGTCCCTCGGGAGGGGTGACTTGAGAACCCTGGTGTCTTACCTGACTGGACACTGCAATCTCAGATACCACCTGCGCAAAAGGGGTCTTTCGGACACGGATGAGTGTAGGTTTTGCGAACTGGTAGCTGAGACATCAGAGCATGTTCTTTGCGAATGTCCGAGGCTATGTGAAAGGCGTGCCAAGTTTCTTGGCAATCGCTTTGTCTCCCCTTCGGACATTATGAAGATTTTGCTTAATAGGATTATTGGCTTTATAGGTAGCTTGAATCTTTAGGGTAACTTTAGGCAGCACAAAATACCTAAGTTGGTCGCGGTGCATAGTGCCATATAATCTAATCTAATCTAACATGCACTTAATGCTATAAAAAAAAACAAAAAAAAAATTAAATAAAAAAATTAATTTTACTTATAAACTAACCACCACTTCATTAAATTAAACCGGAAACGAAACACAAATATAACCCCTTTACATATGCACAAAATAAAATTTAGCTTATTTCTCCTTTTTATCTTTATTTTATCTATTTGCTTTTTATCTTTTATTTTTCTTTTTTCTACCCCTCTTTCGATTCTACCGTCAATCGTGCTTACCCCGCCGAACTTATCTATTTCTTTTCTTTTTTTTTTCTTTTGCGGTTAAAAATGTGGATTTTGTGTACCGATTTCCACTGCGATCTATTACAAAAAAAGTACTACCCTTTTTTATTTGGCCTGGTACTTTTCGGCGGTACTTTTTCCGTAAAAAAAACTAAAATGAAAAAACGTTACCTTATGTAATCCTGTGGTCACTCCAGAACATATAGCATCCAGATTGCATGAAATTTCCTCCACACTGCACCAAACTTAAAATGTTCACAATATCGGGAGTATCTCGTGACCATACTGTACCACAAAATTTAAAATTTGTTTCACAAAATTGTACACAAAATATAAAATTTTCTTCTAAAAAAAAACACTTACGGCCAAGGTAATCGTTTTCTTCTCAATTTGCCAAAGAAAATGGAGTAAGAACGAGCAGGAGTCAATCTGCTACCAGTCTTCCCCAAAAAAAAATATTTCCCAAATGGTGATTTTTCTGCCTGTTAGAAATTTGAATTAATTATAATTGTCACTACCTTTATGAGAGCATTTACCTTTTTTTTCTTTAAAAAAAACTTTCGACTATTAAATTTACAAAAGCACTAATCACTTTAATGTTCAAATAACTTAACTTTTAAAACACTTAAGATTTTTTTTTTTTAAATTCTTCCGCTCCAGAATATTCTTGGACTTCAAACGTTCGCGTTTGCTTGGTTAATGTGTAACGACGTGTTTTCACTCGTTGCTGAGATAGGCTCAGTCGAGTCCAGGGTTCGTTATAGAATTATTTATTTTGTTCAAGGACCAAAGGAAACACACACGATTTTATATATTTTTTTTATAAACGTTATAAAACGTATCACTTTATTTTCTATGAAATTATTCTTAAGTACTAGTCTCTGATCACAAGGTTTTTTATTTCCTTTTCTTTTATAATTTTATTGTTTATTGATAAAATACTATAAATTTTCCGTTCCGACACACGACATATATCTTATGCTACAACATCACTTGGCCACGTACGATTCCGACGGTTCACACACTCAGTTCCCATTAGTTGAGGAAAGTCAACCCAAACAGTTCTCCTAACTACGGGACAGACGAATATTTTAATATTTGAGGAAAGTCAGCCCAAAAAGTCCTCCTAACTACGGGACAGATGAATATTTTAATATTTGAGGAAAGTCAGCCCAAACAGTCCTCTTAACTACGGGACAGACGAATACTTTAATGTTTGAGGAAAGTCAGCCCAAACAGTCCTCCTAACTACGGGGTAGGCAAATATTTTAATATTTGAGGAAAGTCAACCCAAACAGTCCTCCTAACTACGGGATAGGCGACTATTTTAATATTTGAGGAAAGTCAACCCAAACAGTCCTCTTAACTACGGGACAGACGAATATTTTAATATTTGAGGAAAGTCAACCCAAACAGTCTTCTTAACTACGGGACAGACGAATATTTTAATATTTGAGGAAAGTCAACCCAAACAGTCCTCCTAACTACGGGATAGGCAACTATTTAAATATTTGAGGAAAGTCAACCCAAACAGTCCTCCTAACTACGGGATAGGCAACTATTTAAATATTTGAGGAAAGTCAACCCAAACAGTCCTCCTAACTACGGGATAGGCAACTATTTAAATATTTGAGGAAAGTCAACCCAAACAGTCCTCCTAACTACGGGATAGGCAACTATTTAAATATTTGAGGAAAGTCAACCCAAACAGTCCTCCTAACTACGGGATAGTCTGCTTATTTTTGACGAACTGAGAAATCATGGTCTTAATTGTGCAATTCGTTCTTTCCGTAGGATTTTCTTGAGGGGTGTACGGTGCCGTCAATTTTTGTTTAACCCCAATTTCCTCTAAATACTTTTGAAATATTCGACTGGTAAACTGTGATCCGTTGTCGGTGATAGCTACTTTTGGCACGCCGAATCTTGCTACGATGCGTTCACGGAAAGCCTTCACCAAACCTTCAGATGTGGCCTTTCGCATTGGGATCAGCTCAGTCCATTTGGAGAATTTATCCACAATAACCAGTAACATACTATGTCCGTGTTTCGTTCGTGGTAGGGGACCCACAAAATCTAGGCAAACGGATGCCCACGGTTCCTCTGGTAAACGAATAAGCATTTCCCCGGCAGGCCGCTGCTGACTTATTTCATATTTTTGGCATGATTGACAACTCCTTACATAACGGCTCACATCTCTAAATAATCCCGGCCAATAGTATCGATTGCAAACTCGGTTGATTGTCTTACGGATCCCGAGATGTCCAGCAGTAGGATCATCATGATTCTCCTGTAGTACACGTTCTCTTAGATTAGTCCCAACACATAGTTTCCAGGGGTGGCAGTCCTCATCGTTGTGGTTCCTAGGAAAATGTCGATAAAGTTGATTATTAATTATAGAAAAATCAGAATATTTTTGCGGGTTTTCCTGTACTTCTTTTATTTTCTTTGTCAACCAAAGACATTCGGGGGGTTGGTTCATCGTCTTGATCCGTTGACATACTTCTAACGGCTGCCTAGATAAGGCATCTGCCACGATATTCTGCGACCCCTTTCGGTACTGAATCGTGAATCTATATTGTTGTAGTTCTAATGCCCAACGATCCAATCGACCTGTCGGAGTTTCTATTGAATTCAACCACTTAAGAGATAAATGGTCCGTGATAACTATAAAGTCGTAGCCTTCCAAATACATTTTCATTTTTCTTACACCCCAGACTATAGCAAGGCATTCCTTCTCCGTAGTGGTGTAGTTTTTCTCGGCTTGATTCAGATGCCGGCTGGCGTATGCTATCACCCTTTCGGACCCCTCCAACTGCTGGGTCAGTACCGCGCCAAGTCCAAAATCGCTGGCATCTGTTTGAAGGGTAAACATTTTTGAAAAGTCAGGGCATGCAAGTACCGGTGCTTCAGTCAATTTTCGTTTCAATTCTACAAATGCTCGCTGTTGTTCCGTTGTCCATTTAAAATGTTTACCCTTTTTTAAAAGAGTGGTAAGAGGTTGGGATAATTTTGCAAAATCGGGCACAAAACGCCGGTACCATGAAGCGACACCTAAAAATCTACGCACGTCACGCACATTTTCGGGGGGTTGCATTTCGGTAATCGCTGCTACTTTATCCGGATCAGTTCTAATTCCTTCACCACATACTACATGTCCCAGATATTTTATTTCTTGCTTGAAAAACTCACACTTTTCGGGATTGATCTTCAACTTAGCCCGTCGAAGACGTTGAAATACTTCCTTTAGGTGGCACACATGTTCTTTAAAAGTTCGGCTGGTAATAATGATGTCATCTAGGTAAGCAAACGCGTGGGGTTCCATGTCGGGACCGATTACCTTGTCGAGTGCACGTTGAAATGTTGCGGGCGCTGAGTGAAGGCCGAACGGCATAACTTTCCATTGATAAAGACCTCTGCCGGGTACAGTAAACGCGGTAAATTTCTTACTTTCTTCCGACATTGGAATCTGCCAATAACCATTTTCCAGGTCAAGACAACTGAGGAATCGGGCTTCCCGTAATCTGTCTAAAATGTGATTTATTCGGGGTAGAGGATAGGCATCGGGCACAGAACGACGATTTAGCTGCCGGAAATCCATACATAGTCTCCAGGAGCCATTTTTCTTTTTCGCAAGTGTGATTGGAAAGCTGTACGCACTGGCTGAGGGCTCAATACAACCTTTGGATAAAAGTTTATTGATTTCGGTATCAATTATTTTTTGCATCGCGGGGTTGCGGTTGGCGTATCTGATTTTTATAGGGCGATCATCCTTCATGACTATTTGGTGTTTCGTTAAATTTGTTGGCCCACACACATCCTGAAACTTCTGTACTTCTTCTTCGAGAAATTTATTAGCATATTCTTGTTCACGACAATTAACGTCCGTCGAGGTTGTTCGGTCAGTAATTGAATTAGATAAACTTACCGGAGCAGTCGAATTTTGATGTCCATCTTGATCAGTGGATCCTGGTGAGGTTGAATTAGAGGCACCATTGTTGTCCGATGACGTCTTTACTGCTTGTTCACGCACCACCGAACACCTTAAATTGAGTGGCGTACAAAATTCTTCCAGGCGTAGTGACAAAGTACCAATCGTCACTCGGGTTTTAAAGGCACGTAACAGATCTAACCCGATAATCATTTCTTCTAAGGCGTCTGGCATTATCAGGAACACTCCCGGTTTTATTTCGTCGTCAATTTTCACGAAGATTTCAATTTTTTTTTTTTTTTTTTTTTAATTATTTATTTAAATAACTTCCAAGTACACTACAATTCTAAATTAATTGGGTCTCAGCGCCGTTGAGGCATTTTTGAGACTAGTTGGCAATATACTAAATGTACTATTTATAATTCATATCTAAATTTAAACAAAATTTATTCGTTTTTACAAATTAAAGAAAAAACTAGTTTACAAAAGAAGCGTTTCTATATTTTCAAATAAGTATTTTTTAAGGTTTTCTTTAAAAAGTGATATTCTATTCATGGTTCTTAAATGCACTGGTAGTTTGTTATACTCATTAGTACCCATATATTCAATACGTTGCTTAGTAGTTTCCAGTCTGCATCTTGCTGTTCTTAGATTTTGTTGATTTCTGGTATTAAAAACAGATTGGTTTTGATGAAAATGTACAGTATGATAACCTATGTTGTGTAATGATTTAAATATATACATTAACAATTGATATTCGTACAACGCATGGATTGGTAAAATATATTTGCAAACATCCCTATAAAGGGATAATGTTGAAAAGGTTAAAGGCAGATTGTAAACTATTTTCAAAGCTTTATTCTGCATACTTTGCAGCGTTTTTAGAACAGTTGTATTTTTGTAACCATAAATAATTGCCATATAATTCAAATGACTCTGTATTAGAGCTTGATACAAGAGTAATTTAGTCTCTTTATTAAGTCTGTATTTCAATTTATACAATAATCCAATGGCTGGAGCAATCTTACTTTTCACCTCACAAATATGAGAATCCCAAGAAAGGTTGCTTTGCAACGTAATTCCTAAATATTTAACAGCTTGGGTTTCATAAATTAGTTTACCATCAATATAGATATTGAAGCAACTATTTGACGCTTGTGAATGTGGGCTAAATCGAACAAGTTTTGTCTTATCTGCGTTTATAACTAACTTGTTAACCCGTGCAAATTCTATTATCAAAGATACATCTCGTTCCATGTATGTTTTTAAAACCAAATCGTATTTATACGGGTAAAAAAGACACACATCATCTGCAAACATATACAATTGGCCATTAAGATTTAAGTTACTGATGTCATTTAGATATATTGAAAATAGTAACGGTCCTAAGCAGCTTCCTTGCGGCACACCATACTCGACATTTAACATATTACTTTTTGTATTGTTTATTTGAACAAACTGCTTACGGTTTTTAAAATAACTTTCAAAAAATGTTATGTCTCTTCCAGATACACCATAATATTTTAATTTCTGTATCAATATTCCATGATCAACTAGATCGAAAGCTTTTGTGAAGTCCAGGAACAGACCTGCTACTCCCCTCGAACCCTGGTCCAGTCCATTACATATAAAATTCACAACATTCGCCACCGCTTCATCGGTTCCACAACCTTTTTTAAATCCAAACTGAAATTTATAAATGTAGTTATTATCATCGAAATACATTAAGAGCTTTTGGTAAATTAGTTTTTCAAATATTTTATCAATAGTTGAGAGAACAGCAACTGGACGAAAATTGTTTACTGAAAATGCATTTAAAATTTTAGGAATTGGAACAATTTTAGAGATTTTTAAGCAATCCGGAAAGTTTGACGAACATATCATATTATTAAATATATTTGTTAAAATTGGCGCAATTATCTGCTTGCAAACTACAATTGATTTGGGAGTAACATTATCATAACCAGTTGATTTATGAATTTTCAGATTACCGATGATATTATCAACATCTTCAAGTGTTACAGGTAGAATTGAAAAACTATTAGAACTTCTGGGTAAGGTTCTAAAGATATTACAATTATCACCAGGAAATGTTTCAATTTGTTGCCTCAGATCTTTTACGGATTGTATAAAGTACTGATTAAGACTGTCAGCTATAATTTGTTCATTGACAATTTTTTCACCAGTTGATGTTGAGAGACTAAAATTCGTTTTCTGTACTCTTCCAAGTAAATTGTTTAAAAAATTCCAACATTTTTTTGGATCACCATCAATTCTATTTATGTTATTATAAAAGTAGTTATTTCTAGACGTTTTGCAAGCCATTTTAATAATTTTACTTATTTTTTTCAACAAATATTCATATTTATCAGATTTGGACTTTCGGCGTTTTTTCAAAAGTTTACGTTTAAACAATATTAAGCTTTGCAGATTTTTGTTAATCCACGGGGTAAGCTCAAATCTTAGTTGTGTTTTGCATTTTATGTTACTCGTTGAATTTGTAATAGCATTAGCAATACAAGATATAAGATTCTCTGTTAAATCTGGTGAATCGACAGCCATATCAACTTCAGCCAAACTACTTAGCAAATACTGTTTAACCTTATTGTAATCACATCGAGTTTTATTTACCTCAATATCTCTATTAGTAACAAAATTACTTTTCACTTTAACACATATTATATTGTGATCCGTTAACGGACATTCAACAGAATCTACAAATATTTTTCCCAAAAAATTACTGAACACATTGTCAATACATGTTGCACTGCTTGGCCTTGTAACCAAAGAGTGGCAGTTGTGACAATCATAGTTTAAAAATAGATTTGACAAATCATTAAACTGAGGATTTTGAAATAAGTCAATGTTTGTATCTCCAATTACAATAACAGGGCTTTGAGCATTAGTTTCCATATATCTTTCTAATATTATTAAAAAATCATCGGTCAAACATTTCTGGGAGCGGTATAGCGATATTATTTTTAGGGGTTTACTATCAATTTTGAAATTATTTAAAGAAATTGAAACAACAATTGTGACAATTTTTTGTTGTTGTTTTGGTTTTTCTTTGATATTTTAAATTTTGAATCTCGCTCCTAGACGAGGACAAGAAATTCTCATTGAGTTTGTGATTTAACATAACAAATATCTCTAGAAATTCTAATAACAAAGTCCCCTGAAGATTTCCTTAGGCAGGAATGAAATCCGGATAGGGACACGCCTACATCAGATTGCTTTTCACAATTTGTTAAATAAGTTTTGGGACTTTAGCACATTTAATTACTATAAATGCAATTAATGTTTATCCCGATGAAAATAAATTTAAATAACAAATATGCAGGTGCTTGTGCAAATTTAAATGTAACTGACACTAATAGAAAACATATGATTTTCTATTGTTGATTTACTTGAATAAACGTCACTACATTGCTAGGTCTGTCAAAAAAACAGAGTAGTATTTGGAAGATGACAAAGCCAATTGTGACAATTTTTTGTTGTTGTTTTGGTTTTTCTTTGATATTTTAAATTTTGAATCTCGCTCCTAGACGAGGACAAGAAATTCTCATTGAGTTTGTGATTTAACATAACAAATATCTCTAGAAATTCTAATAACAAAGTCCCCTGAAGATTTCCTTAGGCAGGAATGAAATCCGGATAGGGACACGCCTACATCAGATTGCTTTTCACAATTTGTTAAATAAGTTTTGGGACTTTAGCACATTTAATTACTATAAATGCAATTAATGTTTATCCCGATGAAAATAAATTTAAATAACAAATATGCAGGTGCTTGTGCAAATTTAAATGTAACTGACACTAATAGAAAACATATGATTTTCTATTGTTGATTTACTTGAATAAACGTCACTACATTGCTAGGTCTGTCAAAAAAACAGAGTAGTATTTGGAAGATGACAAAGCCAATTGTGACAATTTTTTGTTGTTGTTTTGGTTTTTCTTTGATATTTTAAATTTTGAATCTCGCTCCTAGACGAGGACAAGAAATTCTCATTGAGTTTGTGATTTAACATAACAAATATCTCTAGAAATTCTAATAACAAAGTCCCCTGAAGATTTCCTTAGGCAGGAATGAAATCCGGATAGGGACACGCCTACATCAGATTGCTTTTCACAATTTGTTAAATAAGTTTTGGGACTTTAGCACATTTAATTACTATAAATGCAATTAATGTTTATCCCGATGAAAATAAATTTAAATAACAAATATGCAGGTGCTTGTGCAAATTTAAATGTAACTGACACTAATAGAAAACATATGATTTTCTATTGTTGATTTACTTGAATAAACGTCACTACATTGCTAGGTCTGTCAAAAAAACAGAGTAGTATTTGGAAGATGACAAAGCCAATTGTGACAATTTTTTGTTGTTGTTTTGGTTTTTCTTTGATATTTTAAATTTTGAATCTCGCTCCTAGACGAGGACAAGAAATTCTCATTGAGTTTGTGATTTAACATAACAAATATCTCTAGAAATTCTAATAACAAAGTCCCCTGAAGATTTCCTTAGGCAGGAATGAAATCCGGATAGGGACACGCCTACATCAGATTGCTTTTCACAATTTGTTAAATAAGTTTTGGGACTTTAGCACATTTAATTACTATAAATGCAATTAATGTTTATCCCGATGAAAATAAATTTAAATAACAAATATGCAGGTGCTTGTGCAAATTTAAATGTAACTGACACTAATAGAAAACATATGATTTTCTATTGTTGATTTACTTGAATAAACGTCACTACATTGCTAGGTCTGTCAAAAAAACAGAGTAGTATTTGGAAGATGACAAAGCCAATTGTGACAATTTTTTGTTGTTGTTTTGGTTTTTCTTTGATATTTTAAATTTTGAATCTCGCTCCTAGACGAGGACAAGAAATTCTCATTGAGTTTGTGATTTAACATAACAAATATCTCTAGAAATTCTAATAACAAAGTCCCCTGAAGATTTCCTTAGGCAGGAATGAAATCCGGATAGGGACACGCCTACATCAGATTGCTTTTCACAATTTGTTAAATAAGTTTTGGGACTTTAGCACATTTAATTACTATAAATGCAATTAATGTTTATCCCGATGAAAATAAATTTAAAAAAAAAAAAAAAAACAACATCGACATAGTTTTCACTTTTACAATTCTCCACAGTAAACTGTAATCTGTTGCTAACATATAATGATGTACCGCCATATCCATCGCCCCTACAGCAGTGAACGTTTGCATATCCTGGGATAGAATAAAGTTGGGTTAAATTTGATTCAAACCATGATTCCTGAATAGCAATAAGATCAGGTAGTTTAGAAAGACTTGCACTTCTGATTATTGTTGTTGATTTATCCGCTAGGGCCACTTCAAGTTCTTGTCGAATCCGTGGGTAGTTACCGTACACAGTTTTGGCCAGTTCATCGCTAACATAATTGCTACCAGCACCTGTATCAATAGTTGCTATTGCGGTGGAATTTCCAATTTTTACATTGGAAATAATTCGACTATTGTCGCACCATAGATCTATTAATTCCGTTGAGGGAAATTGCTGTGAAGTGGAACTGGTTAGAGTCTCATGGCCGCAAATGTTATCCTGGGCTCCGTTATAATTTATAGGGTCGTGGTTTACCATCATCCGGTTGTTTTGGTAGTTGTTACCATTGGGGATACTTTCAAGATCGTCTGCTAACGCTGAGAGTTCTTCCAGATTATTGAAGTCTCTACGCTGAATGTACCATAAATAATTTGGATGGGAGTTTCGAAAAATTCGCTCTAGTTTTTGGTCTTCAGTCATCTTGGTGTGTCTCATCAAACTTTGTAGTGCTAACACGTAGTCTTTAAATGGTTCACGTTGTCGCTGACATCTTCTCTTGATTTCGTCTTCTAGTTTTTCGAAATATCTAGCTGAAAGAAAAAATTTTATAAAATCTGATTTAAAAGATTCCCAGGTCTTCCACTGTTTATTATTATTGCGGAACCAACTTAGAGCCCTGTCCTTACACAATTCCGGCATAGTACCTGGCAACAAATCATTATTGATACTATACATAGTTGCCAATTCTTCAACTCGTTCGAGGAATAATAGTGGATCTTTTCCCCCATCGTATTTTAAACCCCATTTACGTACCATATCTATTATACTTAACAGTTGGGTTTCCTGCTTCTCCAATGTTGTTGGCTTTTGTGTAGACCCAACCCCACTGGGTTCAATTTTCAATGGACTTCGTTCTCCACTTATGGAAATTTTTGGTAATATTGAGGTATTTTCATATTTCTCCTGTAGCTCCAAAAAGCGCTTTGTACGTTGAGGTGGGTGTTCGCCGCCGATGAACTGTGCCATTTGCTTCCGTAATTCTTCCACATTATTTGCAGGTTTTAGTTGGAATTCGGAATTAATGGTCTGCAGCTCTTCCTTCCGTAGGGAATACACCCAGGATACCCGTAAAGTACTCATTATTTAATAGACTTTATTTTCTTCGTAAAATTTTATTTCGCGGCCTTTAAAGTTATATATATACTTGTTTTATTTTAGACGTTTCACACGATTTTATTGTTAAGTTTATTATTTTCTAATTTTAATATATATTTTTTTTTTTTTTATTTTTATTATATATTCTCTTTTTTTTATGTTTAATTTTCTCTTACAAAGTCTTTGTTTTCCTTTAAATGTCCCTGCTCGGGCGCCACTGTAACGACGTGTTTTCACTCGTTGCTGAGATAGGCTCAGTCGAGTCCAGGGTTCGTTATAGAATTATTTATTTTGTTCAAGGACCAAAGGAAACACACACGATTTTATATATTTTTTTTATAAACGTTATAAAACGTATCACTTTATTTTCTATGAAATTATTCTTAAGTACTAGTCTCTGATCACAAGGTTTTTTATTTCCTTTTATTTTATAATTTTATTGTTTATTGATAAAATACTATAAATTTTCCGTTCCGACACACGACATATATCTTATGCTACGACATCACTTGGCCACGTACGATTCCGACGGTTCACACACTCAGTTCCCATTAGTTGAGGAAAGTCAACCCAAACAGTCCTCCTAACTACGGGACAGACGAATATTTTAATATTTGAGGAAAGTCAGCCCAAACAGTCCTCTTAACTACGGGACAGACGAATACTTTAATGTTTGAGGAAAGTCAGCCCAAACAGTCCTCCTAACTACGGGGTAGGCAAATATTTTAATATTTGAGGAAAGACAACCCAAACAGTCCTCCTAACTACGGGATAGGCGACTATTTTAATATTTGAGGAAAGTCAACCCAAACAGTCCTCTTAACTACGGGACAGACGAATATTTTAATATTTGAGGAAAGTCAACCCAAACAGTCCTCTTAACTACGGGACAGACGAATATTTTAATATTTGAGGAAAGTCAACCCAAACAGTCCTCCTAACTACGGGATAGGCAACTATTTTAATATTTGAGGAAAGTCAACCCAAACAGTCCTCCTAACTACGGGATAGGCAACTATTTAAATATTTGAGGAAAGTCAACCCAAACAGTCCTCCTAACTACGGGATAGGCAACTATTTAAATATTTGAGGAAAGTCAACCCAAACAGTCCTCCTAACTACGGGATAGGCAACTATTTAAATATTTGAGGAAAGTCAACCCAAACAGTCCTCCTAACTACGGGATAGTCTGAAAGACGAAATATAAGAAAAGTCAACCCAAACAGTTCCTATATTTTGTCTTTTTAAGTGGTTTTAATTAGTTAGACAACCCAATCTACTTCATTGACCGCCACAGCCAGACTGACTTGTTTTCTGTGTTTGCTCTGCTTTTATACAAAAATTCACAACCATCAAAACACACAAAACACACATGCTTGCCTACACTCACTCATACATATAAATTAGTTTACACAACAGAGCCGGTTGTGTTGTGCACGCCGTATCCTGCACATGTAAGCCGACGAACTATTACAACACTAACGGACAACGCAATTTAAATATTTAAAATTAATATTAAATTAAATAATATTTAATATAATTGTGTGGTACAAAACGAGGGAACGACTTTGTTCCTCACAAATGTCCGCCAATTTCCATTTTTATTTAATGCAAGCTTATTTTATTTAACGCAAGCTTAAAATCCAATATATAACATAAATAAATAGAAACCTCTATTCAACCGATCATATTAGACAAAAAAAATCACAAATACATTCAATTATTCTAACGCTTAACATGAAATTCTCCCAATTTCTAAACATTTTCTAACATTTTCTCTTTATTGTAGCTACCTATACCGCTTACATCTGAAGAGAAATTTTTCCCTTTAATCCCTTTTCTACTACTCTCTAAAAAATCAAACCTACAAAAAAAACTACTAATTTAAACCAACGCTGATATATGATCCACACATACGAGTCTACCCGATTCGTATGTGAGGCCATATTTCATGCAAAAAAACAAAGAACAAAAAGTTAACAAAATTCAACAAAAAAAAAAATACTAACCCATCAAAAAAAAAATCAACCAAATGCAAAACGAAACCACTACTAATAATTAACAAACAATAAAAAACTAATTATACAAACCAAAAGAAAGAATACAAAAAAACTACTAACTGAAAGAAAAAAACTAACTCAAAATTACCAACAAAAAAAAAAAAAACTAAAGAAAATTAAATAAACAAAAATGTTCTATGATCACCACTAAGCGCTCCAGTCACCGATCTCAACATTCCATTAGTCCATGGTGATCGTCTGGTGCTGGTCTGAGAAGCTTGGTGGTGATGTGTCCCAGAAACAGCCTTAAAATTACCGTCGTCTCTCCCGTTGACAACAATCGATGTCCACCTGCAAAAAAAAATTTTGGTAGCTGCCTCCATGGTCCACCGCCCATGCGTTGGAGACAGGTTTCCTCTCATCACCCTTAATATTTCCCCATTAACTAACATAAAAAAACAGTGATGCCACATTTCCCTTTTTTTTCATGCTAAAATCTTTACGCTAAGTCGTCAGCTATACAAATCGTCAAAGTTAAACAAAAACTGCTACTAGCATCCTCTACAAATGCTCGCTGTTGTTCCGTTGTCCATTTAAAATGTTTACCCTTTTTTAAAAGAGTGGTAAGAGGTTGGGATAATTTTGCAAAATCGGGCACAAAACGCCGGTACCATGAAGCGACACCTTGTAATGACGGAAGTCGCTACACTTGTTTCCGCCAACACTCCATGTTTTTATATACGAGAATCGATTGAGTTAATGAATTATGAATTATTGAATTATTGAAATCCTGAATTATTATATTATGAATTATAGTATAGTTATTAGCTTTTTAAGTCCAAGGAGGAAAATAAAATGAATTAAACACATTACATTATGTCTTAAGAATTCCCAACCAACCCTCGTCTTTCATGCCCAATAATTTTCGAAGGTACCTCGTAACCCAAAATAAGTATAAAAAGGCCGACATCACAGGGATCTGGATCAGTCGGCTACGACAGCGCACGCGGCAACAAGGTAATTTTAACTAACCCTTTTTCATCCTTAGACATCCAGCGAGTTTCCTTCCAGGTCCTGCGAATATCCTTCGAGGTCCTGCGAATATCCTTCGAGGTCCTGCAAATATCCTTCGAGGTCCTGCGAATATCCTTCGAGGTCCTGCGAATATCCTTCAAGGTCCTGCGAATATCCTTCGAGGTCCTGCGAATATCCTTCGAGGTCCTGCGAATATCCTTCAAGGTCCTGCGAATATCCTTCGAGGTCCTACGAATATCCTCTGAGGTCCTGCGAATATCCTTCGAGGTCCTGCGAATACCCTTCGAGGTCCTGCGAATATCCTTCGAGGTCCGACGAACATCCTTCGAGATCCTGTTGACCTCCCAACTTTAACCAGCCGAGATTGAGTCGTGCGTTTGACCTTCTCTCAACTTTAGCCTGCCGAGATTGAGTCGTGCGTTTGACCTTCTCTCAACTTTAGCCAGCCAAGATTGAGTCGTGCGTTTGACCTTCTCTCAACTTTAGCCAGCCAAGATTGAGTCGTGCGTTTGACCTTCTCTCAACTTTAACCAACCGAGATTGAGTCGTGCGTTTGACCTTCTCTCAACTTTAACCAACCGAGATTGAGTCGTGCGTTTGACCTTCTCTCAACTTTAGCCATGCCGAGATTGAGTCGTGCGTTTGACCTTCTCTCAACTTTAACCAACCGAGATTGAGTCGTGCGTTTGACCTTCTCTCAACTTTAGCCTGCCGAGATTGAGTCGTGCGTTTGACCTTCTCTCAACTTTAGCCAGCCGAGATTGAGTCGTGCGTTTGACCTTCTCGCAACTTTAGCCAGCCGAGATTGAGTCGTGCGTTTGACCTTCTCTCAACTTTAACCAGCCGAGATTGAGTCGTGCGTTTGACCTTCTCTCAACTCTAGTCAGCCGAGATTGAGTCGTGCGTTTGACCTTCTCCCAACTTTAGCCAGCCGAGATTGAGCCGTGCGTTTGGCCTTCTCCCAACTGTTACCAGCCGAGCGTGAGCCATACGAACCCCAGGTCGTGAGTTGTAGCTACAGCGAAAGCCCCGTGCAGATCAACCGCAGACGTCATCCCACCGCTGGTCGCAGAACCAAATTCAAACAATACTTTCTTTCCTTTTATTTTCATTTTAGTTATAGGGTGTGGTATTAGGTATAAGAAAATAAAATTTTAACGTTTATCGAAAAAAACCTGCCTTTTTCTCTCTGTCACTCAAAGAAACAAATTTCTGTGACGATCCCTACCCCCGCGAGCTTACCCCAGCTAACGGAGGAAATCTCGTCGTTACAGTGGCGCCCGAGCAGGGACAGAGAGTTTGAGGTTTTATTCTTATATCATTACCATTATATCCCAGATTCCTGCCATACCACCCACCAAAGCCACCATCTCATAGCGGCCAAGATATGGGAAGTCAGCCAATCACCACCCGCCGTCTTGTCAGCCGGCTAGAGCAAGCAACAACAACTAACCCACCTAGCGGGCAGCACCTGTGCCGCATCGTTGAAGATGCGCTCCGGCCTTTGTGGAACACAGAAGTTGGGTTAAACCCTCGCACGCCCGGGCGACCGTGTCAGCCCACAATCGGACCCTTGCCACGGTGCAGAGTTGCACTTAGACGGATGACTACTGAGGAGATCCGCCGAGCTTGCGACAGACACTATATGTGCCAACCGAACCATACTGCTCCCGATACCAAGACTACCACAAACGACGAGGCCTGCCTCACCAAATCCGATGAAGCCATGTCAGAGGACGAAGAGTTAAACAAACCCCAAATTTACCGCCACATCCGCTGAGACTGGATATCGCGAGTGAGGAAGAGGGAGATATCATCGATCTCATCAGTGTCAGCGACGCTCCGTCACCAAGAGTATCGCCTTTTGCATCACCGGACCATACGATTTCACTAATACCGGAGCCCCAGGGGAGTTCTGAAGTCGGCAGGGAAGAAGATCCCCACTTACTGCCTATACAAAGCGGTGAAATTACGTCATCCCAGGCGTCTACAGCATCGATGGCCTCGTCCTCAACAGTGTCAACAACCATTAAGGCCGACACGACGGTAGATAGGCCGCCTACTCCAGCGATTCCAAGTTTCTTGGCGGATGTCGAGCTGCGGGCCAAAACACCAGAATATGCCGAATCATTATATGAGGCCCAAGAGGGCGCTTCAAACACACCCACGCGCCCACCTACGCCCTGCATATATTGGGCCCAAGAGGGCACTCCAATGACGCCTACGCGCCCACCTACGCCTCGCGTATTAGTGTCACCGGCCTCTTCCACATCGTCCAGGTCGTCTGCCGCATCATCTTCGTCCACATCTTCGTCATCCTCATCGTCATCATCTTCTTCCGCGGAGTCCTCGTCATCTTCCGCTGTAACTTCTTCAACCACAACATCCCCATCCGGATCAAGTACCGACGAAGAGCCCACGTTCAGTCCAGGGAACGGGCGAGTGAACCCGCGACTCACAAACACCCGGCATTACACGCCACCGGGACACCCACGGTTGCCTCCCACGGCATATACCCCACCGTTTCCAACACTACCCGCTTACGAACCACGGACCCCACCACGGCGACCGTTCGTCTCATCCCATGTCCCTTTTTCCACCGGGGACGACCTCTCAAACGATGTCCGGATAAGACTACAACCATACTTGCGCTGCATACTGGAGCGGTTTGGTCCCGGGAGACGCGGTAGTCAGGTCTATGTTATCGATGACCAGCGATATCGTATCCATGTCGACCAAGAACACCGGGCTCGGGTACAACATCTAGGTTCAGTGAAAACGGATCATCAGCCAAGACGACCTAGCTACCGAATGTCCCGAGCATTAACACCTCGTTAGACTCCCCAGGGGGGGACCATGTGTAATGACGGAAGTCGCTACACTTGTTTCCGCCAACACTCCATGTTTTTATATACGAGAATCGATTGAGTTAATGAATTATGAATTATTGAAATCCTGAATTATTATATTATGAATTATAGTATAGTTATTAGTTTTTTAAGTCCAAGGAGGAAAATAAAATGAATTAAACACATTACATTATGTCTTAAGAATTCCCAACCAACCCTCGTCTTTCATGCCCAATAATTTTCGAAGGTACCTCGTAACCCAAAATAATGCTATAAACACATAGACCACAGCAGACTGCAGAGCTACACGACTGCAAATGCCGTTGACTGCAATCGTCGCCGTGTGGTCAGCTATTTATTATTTTGGAAACGACAGCAGCATAGTAAACAGCTGATCACGATTCAATTTAAAAATATCAACAGCTGTTTTTTATACAAATCAGGGATGTTAAAGTTGGTACAATTGTACTTTTCTTGGTACATTTTGACCTTCTAAAGTACCGTGGTACTACCGCGACTCATTTGGTACAATTTAAAAATTTTTAATTTTTCCCCTTTTTGAATTTTTAGTATAGCAAACAAATTGTTATTGTGTCCTTTTTCATTGCATTTATTCGTTTTATGTAATGAGCTCTTAAAATATATGCGACTATATCCGCCAGATTTTACGATTTATCATCATTTTAAGGATTTTGAAGAATAAAGTTGGGAATTTTTTTTTTTTTAATATCGATTAAAAATTTGCGATTTTTTACAAAATTTATCTGGCAGCTCTTACATATATTGACACTTGTTGCAGCCAACTTCACTTTTATTTTGAATTTATTAAAATTCTGAAGAAGTGAAAATTGATATATAGATATGGCATCACTTATAACATATGGGAAAACAGTGGACATTAGAGTGAGGTGAGTTTCTAAAAATAGAACTGTTGTGTTGTTGGAGTTGTACTTCTGAGATTATGTATGCAAGAACAAAAACACCGTGTATTGAATAAAACTAGTTTTAATCACAACAAAACTCGACCTAACTATAGCTCAGAGGGCTAAAGCGCTCTGTCTAACGTGTAGTGCGAGTGCATGTGGCATTAGAAATCAGTTTATCTATACCACGGTCAGTGATTGCACAGAAAAATTTCATATAGACGCAATCGAACAAATAAAAACATAACAAATATTACATTATTCAAAAATTCAAAAAAAAACAGGGTCACTGACGAACGTTCAATACCAGAAACTGCGCAGTCTGATTCAGAAAAAATTGAATATTTGCAATGTAGTTATGATTTTTAGAAAATACACTCATTCTTCTCTACCACGCCTTTCACAATTAAATTAAATAAAATTGCATATTAATTATAGTATTAACTGCAATTGTCTGAAAAAGACGTTAAAATTCAAACTCAAACGAAAATTAAATTATTGTTAAAGAAATGAAAGAAAATTCCAAACAATCTTATATATGTTTAATTTAGAACGAGCTCTCAACCTCCGTATATTTACAAAAATAAAGCAAATCAAACATATTAGCTAGGTTAATACTAGTATTTCGATCTGGTTAAAGATCTCATCAGAACCCAATGTTTTAGAAAAGTTATAGCCTCCATAATAGGCAGAACTTTAACAAAAAACCGATTAATCATTAATTTTGCTCCATTCTTGTCTTCTTAGTAAAAATATTACTTGAGCCAGAGTAAAAACTAAAATTTTTTTAACTGAAGTCGTTAAAAAATTAAAACGTTTGTAGTTTTTGGTCGGTAGTAGCTAATTTTCAAAATGAACTGAATGTCAATATGTTTCCAGACATTTCTAGTCGTTGCTGGAATTTTATCCATTCCACACTGGTCTGCAAATGTGGAAAGAGTTTTTTTCTTTTCAAAATATAATAAAAACTAAGGAAAGAAACAGACTACATTAGCCAACATTATCAAGTCTCATACAGACTAAGGATTGGTTAAGAGCGACAAATTTATGCTGCTATGATGTAGAAATTCCAAATAGTTTATTAACTAAACAAATAATTCCATGATTTGGTCTCATATATTCATAAGACTTTTTTATGCCTTATTTTATTCATACATATAATGTATGTTATTGGAAGGTTTTTTTTTTTCTGTACAAGAGAATTTTTATGTATTTTTTTTTTTTGTTGTTTTAATAAATTTAAAAAAAATGATACCGTCAACGTCCAAAAAGTACAATTTTTTTTTGGATGTTGGTACAAAATTGAAAACTCCATTTAACATCCCTGATACAAATGCATTTTTGTTTCAGTAGTGCCAATTACATCTTTTTTTTTCTTTATTAAAATAGAACAACATGCTTGGTTGTAGACACGTATATAAAGTTCACTTAAAAATACAATTACTTATTTATAATACATTATTATAACGTGAAAATAAATTTATATAACCCCTCTTGAATATTAATGCAATTATACCATTTGATGTTGCGACGTTTTTTGTGTTTAACAAAATAAAATATTTTTAAGCACTAATTTGTTACATATTTTGTTTTATTGTCAACACTATTTTTGTTTTGCAGCCAACAAAAATAGAAATTAACCTAAGTTGACTACAGCGGCAAAAGTAGTCGGGTAGCCGTGTAGTTGTGTTGGTGCCAAAATAATCGTTTTCATATAAACGTGTGTATTTTATTTTTGACAGGCTGTAGTCGTGTAGCTACAGTCGTCTATGTGTTTATAGCATAAGTATAAAAAGGCCGACATCACAGGGATCTGGATCAGTCGGCTACGACAGCGCACGCGGCAACAAGGTAATTTTAACTAACCCTTTTTCATCCTTAGACATCCAGCGAGTTTCCTTCGAGGTCCTGCGAATATCCTTCGAGGTCCTGCGAATATCCTTCGAGGTCCTGCAAATATCCTTCGAGGTCCTGCGAATATCCTTCAAGGTCCTGCGAATATCCTTCGAGGTCCTGCGAATATCCTTCAAGGTCCTGCGAATATCCTTCGAGGTCCTACGAATATCCTCTGAGGTCCTGCGAATATCCTTCGAGGTCCTGCGAATACCCTTCGAGGTCCGACGAACATCCTTCGAGATCCTGTTGACCTCCCAACTTTAACCAGCCGAGATTGAGTCGTGCGTTTGACCTTCTCTCAACTTTAGCCTGCCGAGATTGAGTCGTGCGTTTGACCTTCTCTCAACTTTAGCCTGCCGAGATTGAGTCGTGCGTTTGACCTTCTCTCAACTTTAGCCAGCCAAGATTGAGTCGTGCGTTTGACCTTCTCTCAACTTTAACCAACCGAGATTGAGTCGTGCGTTTGACCTTCTCTCAACTTTAACCAACCGAGATTGAGTCGTGCGTTTGACCTTCTCTCAACTTTAGCCTGCCGAGATTGAGTCGTGCGTTTGACCTTCTCTCAACTTTAACCAGCCGAGATTGAGTCGTGCGTTTGACCTTCTCTCAACTTTAACCAACCGAGATTGAGTCGTGCGTTTGACCTTCTCTCAACTTTAGCCTGCCGAGATTGAGTCGTGCGTTTGACCTTCTCTCAACTTTAGCCAGCCGAGATTGAGTCGTGCGTTTGACCTTCTCTCAACTTTAACCAGCCGAGATTGAGTCGTGCGTTTGACCTTCTCTCAACTTTAACCAGCCGAGATTGAGTCGTGCGTTTGACCTTCTCCCAACTCTAGCCTGCCGAGATTGAGTCGTGCGTTTGACCTTCTCTCAACTTTAGCCTGCCGAGATTGAGTCGTGCGTTTGACCTTCTCCCAACTTTAGCCAGCCGAGATTGAGTCGTGCGTTTGACCTTCTCTCAACTTTAGCCAGCCGAGATTGAGTCGTGCGTTTGACCTTCTCGCAACTTTAGCCAGCCGAGATTGAGTCGTGCGTTTGACCTTCTCTCAACTTTAACCAGCCGAGATTGAGTCGTGCGTTTGACCTTCTCTCAACTCTAGTCAGTCGAGATTGAGTCGTGCGTTTGACCTTCTCCCAACTTTAGCCAGCCGAGATTGAGCCGTGCGTTTGGCCTTCTCCCAACTGTTACCAGCCGAGCGTGAGCCATACGAACCCCAGGTCGTGAGTTGTAGCTACAGCGAAAGCCCCGTGCAGATCAACCGCAGACGTCATCCCACCGCTGGTCGCAGAACCAAATTCAAACAATACTTTCTTTCCTTTTATTTTCATTTTAGTTATAGGGTGTGGTATTAGGTATAAGAAAATAAAATTTTAACGTTTATCGAAAAAAACCTGCCTTTTTCTCTCTGTCACTGAAAGAAACAAATTTCTGTGACGATCCCTACCCCCGCGAGCTTACCCCAGCTAACGGAGGAAATCTCGTCGTTACAACCTAAAAATCTACGCACGTCACGCACATTTTCGGGGGGTTGCATTTCGGTAATCGCTGCTACTTTATCCGGATCAGTTCTAATTCCTTCACCACATACTACATGTCCCAGATATTTTATTTCTTGCTTGAAAAACTCACACTTTTCGGGATTGATCTTCAACTTAGCCCGTCGAAGACGTTGAAATACTTCCTTTAGGTGGCACACATGTTCTTTAAAAGTTCGGCTGGTAATAATGATGTCATCTAGGTAAGCAAACGCGTGGGGTTCCATGTCGGGACCGATTACCTTGTCGAGTGCACGTTGAAATGTTGCGGGCGCTGAGTGAAGGCCGAACGGCATAACTTTCCATTGATAAAGACCTCTGCCGGGTACAGTAAACGCGGTAAATTTCTTACTTTCTTCCGACATTGGAATCTGCCAATAACCATTTTCCAGGTCAAGACAACTGATGAATCGGGCTTCCCGTAATCTGTCTAAAATGTGATTTATTCGGGGTAGAGGATAGGCATCGGGCACAGAACGACGATTTAGCTGCCGGAAATCCATACATTGTCTCCAGGAGCCATTTTTCTTTTTCGCAAGTGTGATTGGAAAGCTGTACGCACTGGCTGAGGGCTCAATACAACCTTTGGATAAAAGTTTATTGATTTCGGTATCAATTATTTTTTGCATCGCGGGGTTGCGGTTGGCGTATCTGATTTTTATGGGGCGATCATCCTTCATGACTATTTGGTGTTTCGTTAAATTTGTTGGCCCACACACATCCTGAAACTTCTGTACTTCTTCTTCGAGAAATTTATTAGCATATTCTTGTTCACGACAATTAACGTCCGTCGAGGTTGTTCGGTCAGTAATTGAATTAGATAAACTTACCGGAGCAGTCGAATTTTGATGTCCATCTTGATCAGTGGATCCTGGTGAGGTTGAATTAGAGGCACCATTGTTGTCCGATGACGTCTTTACTGCTTGTTCACGCACCACCGAACACCTTAAATTGAGTGGCGTACAAAATTCTTCCAGGCGTAGTGACAAAGTACCAATCGTCACTCGGGTTTTAAAGGCACGTAACAGATCTAACCCGATAATCATTTCTTCTAAGGCGTCTGGCATTATCAGGAACACTCCCGGTTTTATTTCGTCGTCAATTTTCACGAAGATTTCAATTGCGCTTCTGATTATTGTTGTTGATTTATCCGCTAGGGCCACTTCAAGTTCTTGTGGAATCCGTGGGTAGTTACCGTACACAGTTTTGGCCAGTTCATCGCTAACATAATTGCTACCAGCACCTGTATCAATAGTTGCTATTGCGGTGGAATTTCCAATTTTTACATTGGAAATAATTCGACTATTGTCGCACCATAGATCTATTAATTCCGTTGAGGGAAATTGCTGTGAAGTGGAACTGGTTAGAGTCTCATGGCCGCAAATGTTATCCTGGGCTCCGTTATAATTTATAGGGTCGTGGTTTACCATCATCCGGTGTTGTTCATTCCGGTTGTTTTGGTAGTTGTTACCATTGGGGATACTTTCAAGATCGTCTGCTAACGCTAGGAGTTCTTCCAGATTATTGAAGTCTCTACGCTGAATGTACCATAAATAATTTGGATGGGAGTTTCGAAAAATTCGCTCTAGTTTTTGGTCTTCAGTCATCTTGGTGTGTCTCATCAAACTTTGTAGTGCTAACACGTAGTCTTTAAATGGTTCACGTTGTCGCTGACATCTTCTCTTGATTTCGTCTTCTAGTTTTTCGAAATATCTAGCTGAAAGAAAAAATTTTATAAAATCTGATTTAAAAGATTCCCAGGTCTTCCACTGTTTATTATTATTGCGGAACCAACTTAGAGCCCTGTCCTTACACAATTCCGGCATAGTACCTGGCAACAAATCATTATTGATACTATACATAGTTGCCAATTCTTCAACTCGTTCGAGGAATAATAGTGGATCTTTTCCCCCATCGTATTTTAAACCCCATTTACGTACCATATCTATTATACTTAACAGTTGGGTTTCCTGCTTCTCCAATGTTGTTGGCTTTTGTGTAGACCCAACCCCACTGGGTTCAATTTTCAATGGACTTCGTTCTCCACTTATGGAAATTTTTGGTAATATTGAGGTATTTTCATATTTCTCCTGTAGCTCCAAAAAGCGCTTTGTACGTTCAGGTGGGTGTTCGCCGCCGATGAACTGTGCCATTTGCTTCCGTAATTCTTCCACATTATTTGCAGGTTTTAGTTGGAATTCGGAATTAATGGTCTGCAGCTCTTCCTTCCGTAGGGAATACACCCAGGATACCCGTAAAGTACTCATTATTTAATAGACTTTATTTTGTTCGTAAAATTTTATTTCGCGGCCTTTAAAGTTATATATACTTGTTTTATTTTAGACGTTTCACACGATTTTATTGTTAAGTTTATTATTTTCTAATTTTAATATATATTTTTTTTTTTTTTTATTTTTATTATATATTCTCTTTTTTTTATGTTTAATTTTCTCTTACAAAGTCTTTGTTTTCCTTTAAATGTCCCTGCTCGGGCGCCACTGTAACGACGTGTTTTCACTCGTTGCTGAGATAGGCTCAGTCGAGTCCAGGGTTCGTTATAGAATTATTTATTTTGTTCAAGGACCAAAGGAAACACACACGATTTTATATATTTTTTTTATAAACGTTATAAAACGTATCACTTTATTTTCTATGAAATTATTCTTAAGTACTAGTCTCTGATCACAAGGTTTTTTATTTCCTTTTATTTTATAATTTTATTGTTTATTGATAAAATACTATAAATTTTCCGTTCCGACACACGACATATATCTTATGCTACGACATCACTTGGCCACGTACGATTCCGACGGTTCACACACTCAGTTCCCATTAGTTGAGGAAAGTCAACCCAAACAGTCCTCCTAACTACGGGACAGACGAATATTTTAATATTTGAGGAAAGTCAGCCCAAACAGTCCTCTTAACTACGGGACAGACGAATACTTTAATGTTTGAGGAAAGTCAGCCCAAACAGTCCTCCTAACTACGGGGTAGGCAAATATTTTAATATTTGAGGAAAGACAACCCAAACAGTCCTCCTAACTACGGGATAGGCGACTATTTTAATATTTGAGGAAAGTCAACCCAAACAGTCCTCTTAACTACGGGACAGACGAATATTTTAATATTTGAGGAAAGTCAACCCAAACAGTCCTCTTAACTACGGGACAGACGAATATTTTAATATTTGAGGAAAGTCAACCCAAACAGTCCTCCTAACTACGGGATAGGCAACTATTTTAATATTTGAGGAAAGTCAACCCAAACAGTCCTCCTAACTACGGGATAGGCAACTATTTAAATATTTGAGGAAAGTCAACCCAAACAGTCCTCCTAACTACGGGATAGGCAACTATTTAAATATTTGAGGAAAGTCAACCCAAACAGTCCTCCTAACTACGGGATAGGCAACTATTTAAATATTTGAGGAAAGTCAACCCAAACAGTCCTCCTAACTACGGGATAGTCTGAAAGACGAAATATAAGAAAAGTCAACCCAAACAGTTCCTATATTTTGTCTTTTTAAGTGGTTTTAATTAGTTAGACAACCCAATCTACTTCATTGACCGCCACAGCCAGACTGACTTGTTTTCTGTGTTTGCTCTGCTTTTATACAAAAATTCACAACCATCAAAACACACAAAACACACATGCTTGCCTACACTCACTCATACATATAAATTAGTTTACACAACAGAGCCGGTTGTGTTGTGCACGCCGTATCCTGCACATGTAAGCCGACGAACTATTACAACACTAACGGACAACGCAATTTAAATATTTAAAATTAATATTAAATTAAATAATATTTAATATAATTGTGTGGTACAAAACGAGGGAACGACTTTGTTCCTCACATATGTCCGCCAATTTCCATTTTTATTTAATGCAAGCTTATTTTATTTAACGCAAGCTTAAAATCCAATATATAACATAAATAAATAGAAACCTCTATTCAACCGATCATATTAGACAAAAAAAAATCACAAATACATTCAATTATTCTAACGCTTAACATGAAATTCTCCCAATTTCTAAACATTTTCTAACATTTTCTCTTTATTGTAGCTACCTATACCGCTTACATCTGAAGAGAAATTTTTCCCTTTAATCCCTTTTCTACTACTCTCTAAAAAATCAAACCTACAAAAAAAACTACTAATTTAAACCAACGCTGATATATGATCCACACATACGAGTCTACCCGATTCGTATGTGAGGCCATATTTCATGCAAAAAAACAAAGAACAAAAAGTTAACAAAATTCAACAAAAAAAAAAAATACTAACCCATCAAAAAAAAATCAACCAAATGCAAAACGAAACCACTACTAATAATTAACAAACAATAAAAAACTAATTATACAAACCAAAAGAAAGAATACAAAAAAACTACTAACTGAAAGAAAAAAACTAACTCAAAATTACCAACAAAAAAAAAAAAAAACTAAAGAAAATTAAATAAACAAAAATGTTCTATGATCACCACTAAGCGCTCCAGTCACCGATCTCAACATTCCATTAGTCCATGGTGATCGTCTGGTGCTGGTCTGAGAAGCTTGGTGGTGATGTGTCCCAGAAACAGCCTTAAAATTACCGTCGTCTCTCCCGTTGACAACAATCGATGTCCACCTGCAAAAAAAAATTTTGGTAGCTGCCTCCATGGTCCGCCGCCCATGCGTTGGAGACAGGTTTCCTCTCATCACCCTTAATATTTCCCCATTAACTAACATAAAAAAACAGTGATGCCACATTTCCCTTTTTTTTCATGCTAAAATCTTTACGCTAAGTCGTCAGCTATACAAATCGTCAAAGTTAAACAAAAACTGCTACTAGCATCCTCAAAAAAACTCTGGGGTTACCAAGCCAGATGAAGGAACAACAGTGTGATGGATGCTTCCACCAGGTTGGGTATGTATCCTCTTATTTATATGAGACCTTATCCGTTCTCAGCGCCCAACGTAGGCTACACCCACTTCAGACCAAAACGTCTCTGAGTTAGCCGGGCAATTAAATCTTATACTGTTCTCCGGCCCATTAATGAATAATGTCATGCTCTTGCTATTCCCATTTCAGATCCCCGATACATCTTATTTACACGTCAGGGCCTTAAAAGAATTAATTCCTCATTTACAATTCACAAAAAAAAACAAATTTTTATATGACTTTCTCGAAAGAATTAACTCTTTTCAGGCTCTGGCTTCTACCATACAAAAAACGCTTTTAGAGTAGAACTATTTAATAGCTCACTAATACTAGATCCTAAAACGAGTACTTGAAAACTACCTGCCTTTACATGTAAAACTCCCTAACAATTTCAAACGTTTACAGGGTTTTCAATAACTAATAGTCAACGGTTCATCAACAAAATTTTGCATATTGCAGAACAGAGTTCTAAAATAATCAGTTCATCAAAATTAAAATTCATCCTCTTTCCTTCCTTTCCCTTATGTATAAATTTACGCCTGACCGGTAGAACTAGCTAAGAACCATCAATGTATAAACTTATTGACCTAGAGGTTTCCAAAAAATTTTTTTTTATATATTTATGAAATATAAAACAATAATTGTGTATACTTATCCTGCTGTTTCCCAATCAAACAACAATACTATTAGCATTAAAATGCATCGTCAAATTTTCAATCGATATCAAATTGAATAAATTTTCAATTCAATTTGAACAAAATTAAATTTTAAACCTAAAATAAACAAACGTTCATCAAGCAATTTCGATAGCTCGAATAAAGAAAATAAGTATCATCTTGGGATCTTCTTATCCGTCCCAGGCGTATTACCTAAACGCTAACTATCCATTGCCATTTCGACAAAAAAAAAAAAAAACCCATTCTCAGGAATTTTATAAAAATGCGCGATATTGGTAAAAAATATTGCCACTTTTAAGAGAAATTCTTCTCCTTTTAAAACCCTAAGAATAGATCCAAGTTATAATCGAGTATAGCTCTGGACTATTCACAAGAATTTTAGACGTAATTTTAACGTTAATATTAAAATATCAACTCTTGACTTATACAAAATTCACATAAAAATATCCGTGCCAAATTATCGTGGCCTTTACTCTAAACATAACAAACAAAACAGCTATGCGTAATATAATCGTGATTCAAAATTCAGGTTAAATATTTTATTATACTTTAACAAAATACCTGCATAAAAGTTTCTTTCTAAAACGTATCAAATTTACTTAATCTCACAAACAAAAAATATCAATTTTTGATTTTAAAGCATTTGCCAAAACATGTTCGCAATCAAACCACGAATGTTAAAAAAAATTAAATTCTTTTTCAATAATAAACAATAATTACCATAGAAAACGTTAAAAAAACGAAAAGATCTCAAACAATAAAAAAAATCAAAAAAATGTATTGAAGCAATTTTGCATATGAAACAAAATTTTGAATGCTTAAGCGTTAGATTAATATAAAAACATTGTTTTAAAATCAAGATATCTAATTTTTCAATAAATTTTGATTTTATTACAATTAATAAAAGAAATGTTCTCAATCAAAAACATTAAATTAAAGTTCAATCTTAAACAATTAACAAGCTGTGCTACACAAATGTTGTTAATTTATTAAAAAAATTAAAAAAAAAAACAATCAACGCAAAATCATAGAAAACTTTAAAAAAAAAAAAATTTTAAAGTTCATCTTCCTATTTTATCTTATGCATAATTTGGAAACCTATATAATCAATTATAAATATATCACAGCTGGAACAAGCAGGCTGAGTTATTATAAAACTAAAAATTCAAACAAAAAAAAAAAAAATATATTACAACTTACGCTAATATTGCACTTATCCTAATAAAATTAAAATGTTGCACTGGTAAGTTTTTCTGCCTCCTAATCCTTGCCTTATTGCACTATTTCTATCACAGATTTGTTGCTTGATATCCTTCGCGTGATATACGCCTAAAGGTTCTCTTGTTAAAGTCTCTAATTTATACATATTGTTCCCTAGAACATCAGATATTCTGTACTTCGTAAATTGACGACAAAATTTTGCATTTCTATTATCTTTGAAACTACTAAAGGTGTTATGATACTTGCTATTTTTTGTATTTTTTCTATATTGGAGAACAGTGCAAATATATTTGCATAGGAAAACTGACTAAGTGCAAAGAGTATGATTATATCATAAAAAATCTTGATATGTCAAACAAATATACGTGTGTTATCGATAAATAATCTTAGACTGTCAAAAAAAATATAAAAATTTTTAGCTTAAAATTGACATTTCCAGATTAAATGTTAGCACTGCTGCCAACTTTTTTAGTTTTTGATCGAAAGTAGCGGGTTTTAACTATTTTTTGCGATTTTTAGCTTTTTTTGACGGTTTTTGTATGAACAAAACGTGGGCAATATTGCTTGTTTTGTTTACATTTTATTTTGAAATAACAAAAAAGTATTTCTTGTTCTTTCTCGCATTTGTTGTTTCTTTCAGTCAATCCTAAAAAAATCCAATACAAAAAAAAGCAAGTATCATAACACCTTAAGGATAAAGTTTCTTTTGAAAACTTCCTGTCCCGGAACCAAACGGACTACCCTAGCATTTCTATTGTACCTAATTGCACTCCTTTCATAAGCCTGATGTAGATTTTCCGTCATTCTGTCCCTAATTATTTCTATTCGGTATTTCCTATCTAGCATATACAGTTCGCCGTCGCTTAACGCTCTAAGCTTCCTAGCTAACTTATAGTCCCTACCACACGTGAACATATTGTGTCCAAAGAGAGCGAAAAAAGGTGCTACTCCCGTAGCAGCACTGACAGATGTTCTTAAGGCAAGCTCAATTTTCGACAAATTCAGGTCCCAATTAGTATGATCATCATATATGATCTGATTGCGTTGAGAATGCTTTGATTAACCCTTTCTGCAGCGTTGGATTGTGGTGAATAGAAAGCGGTCTTCATATCATTAATTTTGTAGTCTTCTAGCATTTTCTTAAACTCTTTTGACACAAATTGTTTGCCGTTGTCTGAGTGAATTTTCTCTGGGACACCAAATTGCTGGAAAACATGTTCCTCTAAAAATTCTACCACATTTGACGTGGTTGCCTCTTTCATGGCCTTAATAAAAACAAATTTTGTGAAATGGTCTAATACCACGAATACGTATTTCCTCTTTTTGACCTCTGATATTTTCCCAAGAAATCGATATAAATCTTTTGAAATGGCCGATCCGTTTCTACTTCCTCTCCTATACCAGGCATTAGATGTTGATTTGAGCTTTTACACTCTTTACAAATCCCACAATTTCGAATAAAATTTCTGACGTGAATCACCATATTGGGCCAGTAAAATTTTAGGCGTAAATGGCTTAACATTTTTCGTATGCCCCCATTACACTTTTCCTTGGGCTCATGAGCGTCTCTAAAGTAAGAATTTGTCAGACTTTGTGGTGCCCACAATTTCCATTCAAATTCTTCTGTTTCTTGGTCAGCTGAAGTATTATTTCTTTTAAAGACAAAACCATTTTCAATTTTAATATCAGGAAATCTCTCTTTATTTCCGTTTACTGTTTTTATTAGATCCAGATATTCTTCGGATTCGAATTCTGTTGTTGTAAAACCCAATATATCTTCAGGACAAATAATTTCCTCTAGAGATCGTGAAAGTGTGTCGGCGACTATATTCTCAGATCCTTTTTTATTCTCTATTTGAAAATCATAGGCCTGTAGTTAAAGAGCCCAGCGAGCTAGTCTTCCATTTAGGTCACGTAATGACATAAGCCATTTTAAGCTCGCATGGTCCGTTATGATTGTAAATGGCATTAGTTCAACGTACGGTCTAAACCGTTTTACTGCCAAAATAGCCGCCAAACACTCTTTCTCAGTTACGCTATAGTTCATTTGGGCGCTATTTAACTTTTGTAAGAAAAAATATATAGGCCTTTCGAATCCTTCTTTGTCCTTTTGAAAAAGGACTGCCCCTACTCCAACATTAGATGCATCACATTGTATAAAAAATCGCTGTTTAAAATTTTTGTGTACTAAAACAGGTGCGTGTGTTAAAGTATATTTGAGATCATCAAAACTTTGCTTGGCTGCCTCATCTACTTCAAACTTTTTACCTTTTTTTATTAAATTCGTAAGTGGTGCTGTTATCGCTGAAAAATTTCGTATAAAACGGCGGTACCAGCCAGCTGTACCGAGAAAACTGCGTACCTCTCTAACATTTTTTGGAATGGGAATTTGCCTAATTGCCTCTACCTTTTCCGGGTCTGGTCTCATTACACCACCTCCTGCAATAAATCCTAAATAACGTAGTTCTTTTAAACAAAGTTTCGACTTTTTTAAACCTATCGTTAAATTAGCCTTTCTTAGACAATCTGCGACCTTATTTAACAGTTTTATGTGGCTTTCAAAGTCCGCGGAAATTACTAGCAGGTCATCTAAATAGACAAAGACGTTAGACTTTAATTCCTCTGGGATGACTTTGTCCATGAGCCTACACAGCCTTTGCGCCGTATTGCAAAGTCCGAATGGCATCATGACATATTGGTATAGAGGACGTCCAGGCACGGTATAGAGGACGTCCAGGGACTGTTGCATTCTTCTATCACTCCTAAGCGTAACATTTCATCTACCTCAGCATATATCAGTTCCTGAATTGTCGGAGAAACTGGGTAATACATCGCTTTATAGGTTGAGCGCCTTAAACCAACTCTATAGTATGTTTTTCTATTGTTGTTTTTCCTGGACCGTTTTCCTCGTAAGATTTGAAGCTTTTCTTTACCGCATCTAATTTTTTTCTCATTTCAGCAGAAAGCTCATGTTCTACTACATTTTCTAGATTCAACGGAAAGTCATCTACATTAAATATTTGTGGCGCAAGTCTAAAAAGTTTCCAGAAATCAACTCCTAAATAAGCTTTCTGAACTAAATCTGGACAAAGATAAAAAGTCATCTCATTCTCCTTATCCTTATATTTGACTTTCACTACAATTTTACCAATAACTGAAAAATTATTTCCGACTGCGGTATTAATTGAACTATAAAAATGTTTAATTTCCGTATTAAGTTTATTTAAAACCTCTTCACAGTCTTTACTCAGAAGACTTACTGACGCTCCTGAGTTTAAAAGGCCGTTAATTTCTAAATCATTAATTTTAATATTGGCACAAGCCCTAGGATCTTTGCCCTTTCTATTGTCTAGTGCAGCACATAATAGTAATAGTTTTCCCTGTTTAAATTTTTCCATAGTTTTCCTAATTCTTTCTATTTTATTTTCAGCCTGTTCTTCACCAAAAACCCTTCTCTAACTTTTCTATAATTTTCCTCTCTTTCCTGTATTGGTATTATTTTAAATTTCCTAATTTTCCTAACCACTTTATTTTCTATTTTACTATCTCGTTTCAGAATTTTCACTTTGTGCATTTCCGGTGTATGATGATCAACTTCAGTCTGGGTGGCCTGTTCTTTCAGTTGATTTAATCTCCGGGAGTTTGTGTGGAGCGCGATTCTCCCGGTTTTTTCACACTCCTTTCTGAGTTTTCCAAACATTTGGGGCACTCTGGAGCAACCACATCTTGCATACCACACCGGTAACAAAATATGGCTCTTTGTGTTGACAAGCAGTCAATGAATGAATGTCCTGGTTTCTGGCAGTTCCAACAGATAAATGCATTTGATCTTTTTGTATTTGCCTTTGATTGATTTGTTATTTCTTCCAACAGCTCTGCCACATCACCAGGAATTTCATCATTATTTTCATCAGTGTAATTTACCTCATTTACCGAATATGTTCGGCGAGGAGCAGAAAATCGGTTTGCTGTATTAGCTGGAGGATCTCTTCGGGTGACAAATGATCGTTGATATTTGTTTAAGTAAGTTTTTTCTACGTCTTTGCATTCGTCCCTTAGTTGATCGACGTGATAAACGCGTATGACATAAACTATCTGAGACAAATTAGGGTTTAAATTTCGTTTTAATATCCGAATCATCTCCTCTTCTGGTAATGGAGTACGCAACCTAGCTCTTAATTTATTCATAGCGTGAAAATATGCATCTATGCTTTCACCAGGGCGTTGTTTTCTCTCTTCTAAATCACGAAGACGTTCGTAATCGCTTCTATTCGATCGGTATTGTTGAAGCAAAGCATTTTTTTTATATCTTCCTATCGTTTTATTTCGCCTTTGCTTTGAATGAAAAGCCAATACCAATCCTTGGCATTGCCCTTTAATAACTTATGAAAATCTCCGTGTATTTCTGACCAAGCATACCCGTGATATTTTATTAAGTGTTCCACACGAAATATAAAATCCTCTACATATATACCGTCAGGGTTCCCATCGAAAACTACATCCCATTTATCGATTCTCAAATTGTTTCGGTATGGCATAAAACCACTGCCTATATTGGAGATTCTATTCCTTACTGTCAAATTATTATCAAAATTTTCATTATTTCTGACATTTCCATGAACTCATAATCTAATCGCCTTTGCGCGTTATTTTCCTCAGGAGTTCTTCTCCTTTCCGGGGCACGAGGTTGTTCTCCAACGGCTCCTGTTTCGGATAATGGATTACCAATACTCTCAACATCTTCCTCTTGTCTAGTCCCTAAACTAATTTTTCTTATCTCCTGCAACATACTAGCAATACCTCTTTCCAAACTACTCTCGATTTTCTTATCTATCATCGAAGGTCAAGGTGTTGGTAGCGGTCCGAGGGCCTGTGTGACTAGTTAGTGCGTAAAGAAACTAGTTGCTAACAGCTCCCCTCAGCGCCAGGGCAGAGCGCTGTTGTACATTAGTTGCCTAGTCCACGCACGCCGTCACTGCGTGGTACGGTCCGTCTTTACGAGCATACTCGTGGGAACAAAATTGAAAATTCAAATTTAAAAAAAAAAAAACAGGACGAGACAGACGATGTGACTGACCAGGATATGGGTCTTTCGGACGTCTCGGTTGAGGAGTCGGACAGTGCTTGTGAAGGAGGGCTAACGCTCTCGGTTGTTCATGACAGCATTATTGGACATGAACAGCAAGTGCTGACCGACCTACATGTGTATGGTCTTCTAGGACTGTCGAATGACTCCACTGGTGAAACTGGAGCCACTCAAGGGTTGGAGAGGTTGACTCTGCTCTCTGATGAGGGGCAGGATATCTTAGGGATATCTGCTGACAGTCAGACCGCGGGGGCGACCTCTTCAGTCAGTGAGGCTGGGGAACACCAGGGGGATCATTCGGTAGAAGATTGTCCACAGCTTGTTCGGCAGGGCGCCGTGGAGGAGATGCCAAGCGCCCCTTCACGTGATATTAACAACACCAGCCGAACGAAGGAGCAGAAGGCGCGGAACGGGACGAGGAAATCACTCGCATATCTGGACAAGATGGCGAAGAGAGATCCTTCGGCGTGTACCGCGAGGGACAGGCACCTTCTGAGACGGCACCGACAAAGCGTTGCTAAATTCGAGAGAATTTACGGCCCTGTCAGTACCGTTCTGGGTTGGTCCTCTCCCTGGAAAAAGCAGGAGGATGTAGCTGTCAACCCTGGCATTGCTCAAAAGAGTAACAGAACGTGCTGCGGAGGGAAAAGGGACGACACCCAAGGTTGTAGGTAAGGTTGGTAAGGCAATGGACACGGGGAGGAAGGTTGGTGACTCTCTGTCCGTTTCCTCTAGTGGCTTCCGTAAAGAGACCAGTATAGGAAAAGGAACGGGTAGTGACAGACCTTCCAAACCGGCGTTGCCCAGGCCACTGAGCTCAATGAAGAGGGCTGGTACATCCTCGGCTGAAGCTCTTAAGGGATCTAATAAAGAGATCAGATCTGGAGATGACCAACCTTCTTCATCGAACAAGAGGGTGAAGAAATCGATGAGCCTAGAAAAGCATCTTCAGGTGGCATCGATCTAAATGATCCAGATGGGAGGATCAGTACCGATCTATGGCAGCTAGTTGAGGGTAGGCTTATCGATGAACTGGCCGTATTCAAGGGCAAGGAGGAGGATGTATCCTTCAATGGCGCAGACTGGGCTAAGGGAGTGAAAATTGTCAATTGAGGTAATAAGAATTCCTTGGAATTCTTAAGAACCACAATTGGCAAGTGCAGCGACATAAACCCAGAAGCAAGGCTTGAAGTGATACAAGCCTCCGAGCTGCTTGTATCACTTCAACGTGTATATTAGCGAAGACTGAATTGAATCTAATCATGTCTCATTCTTTCAGGTGCGGTAACTTGACCGTCGTAAATGGAGAAGCCAAAGATAAGAGAACACTTACACTTGCTTCGGTGTATATGCCGTACGAAGCAGTAGACCCGCCTAGAACAGAGGTGAGAGAACTGACGGCACGTGCAAGAAGGATGGGCGCTATCCTTATATTGGGATGCGATGCCAATGCACATCACAACCAATGGGCGATCGCAGACATCAATACTAACAATCTTATTATCTGTAATAGGGGCAATATGCCGACATTCAGAAACAGAGATAGGCAGGCAGTGATAGATCTGACATTAGTGAACAGCGATGAGCAACTTGTTGCGGACTGGAGGGTGGCATCGGACTGTACTTTTTCAGACCATAGTCGTATTACCTTCACAGTGAACTTTGACACGTCTAGGGGAGTTCCGTTTAGGAACCCCAGGGGGACGAAATGGGACTCCTTCAAAGAAGGGGTTGGAGCAAGAGGCCCTTGGCGAATTGCTGCCGACTGGTTTGGAAGGTGTTGTGAACAGGCTGACTCACCTTCTAAAGGAGAGCTATGAGCTATCGTGTCCGGTTACATTTCCGGGTAGGCGCATACATCCCAAATGATGGACCAAGGAACTTCAGGTTCAAAGGTCGACGGTAAGGAGGCTGTTTAATAGGGCCAAACTCACGGGAACACAGGGTGATTGGAACACCCACAAGGTGCAATTCAACAAGCTATGAGCTATTGTGTCCGGTTACATTTCCGGGTAGGCGCATACATCCCAAATGATGGACCAAGGAACTTCAGGTTCAAAGGTCGACGGTAAGGAGGCTGTTTAATAGGGCCAAACTCACGGGAACACAGGGTGATTGGAACACCCACAGGGTGCAATTCAACAAGTATAAGGCGGATCTAAAAAGGGAAAAGAGGCTCTCATGGAGGCAGTTCTGTGATTCCATCGAGAATGTCAACGAGTTGTCTAGATTCCGACGGATTTTATCCAAGGATCCTAGAGGCCTTGGGTATATCATGGACTGAGTCTAGCTCTGAGACCCTAACCTTGCTTATGGAGGCGCACTTCCCCGGGTGTTCGGAAATTGGAGGTATGGACGATTATCAAGGGGACGGGATGTCTGTGACATTGGACAATACGTCCGCCCTCATCGAGGAAATAGTCACAAGGGAGAAGCTAGGATGGGCGGTCAATACCTTCGACTCATATAAATCACCGGGTCCGGACGGTATTTTTCCGGTCATGCTCTGCAACATCCCGGACGATGCACTTTTTCTGCTGGTGAACATATATAGGAAATGCCTTAGTGAGGTGGAGAGAGGTCAGGGTAATTTTTATACCCAAGGCTGGTAGGGCGGGCCACTCGAAACCGGGTCTTACAGGCCTATTAGTCTGTCTAGACTTCATTTTTGCTGAAGGCAAAAATGAAGTTTGATCTGTATCTTAGAAGTAAAATTGATACCCATCTCATCAGCAACGCTCAACACGCTTACCTGAAAGGTAAATCAGTTGAGAGTGCGCTTCACGAGGTGGTGGGCTACATTGAGCACGGCCTGAGGTATAAGGAGTATACTCTTGCTGCGTTTCTGGATATAGAAGGGGCATTTAACAACATTAGGATCGAGGCTATTAGGGATTCGCTGGTGGGGCTGGGAGTTAGGGGCTTTCTGGTTGAGTGGATAGTCCGTATGCTCAGCAGCAGGATCATCAACTCGAGCCTGGGGGATCATAACGTAAGGAGAAGGGTTACCAGAGGGACGCCTCAGGGGGGAGTTTTATCTCCTCTGCTAGCGGTTATCGGAATTCTCAGGACATTTGATTCCAGAGGTGGGAAAGTCGTTGCCTACGCGAATGACATAGTACTGCTGGTCAGGGGGAAATTTTTGCCCATGATCAGCGAGATTATGCAGGTGAGACTGGGCGAGCTCTCGGCATGGGCGGAAGATAGCGGACTGGGTGTAAACCCCAACAAGACTGAACTGGTGCTTTTTACCAGGAAGTATAAAATAGAGGAGTTTAGGAGGCCAGTGTTAGATGGCGTCGGGTTGACTCTATCGGACGGTGCTAAGTATTTAGGTTGCTTCCTAGACAGCAAATTGTCTTGGAAGAGAAATACTCAGGAAAGGATGAAAAGGGGACTCAATGCCTACTACACATGCAGAAACTCTATCGGTAAGAATTGGGGACTAAGACCGGATATGGTAAACTGGATTTACACGTCGGTAGTTAGACCTATTCTCACTTATGGATGAACTGTCTGGTGGGATGCTTTGAGAGTGGATAGCTGTAGGATGATGCTCCTCAAGGCCCAATGGAGTGCATCTCTTGGTATTACAGGTGCGAGGAGAAGCACTCCACAGGCAGCGTTGGATATCATACTGCATCTATCCCCAATTGAACATTATGTGAGGAGTGTGGCTGCTAGGAACTTATTTAGGCTCTACGAGTCTGCGCTGGTAAGACCTGGGAGGGATGATCACACAAAAATACTGTACGAAGTAGGACTGCTTGATCAGGGTAGTATTCTCGAGGGAATATCGGATCATATGATCTTGACCTTAGACTTCGGTGGAACACCTCCGGTGGACTTCCCGATCAGGGAAGTCTGGCGTGGATCCAATGTGCTGTTCGAGGGGTGGGCAGTATTCACGGATGGTCCAAAATGGAAACGGGCACGGGTGCCGGTGTTTATATTGCTGACACTGACGTGGAAAGATCATACTGACTCCCAGATGAGTGCAGTGTCTTCCAAGCTGAGATCCTAGCGATCTGGAGGGCGACGGAAGTGATACTGGGCCACATCGTTGGGGGATCTAGGGTGACAATCTATCGACAGTCAGCGCTCAAAGCACTGACAAACTACACGGTGCGCTCGCGCCTGGTCGCACGATGTAGGTGTGCTCTGAGGGAGCTCATGGAGGCATTCACAGTGAGGCTGTGTTGGGTACCCGGACACTGCAAGGTGGATGGCAATGAGTTGGCTGACGAACTTGCGAGGGAGGGTTCGAATCTGGACTTGGCAGTAAGGGACGGGGGGTAAATCTCCCATTATGTTACTACTTTGAGGTTAAACGGAAGGGATTCCGCGAAACCGTTAACCAATCATGGAGGGACAGAATGGACTGCAGGGTCTCTAGGGCGTTATGGCCCGCATTGGACACAGGGGCAACCAAGGTTCTTTTGGGACTGGACAGGGAACCGGATTTTTGCAGGTTGTGCGAGGACGTTGAGGAACTTGAGACAGTTGAGCATATAATGTGCCACTGTCCTAGGTTGCAGGGTCTCAGACAGAAATGGCTAGGAGATATATTTCACGACGAACTTGGGTGTGTCGCTGGATACAATCCAGTAGATTTGCTGAGATTTGTCATTGAGATAGGACGGCTGTTTCTAGCAAGGGGACGAGCTGGAGCTGGTTTCTGGGGAGTATATATTCTTTCTATCTTCCTATCTTTCTTTATATCTATCTTTCAATCTATCTTTCTGTCTATTTCTACTCTTTCTTACCGTTTTTCTCTGAAGGGATTCACAATGGACCGTATTGGTCACCGAGTGGAGTTGTGCCCCTGGGCACATAACCCTTCCTAACCTAACCTATCTATTTTCTCCTCTAAATTTGACCTATACTCTGAATTTGCCTCAGCTATCAATCCTCTCATTATATTCATGTATTTCCTAAGGCTATCCCTTCTTGCTCCTGTATCTGGTGTGGGATGATTTGGCGGTGGAAAATTATAATTCTCAGTAGGCGGAAAGCTTGGCGTTTGAGTACCAGTGCGAGGCATTGCCCCCGTACTGTTACGGTTCATTGACTGACTCATATCAATAAACTTATTACCAAAATTTTGTTGAACTGGGGTACCCGAATTATTCTGTGTTTGTTGTTGTTGTTGCCCACTCTGGTCCCTATTTGCACGCGCAGGTGTATGGCCTAAACCCATTTAAAAAAACTATAACAAACCCGAATTCTAATTTTACATAAAATAAATTTTTCCCAAAAAAACTTTGATTATAAAATCAATTGATTAAACAAAAAAAAATTTTTTTTTTTTTTAATTGAATAATAAATTTTAAGCTATAAAAAAATTATAGTAAAAAACTTCATGCACAATTTAATTTAAGACTACAGAAGAAAATTAAAAAAAAACAATTATTTTCACAACTTTCTAATTTATCACAAAACAAATTAGGACCTAGTTAACCCACCGTAACCTACTCTGAACAATTGAAAAAAAAACTTTCAAGTTCCATTTCGATACGAATTCACCTATGTTAATATCTTCTCCATATGTATGTGGGTCAACCTTTCGCTCCTATTAAATTCCTAAAATTTTATCTAGATCAACAATTTATTTAAAATATGTGGCTGTTTTCATTGGGCGCCATTACTGTTGCATAACCCCTTTCTGCGTTGCCAACTCCGGGCTATGGATGACTGGGCGTGTGTTCCTGACCCTTTACAATCAGGGTACAACAATAAACTATTACATTCACAATGAAGTCAAAATCACCTGACAACACTCACACTCGGACGAAAACATATGGGAGCTAAGCTGGCCTTACTCCCACTCTTTACCCACCCAACCTGGTCATTTAGAACACCTCATTTACAATGACACCAACTTACCTTTACCACTTATTCATGGCACCAAAAACGACCCATTGTCCCTCCTTTTCCCTCCTTTTCCTCCTTTAAACAAAAATTACCAATACATATTGATTTAAAATTTCAACTAAGAACTAAATACATTTATTAAACAAATTAAATTAAAACTAAGGTGGCGAACACAATCTTCAATTCTTAATTTCGGTCCTCTCTACAAAATTTAATTTAAAATTATAAAAATATAGACGATTTTCTTATAATCAAATTTTTTCCCCCTTTTAGCGTTTATGCAACCTTAAAATTTCATGGGATAAACCTTGGAGGACCGAGGAATATGTATCACTGACGATTTTTTTAAAGATTAAATTAAAAAAAAACTTAAAACACTAACATGCTATAAACAAATGTTAAATAAAAAAATAAAATATTTGATCTAAAATCTTCAAACATAAGTGTCTAATTTGGATTTTAAAATTTTTATACCTATCAAAAAAAAAAAACTGATCACAAAAAAAACTTACATTAAAAAAAAAACATAGACAACAAAAAACAGATCTACATAAATAAAAGAAACTATACTAGGACCAACCAAAATCTGCAGAAATTAATTGTCACTGCTTTAATTAATACACGCAATATTTAGTTTTCCCTCAATAGAGCTCTGTGGAGGTATTTTTAAAAAAATTGTCATTACAATTTCGACCAATGTTTCCGCACTTAATAATTTTGGCAAGATCCCTAAAAAAAATGAAAATCTGACAAACAAAAAAAAAATTTTATCCTTAACCTTAACCTAACATGCACTTAATGCTATAAAAAAACAAAAAAAAATTAAATAAAAAAATTAATTTTACTTATTAACTAACCACCACTTCATTAAATCAAACCGGAACCGAAACACAAATATAACCCCTTTACATAAGTTAACACTACATACGTTAAAAAACCTAAACAACTAAATAAAAACAACACAACAAACAATTATGCTGACGACATGTTTGAACATCCGTTCACACAAGTAATACGATTACCCAGCAATTTTAAATACCGGGAATTACATCAGATGATGGTATGTAGATATGAAGCTAGGGTATACTAATATTATATTCAATTTTATAAGTTCAGTTAGTAATTAAGTTTTAAACAATAAAGAAGGGGTTCGCTCCTAAAAAAATATTTTTTTTTGAAATAAAAAAACTCTGAGTTTTAATTGGCGCCCGAGCAGGGACCGGGTGGACACTCGAAATTTTTTTTTTGTTTTAAATAATAAATCCAGTGAGCCTTCACGTAAGTGTAACCGAAAAATCACAGAGCCTTCAACAGTCATTGTGTCGGAGTGATCGAGAAAAAAAAATCCTACCGGTTGCCTAAGAAATCCGAAGTAAGTGTGAAGAAAGAGGCCCCCAAGTAGCCAAATGGTAAGTGTAACCGAAAAATCACAGAGCCTTCAACAGTCATTGTGTCGGAGTGATCGAGAAAAAAAAATCCTACCGGTTGCCTAAGAAATCCGAAGTAAGTGTGAAGAAAGAGGCCCCCAAGTAGCCAAATGGTAAAAGGGACGATATTGTATATCAGCCGCTTCACCTACAGAAATCGATTAACTTTAAATACAAATAAGTGAACACAAATTTAAAACTATTAATTAAGTGAAATAAAAAAAATTTTTTTAATTAACTTTAAATTAAATAAGTGAACACAAATTAAAAACTATTAATAAATAAATTATAAATAAGTGAAATAAAAAAAAATTTTAATTAACTTTATATTAAATAAGTGAACACAAATTAAAAATTAGTAATAAATAAGTGAAATGAAAAAAAAAACTTTAATTAACTTTAAATTAAACAAGTGAATACTAAATTGAAAATTATTCATGAATAAGCTGTTTATAAATAAATTAAACATAAATTTTAAATTAAGAAAAGGACATTAAAATAATAAGAAAATGTTAAATGAACACAATCAAAAACTAGTGAATACTAAATTGAAAATTATTTATAAATAAGTTGTTTATAAATAAATGAAACATAAAGTTTTTTAAATAAATTTTAAGTTAAGAAAAAGGACATTAAAATAATAAGAAAAATTAAAACAGGAACATAATCAAAAACTAGAAATAAAAAGAGGAAAAAATAAAGTGACAATAAGTAAAACAAATAATCCTTAAAAAATCTGATACTAATTCCGAAGATAATCATCATAACCATACCACCACTCATCAAGAGGCGATTGTAATAAAACATCTTCATCATCAGCAGCAGCATGTTCCTGTTTATACTATTGTAAGCAAAACGAATTATTTTATTAATGTAATAGTTTAAGATAGAGAATTGATAATTTAATTGAAAGGAAAATAATAAAATATTGAAATAGACTAAATATTAAGTTATAGACTAAATATTAAGTTATAAATTTCTTATCTTCAAAATGGCAAATCCCAACAATCTTATCCGACCCCCAATCCTAAATCCCGCTAATCCCGTAAATCCCATAAATTCTGCAATGATTGCGGAAGTTGTACAAAATGTTCTCGAAACACGGTTTCAGAACCTAGTTCAGGCGACGGCTAAATCTTTATCAGGGTTTATCAAATTTTTTGGATCAAACTATTGATCCAAACCACATTAACAATATTTCTGAAGTGAATAAAGCTCCGGACGATGTTCGTTGTTTACGGGAATTCTCTGGAAATCCAGGGGAATTTAACTCGTGGAAGAAAAGTGTAGATCGCATTCTTCAGATCTACGAGCCCATCAGGGGCACCCCTAAATATTACGGCATCCTTAGCGTGATTCGTAATAAGATAATAGGCAATGCGGATGTTGCCCTTGAATCCTATAACACACCCTTGAATATTAAAGCTATCTCGAAATGCCTTACTCTGCATTACGCAGACAAAAGGGATATTCGTACCTTGGAGTATCAGATGATATCCTTGGTACAAGGGAACCAAACGGTTCAAGAATTTTATCAACAAGTCTATACACACTTGTCACTAATATTGAACAAAATCGGTTGTATGGAGTTGTCAAATGAGCCATTACAACTTTTGACCCAAACATATCGAGACAAGGCACTTGACACTTTTGTACGAGGCCTTAAGGGCGATCTACCACGCCTTTTGGGTATAAGAGAACCAGTGGATTTACCACAGGCTCTACATTTAGGTTAGGTTAGGTCGAAAAGAGGATTCGGAGAAGGGAAATACTTCCCTAATCCGACTCAAGTCCCTGAGGACTTACACTTAAGCCAGAATGTCGGCTTGTTGTGCGCTCTAAACAATCGGTTCTATGTCACCTTACTACCCCAGGAACTCCGTCGCACTGACGAAACTCCTCAACTTCTTCCATCCTATGCCCCTAAGATCCTCCAATGTGGATATTGGGTCACTGGATAGTATTTCGACCCGGATCCCGGCAAATGCCGGGCATTCACAGAGATAGTGTTCCAAGGTCTCCTCGTCCTCCCCACAGGCCCTGCACACTTCCGAGTCCGCCCTACCAATACGGTGGAGATGGGTCGAGTGTCCCGAGAGGATTTCCATCAAAAGAATCAGTTCCTTCCTACTGAGATTCAGAATTTCCCTCGTCTTGTCCTTGTCCGGGTTGCCCCAGAGAATATTTGTAGTCCTGCCAGCACCCGCATTTTCCCAGATGGTCCTATGCATGGTGTCAGCCCAGGCTCTACATGTATGTCTCAAATTAGAGAATCAATATTTTCGTACTAGTTATGCGCACAATGGCCAAAATATTTCTGGGAGAGTTTCTAATAATCCACCACATTTGCCGAAAAGGAATCTTCAACAGAGGAACCAGAAAAGTTTCTACCCACAATTGGCTTATATGCCACAACCGCAAGTAAGCTCCTACCGACATAACAATTTTCCTGTGCGACCAGCGCAGAACTATTATAATGGATACAATCCACAACAAGCGCATTTCGTGCCCCCGCGTCCTTTTGCGCCAAAGCCACAGGCTAGGCCCGAACAAATGGAAGTAGATTCGAGCATGTGCTCTAATTGGGTAAATTACATGAATAGGCCAAAACCTGGTGACTTTCATGGTAAGAGGCCGGCTGCTCCATCGTTCCAAGCTCAAAGGAACAAGATGCAGAGAACCTATCATATTGATGCAAATAATGCGGCAGGGGAATCTTGCGATGATGATTACACATCAAAAAATTCTGAGATCCAAGATGCTCAGGAATATTTTCAAACCCTTCCTGAGGAAGTCATTTCACAGGAAGAACAACCAATGGATTTTAGCGACTTACATTTTTTAGATTAACGGACTCTTCGTTACCATATGTAAAATTTAAAACGAAGAGTGGGTTAATTTTAAAAATTCTAATAGATACAGGTTCAACAAAATATTATATTCAACCATCTCTGCCCAAAGAAATTTTTCCGAATAAAGATCCTTTCGTTGCTCGATCAGTGGCAGGAGACGTAACGATAAAAGAACATACATTTATCAATCTTTTTGGCAAACATGATGCGAAATTTAAATTTTATATTCTTCCCACGTTGAAATCCTTTCATGGAATTTTGGGTAATGACTCTCTTAAGCAATTGGGAGCAGTCATTTATACTAGGGAAAACTACATGACGATTGTAAACGGAATGAAGATTAAAATTCCGCAGGTAATAAACAATATTTTATATTCTTCCCACGTTGAAATCCTTTCATGGAATTTTGGGTAATGACTCTCTTAAGCAATTGGGAGCAGTCATTTATACTAGGGAAAACTACATGACGATTGTAAACGGAATGAAGATTAAAATTCCGCAGGTAATAAACAATATAGAGTAGTAACCGACTATAGAAAGCTGAATGCGGTGACTATAGCGGACAGATAACCGAAGTTCTCTCGCAATTAGGGAGGAATCATTTTTTTTCTGTACTCGATTTGAAAAGCGGTTTTCATCAGATTCCGTTGAAAGAATCCGATATAGAGAAAACAGCGTCTTCCATTAACAATGGAAAATATGAATATACGAGATTACCTTTCGGGTTGAAAAACGCCCCTTCCATTTTTCAGCGAGCTCTTGATGATATATTACGTGAATGTATCGGAGTTTGTTGTTTCGTTTATATTGACGATATAATAATTTTTAGCCAAACTGAGGACGATCATATCCACCATTTAGGAAAAGTTTTCGAAATTCTCGAAAACGCTAACATGAAGGTCCAATTGGACAAATGTAATTTTTTTAAAGAATCTGTAGAATTTCTTGGCTTTATAATTTCTTCTGAAGGAATAACCACGAATCCAGAAAAAACTGATGCCATATCCAAAATTTCACCACCCAAGACACTAAAAGAATTAAGATCATTTTTAGGTCTGTCGGGGTATTACCGTCGTTTTGTTCGAGATTACGCTAAACTCGCGTCTGCGAAAAATCAGTCTGCGAAAATTAAAATTAACTTAGATTCAAATGCTATCAATAAAATAAAATCAACTCTTGTTTCCGGGGATGTAATGTTAGCATACCCAAATTTCGGAAAGATTTCACATTAACGACCGATGCATCAAATTTTGCCATTGGTGACGTGCTTTCGCAGGACGATAAACCTATTATTTTAATATCTAGGACTCTGAGTAAGACAGAGAAAAATTATGCCGCTAACGTAAAAGAAATGTTGGCAATTATTTGGTCTCTTAATTCCTTGAGAAACTATTTGTACGGTACTGATATCATACTATCGTTGTATTAATGGATTTAAGTAACAATTTAGGACATGTAGTCAGTAACAGGAATTATTTGTCAAGGTTAACTTCTGATTATTTAAATGTTGCGCATTTCAATGCCCAGAGCATAGCCCCTAGTGGTCGTTCAACAAAATTGGATGAAATTCGTGAAATTGTATCTGGTGAAAAGTTAGATATTATAGGTGTAACTGAATCTTGGCTCAAAGAAGGAATATCAAATTCCGCCGTTTCGATAAATAGTTATCATATACACCGAAATGACCGTCTGTATGGCAATGCGGGTGGTGTTTGTGTTTATGTGTCAGATAAATTTAAGTCGAGGGTGATTTGTGAGCATCGTTGTGATAGAAATATTGAGGCATTATTTGTTGAAGTAACATTATCAGATTTAGTGTTGCTAGTTGGAGTTGTGTATTTACCAGGTGGTATTTTTAGTGCTTGTGAAGAAATGCTAGGTGATTTTGCATCGCGCTACGAACATTTTATATTTATGGGAGACTTTAACGTGAACCTTTTGGGAGGGTGCAGCCGAGTGCAATCGTTTTGTGATACACTGGGTATATCTGTAGTACATATTTCAAGGCCTACTCACTATTGCAATTATAGACAGTCATCATCATTGATTGATTATTTTTTTGTTCCAAATATTGATTTAGTGATTAATAAGGGACAATGTCTTGTTCCTGCTCTAAATTCATGTCATGCATTGATACACTTATCGTATAATATTCCGGTTTTGGAGGAGATTGAAAATGTTCCATTCAGGGATTATGCGAAAATGAACATTGCGGCGTGTATGGACTATTTAGATACTGTTAACTTTGATGTTATTTATGATACTTCAAATACTGATTATCAAGTTGAGGCTTTGAATAGGAATATAATGGAAGCAGTTGATATGTTTGTACCACTGAGGTTTGTTGAGAGGGGAAGTGGGAACCAATGGATGAAATGTCGGAAAGTATTAGTTGCTAAGGAGTATCGAGATTTGGCAAAAAGGGCGTATATGGAGGAAAGAAGTGATGAAAATTGGAGGGTTTATTGTGTCTACAGAAATCGAGTAAAATCAGCGATTAGAAAAGAACGAGCGAAGATTATGAACAGATTATTTGGCAACTGTACGAATGCGCAATTATGGAAAAAACTTAGGCAAATTGGTTGTATTGGAAATGATAGTCCACGGGAACCTTTAGATGTTGATGATTTCAATAGATCATGCGTAATGCCATCGTTGCCTAATACGGAGGAATATATATCATTCTTAAATAATAATATTGAAGGTGATTTTTCATTTAGGTGTATAAATGAGGCTGAACTCTGCGATGTTGTGCTAAGTATAAAGTCAAAGTCAATAGGATTTGATGGGGTGTCTCTAACTTTTTTAAAAAACGTTTTTCCAGCTTTGGCTCCGCATCTGTTGCACATTATAAACACGATAATTACTTCGTCAAGTTTTCCCTCTACATGGAAAATAGCGAGAGTAATACCGATTCCAAAATCTCGTAATCCTAGATTCCTGTCTGATTTTCGTCCAATTAGTATTCTGCCCATATGTTCAAAAATCTTAGAAGTTATATTAAGAGGCCAAATGTTAGAGTATTTTACTAGTAACAACTTGATAAATGGGTATCAGTCTGGATTTAGGGTGGGTTGCAGTACGACAGCTGTTATGTTGAGTATCACTGATGAGATTCGGGAGAGCTATGATGAAGGGAAATTGTCTACTTTAATATTCTTGGATTTTACAAAGGCGTTTGACTCTGTTTGTCATAACCTACTAATAAATAAGTTGTATAACAAATTTAGATTTTCAACTTCGGCTTGTCGACTTGTGCACTCCTTTGTAAATCGGCGTAAGCAGTTTGCCTCTTTCTGTAATGTAACGTCAGCCATGATTAGTTTGCAAAGAGGGGTACCTCAGGGATCTGTTTTAGCTCCCTTATTATTTATGGTGTATATTAATGATTTATTCGACAGCATAACTATTGGTACAACCCATATTTTTGCGGATGACGTTCAGATAGTTTGTTCTTGTTTACCTGATAGAATTAATGCTTTCACAATTTTATTAAATGAGAACCTTCGTCGTGTAGGTGAATGGTGTTTATTAAATCATAATAATTTAATTTTTCTAAATCAGGATCAAACGCAGTCATACCAGATTAAAATAGTGTTTCCAACCTATCATAGACATATAATTACGGAACAAAGCTACGAATCAAATAATCTAGTACGAATCTTGAAACGATATTTAAATCCGTCTGTTATTAACTGTATTAAAACTAATGAGCGTATTATGGGTAAAATTCAGGAGATCTACCCTTCCCATTTTAACAATTATAGGATAAGGTTTACTCAACTACAAGTTGAGGATGTTATTAGTGAGCAAGAGCAGGAAAATATGATTTTGCGCATGCATAATCGAGCACATAGAAATGCTCGAGAAAACAAAACCCAAATTATCGGAAAATATTATTTTCCATCCATGAATAATAAAATTTTGAGATTAATTAAAAATTGTGTAGTCTGCAAGGAGAATAAATACGATCGCCATCCCAATAAGCCGGAGATTCAGGCAAACCCCAATCCGCAATTTCCTGGACACATTGTCCACCTCGATATCTTTATTACAGACAACCATCTTGTCTTGACAGCCGTATATAAATTTTCTAAATATGCGGTTGCGAAAGTAATTAAATCTAGAGCTGCCGAAGATATTAGACAGCCTCTAAGGGATATACTTTCTTTTCTTATCCCCGAAACAGTAGTATTAGATAATGAAAAATCTTTTAATTCAGTTTCCATTAATCATATGGTGGAAAATGAATTCGGCATTACAATCTATCGTACACCTCCATACACCAGCTGTTCAAACGGACAGGTGGAACGTTTCCACTCTACACTGCAGGAAATTATGCGCTGTCTCAAGACTGAGCGAGCTCATGGTTCTCTCCAAGAGCTACTGGAGAGATCAGTCAGGGAATATAATTTGTCGATTCATTCGACAACTGGCAAGAAACCTGTCGAAGTAGTATTTGGCAGAAGAGACAGTACTGAATCGGAACAACTCAAAGAATTTCGTAGGGAAACAATGCGTAAAATACAGGAAAAACAAATATCCGATCTCAGCTTCCATAATAGAGGAAGAGCACCTCTGAAAACTTACTCAGCCGGAGACATTATTTACGTCCGGATTAATAAGAGACTTGGTAATAAACTTACCCCAAGGTACAAGAAAGAGGTTGTTGCTAGAGATGGAAATACTACGGTTATAACGGAAACCGGAAGAACAGTCCATAAGAGCCTTATTAAAAAATAAACTTTTATTTCTTAATTTTTTTTCCAGATCAATTATTACAAAAAACGGAATTTCAAATATTGGATTATACGTCGGCCCATCTGATTACAATCAGCAATGGTCAGAGTAAAATCCAGGACGGAATTTTTAGGATAATACACCGAATCGACTTAGAACAATTTGACAGATTCCTACAAAAGACACATACGTACGTCAAAGAAAACATCCCAAAATCCAAACTTTGGAATTAGCCCAAAGTATAACTCCCTTAAAATTAAATGATTATAATGAAAATAATGTTAAAAACCATGATAATAGTAGTATAAGAAAAAGAAGATCCTTTAATATGATAGGTACTGCATGGAAATACATCGCTGGCACTCCAGACCACGATGATTTCGAAATGCTAGAATTTAATTTAAGTGAATTAAATAAAATTAATAATAAACAAATTGTAATCAATCAATCTATAAACGATAGAATAAATAACTTAACAAATTTAGTTAATGAAATGTCTAATGCCATACGCAAAGACGATGGTCTAATTGATGAAATATTAATAAATTTACAAAACAGAATAAGACTCGTAAAAGAGAAAATAATAAATATAAAATATGCCATTCAATGGGCTAAGAACGGAGTAATCAACAACCATACTTTTGAATAAATTTTAAATTAAATTAGAAAATGCCTTTTGCATAGCCAAGGTTGATATCATGTATAAGAATTCAATAATACTTTATATTATTAAAATACCATTAACAAATGAAAAAATTTACGAAAATATTGTGATACGCGCTGTTAAGAAAAATAAGAAAATTATAAACTTACCATTTAATGAAGTTATAAAAAATGATAATGAAATATTTGCAATGAAAAGTAATTGTTTAAAATATGATTCTATAAAAATTTGTAATAATAATCAATTAATAAATTTAAGTAATAATTCTTGCATACCAAATATAATCAAAAGCCTACCATCATCCTGCAACTATAGCAACAATCAACATATCCCTCAGATAGAAGAAATATTCCCAGGAGTCATCTTGTTTAATGAATTCAACGATACGGTAATAATCTACAATGCTAAACATAACTTATCAGGCACTTTTCTAATAAAATTTTACAACACCACAATTATGGCACAAAACAAAATATACCGAAATCTTGAAGCTCCGCAATCCTTTCCTTTGGAAGGAAAATTTGAAAATCTTTTAACCATCGAAAGCCTAAGCGAACTTCATCTCAACAATACACATGAAATACAAACGGTAAAATTTGGAACATTGGTAAATGGAGTGTCAACTGGATTCTTCACGATTATTCTTAGCATCATTTGCTGCTTAATCTTTCATCAATTCAGAACGTTGAGAAAAACAAAAGTTGCCGAAATAAATCTGTCAGAATTATACTCACCTTCTGCCCCATCAGTAATATTAACCAACATTCAACCCAAGGGTTACGCAAATTCATCAAATGTGAGATTGAATGATATACCATATTTCTAGAGAAAACAATTGTGGGCAATTGTTCTTAAGAAGCGAGGAGTTAACGCTACATACGTTAAAAAACCTAAACAACTAAATAAAAACAACACAACAAACAATTATGTTGACGATATGTCTATAGCATAAGCTCGTGGCATGTTTGAACATCCGTTCACACAAGTAATACGATTACCCAGCAATTTTAAATACCGGGAATAACATCAGATGATGGTATGTAGATATTAAGCTAGTGTATATTAATATTATATTAAATTTTATAAGTTCAGTTAGTAATTAAGTTTTAAACAATAAAGAAGGGGTTCGCTCCTAACAAAATATTTTTTTTTAAATAAAAAACTCTGAGTTTTAATTCATATGCACTAAATAAAATTTAGCTGCTTTCTCCTTTTTATCTTTATTTTATCTATTTGCTTTTTATCTTTTATTTTTCCTTTTTCTATCCCTCTTTCGATTCTACCGTCAATCGGGCTTACCCCGCCGAACTTATCTATTTCTTTTCTTTTTTTTTTCTTTTGCGGTTAAAAATGTGGATTTTGTGTACCGATTTCCACTCCGATCTATTACAAAAAAAGTACTACGCTTTTTTATTTGGCCTGGTACTTTTCGGCGGTACTTTTTCCGTAAAAAAAATTAAAATGGAAAAACGTTACCTTATGTAATCCTGTGGTCACTCCGGAACATATAGCATCCAGATTGCCGGAAATTTCCTCCACACTGCACCAAACTTAAAATGTTCACAATATCGGGAGTATCTCGTGACCATACTGTACCTCAAAATTTAAAATTTGTTTCACAAAATTGTACACAAAATATAAAATTTTCTTCTAAAAAAAAAAACACTTACGGCCAAGGTAATCGTTTTCTTCTCAATTTGCCAAAAGAAAATGGAGTAAGAACGAGCAGGAGTCTGCTACCAGTCTTCCCCAAAAAAAATATTTCCCAAATGGTGATTTTTCTGCCTGTTAGAAATTTTAATTAATTATAATTATAATTGTCACTACCTTTGTGAGAGCATTTACCTTTATTTCTTTTAAAAAAAGTATCGACTATTAAATTTACAAAACCACTAATCACTTTAATGTTCAAATAACTTAACTTTTAAAACACTTAAGATTTTTTTTTTTTTTAAATTCCGCTCCAGAATATTCTTGAACTTTAAACGTTCGCGTTTGCTTGGTTAATGTCCGCCAATTTCCATTTTTATTTAACGCAAGCTTATGTTTTAAAATCCAACATATACCATAAATAAATAGAAACCTCTATTCATTGTAGCTCCCTATACCGCTTACATCTGAAGAGAAATTTTTCCCTTTAATCCCTTTTCTACTACTCTCTAAAAAATCAGACCTACAAAAAAACTACTAATTTAAACCAAAGCTGATATATGATCCACACATACGAGTCTACCCGATTCGTATGTGAGGCCATATTTCATGCAAAAAAACAAAGAACAAAGAAAAAAAATACTAACCCATCAAAAAAAAATCAGCCAAATGCAAAACGAAACCACTACTAATAATTAACACACAAAAAAAACTAATTATACAAACCAAAAGAAAGAATACAAAAAAACTACTAACTGAAAGAAAAAAACTAACTCAAAATTACCAACAAAAAAAAAACAAAAGAAAATTAAATAAATAAAAATGTTCTATGATCACCACTAAGCGCTCCAGTCGCCGGACTGAACATTCCATTAGTCCATGGTGATCGTCTGGTGCTGGTCTGAGAAGCTTGGTGGTGATGTGTCCCAGAAACAGCCTCAAAATTACCGTCGTCTCTCCCGTTGACAACAATCGATGTCCACCTGCAAAAAAAATTTTTGGTAGCTGCCTCCATGGTTCGCCGCCCATGCGTTGGAGACAGGTTTCCTCTCATCGCCCTTAATATTTCCCCATTAACTAACATAAAAAAACAGTGATGCCACATTTCCCGTTTTTTCAGGCTAAAATCGGTACGCTAAATCGTCAGCTATACAAATCGTCAAAGTTAAACAAAAATTGCTACTAGCATTCTCAACAACTGAAGAAAGAATAAAAAAAATATTTTTTAACTTGGATTTTTAGTCTGTACTACATGTAGTACGCTCGGCACATATGGAAGCAAAAGACAATATTTTCTTGTGATTTAATTCAAGTCTTTTAATATTCAGCAACTTTTGTATACATACAGTTACCGTCATTAATATTCGGTTTTTATATATAAGATTTCAAAATCTAAAAATTTTGAATGAATTTAATTACATTTAGTAACGGTTTTATTTTTTTCCTTAAATATATATATTAAGTGCTCATTTTGAGATTTTTTTTTTTAATAATATCGAAAGAATATTTTTAAAAATAAATACGAACCCAATCACTACACAAATACATGCCTCATTAATATTCGGTTTTTTGTTTTCATATAAAATACAACCCTATAATTTTGCAAGTACACAATAATTATTTGTAAAATCGGGAATCCCATATTAAACAAAGCCAAGCGAATAAATAAAAGTGAAGAAGCATTGTCAAAGGCAATTTGTTTTTTACATTAGCCGTAATGGGACGTAAGGGCAAAAATACTTCGCTAGAGCAACGAAAATTAGTGATTTTTCATTACAAAAAAGGCAAAAAATATAAATATATTGCTGAAATATTAAATATGAAGCCTAATACTGTCGGTGACATTATACGAAGATATAAAAATGAGGATAGAATAAATTTTAAAAAGCAGACAGGTCAGCCAAAAAAGCTTACCGAGATGGAGGAGCGCCGTATTGTAAAAAAAATCAAGGTAAGCCCACGTTTAAGTGCTCCTAAAATTTTAGGTCAGGTTAAGACAGAATTCGGGAAAACAGTTTCAGAAGCAACAATACGTCGCACCATTAAAAAACAAGGGTACAATGGCCGAGTTGCTCGAAAAAAAACCTTTCGTCAATTTCAAGAACAGGAACCATCGACTAAAATTTGCTAAGGAGCATATAAAAAGAGATGTAAACTGGTGGGATGACGTTATTTTTCTCGATGAAAGCAAATTTAATTTAATTGGTAGCGCCGGAAAGACTATGGTGTGGCGAAAGGCGAATGAGGAGTTGAAAGGAAAAAATATTACTCCCACAATTAAACATGGAGGCGGAAGTCTAATGTTATGGGTTTGCATATCCGCAAAAGGGTTTGGAAAGCTTGTGTTTATTGAAGGTATTATGAAGAAGGACTCATATTTGAAATTTTTAAGAGATAATTTAAAACAATCTGCAGAAAAAATGGGAATTTCATCGACCTTCAAATTGTATCAGGACAATGACCCTAAGCATTAAGCCCACATTGTCCGTGAATGATTGCTTTATTATTGCCCAAAAGTGATAAATACGTCTGCTGAATCCCCCGACATGAATCCCATAGAAAATTTATGGGACCATTTGGATCGCCGTATCTTCGAAAGGCGAACTCAAAAAAAGGCTGCAAGAAGAATGGGATAAAATCAGTGTGGATTACCTTCAAAAAATTATTCATAATATGCCAAACCGTCTTTCTGAGGTTATAAAAAATAAGGGATATCCAACCAGATATTAATTTAATTTCTTAAAATTTTTATTCAAATGATTATTTTATATATTATAAAAAACCGAATATTAATGAAGTATGAATTTTTTAAGTTTTCAATTATTTTGTTTTCTTAATGTATTTTCTCAGTGTTCCTTAATCTAAAATAATTTTTTTTGTATCTTAAAATATATTTGTAAAACAAACAAAAATTTAATGTGCCTGTTTTTCCTTTATTTCTTGATAAAATTTAGCTTTTTGTAACTCAAATAAAAAAACCGAATATTAATGACAGTCAGTGTAAGTAAAAAAATTATTTGGTGGTGTGGTACTCCACATTACACTTTACATGGAGCGGCACATCACATCTAATGCAGCTTGTAGTGGTCTTATTGTGGCAATGATTACAACGTAGCTAGTTACATTTACCATCGGCTTGACGTGTGTTCTCAGTAAGTAAATGATTCCCGTAGATCGATATTAGCAATGTGACAATGCGCCGACGAAAAGATAAATGGTCCATTTTACCTCCCATATGTCTATGCAGTTACCACGCATTGTGGTCTGCAAGATCAATGAGGTGTGTGAATATTGGGAAATACCATTTTTTACCCCAAATAGATACACGGTACAAGCTGAACGCCACCTATGTAGCGATTATATTCTTGAATAAGGCGTGGTTGTCGAATATATATACTTTTTCTCTTTTCGAGACCAAAAAGAAATATTTTTTGAAGGTTCAACTGGATCAACGTTTGAGGAAACTGCTTTCGTGCCAACAACATACAATTGTATTGTTGGTAGAAATCTTACGATGGTCATACCATCCTTTCTCTCTTTTCCGCAGATCTTTTTTCTTTGGCAAAAAACATTTGCCTAACCGATTGTGACGAATTGTTCCAGTGCCTTTCACGCGTCGTTCTTCTACCTCAGCCAATAAGTTGATAGTTGTAAATAAATTATAGAAATACAATCGGTGAGCAATGTCGGGTTGGCTTTGTGATAATATGTCGCAATACGTTAAGACTAAGCCTGGACCAAGTCCCATTTCCTTGTAGGTATTATTTGGGAAAGTCCCTGCACCCTGGTACGGCTCGAACCAAATAATGTAGCATTTATAAGTTGCTTTAACCCAAAATTTATAGCCATATCTTATAGGCTTTCCATGGATTATTGCTTGTCACATAGTATTTGTTTTCACCATTTTTGCACACTAATGCCATACGTACCTCATGTAGTACGTCAGCAAATACATAAACTAAAATCACATATAATTTTGTTTTTCACATTTACTTTTGCTACGTAATCGTTTTTACAACTATTATAATTAAAAAAACATAGAAATGGAGCAACAATAAAGTATGCATATAAACCTTTTTCTCACCGATTACGTGAAATCTTCACACTTCTGCCAATTTCACAAAACTGAAATCTCTGATCCAAAAAAATACACATAATCAATTACAATAGACAAAACTTATCAACGCAAGCTTTGTTGGCCGTTATATTCTGTAGCACAACAACAAGTAGATTAGAAAATTTAAAGCACAGTAAACGTAGAAACCTGAACATAACTGTTGTACTACATGTAGTACGGTCGGCATATCTATGTTAAGCTAGTCGAATAATAATAAAAATTAAATTGTAAAATATTTTGGATATTTAAAAGTTAACTGTATAAAAATGGGTAAACGTTGGTACTGTAGTGTATCCACTCATTCTACCACTACCTTAACACTATTGTAAAGTACGATCGAGTGCAAACGCATCATATTGCACATATGAAACATATGTGTCATGCACAATACACTCAATCATACTGATATAGACTTCAATTTGGAGTTCTTAACAAACTAACAACACGCCTTTTAATTTACAAGGCGGACCAGCATTCGCCCCATAAGTTAAACCTTTACATGGCGATCCTGCAAGGAGTGTATATAAAAAACTACAGACTACCGCACTCACATACAAATATAATAAACGAACAGATACAGAATATGCTGGATGACGACATAATAGAACCATCCGTTAGTCCATACAATGCTCCACTCCTTTTAGTACCAAATAAAAATGTGGAAGATAAAAAGAAATGGAGACTTGTAGTAGACTTTAGAAAACTTAACGATAAAATTGTCAGTGACAAATTTCCCCTAAGTAGATTAGAGGATATTCTAGATAAACTTGGTAGAGCTAAATGGTTTTCTACACTTGACATGACTAGCTCATTCCAATAAATCGAGCTTAACAAAAATTCTGGACCGCCTACAGCCTTTTCGACCTCACAAGGTCATTACCAATTCAAAAGACTCCCTTTCGGACTAAAAATTTCTTCAAACAGCTTTCAAAGAATGCTCACAATAGCACTCTCAGGACTAGAATCAGAAGCATTTCTTTATGTAGACGACATAATTGTTTATGGATGTAGTTTAAATCACCACAACCAAAATTTAATAAAGGTATTAGACAGACTACAAAAATATAATTTAAAACTTAATCCAAAGAAATGTTGTTTTCTAAGACCAGAAGTAGTTTACTTAGGACACTTGATTACAAAAGATGGTGGAAAAACAGACCCATCTAAATATGAAATAATAAAAAATTATCCAATACCAACTAACGCTGACGAAGTAAGACGATTCGTTGCATTCTGCAACTACTACAGAAAATTTATACCCAATTTTGCAGATATAGCCAAAGACCTAAATACATTACTAAAGAAATCAACAAAATTCATATGGACTGAACAATGCCAACACGCTTTTGAAGAGCTAAAAAACAAGTTAATGAATCCTCCAATTTTACAATACCCTGATTTTGAAAAACCATTCATTTTAACAACTGACGCTTCAAACTACGCGTTAGGTGCTGTATTATCACAAGGTGATATAGGTCAAAATGTACCTATTTCATACGCAAGTAAATCTTTACAAAAACATGACGTAAATAAACCAATAATCGAAAAAGAACTTTTAGCAATCCATTGGAGTATTATTTTTTTTAGACCATACTTGTACGGACGTAAATTCATAGTAGTAACAGACCATTAATCTCTCTGTTCTCATACAAAAGCCATCATCAAAAATGACAAGAATCAGACTAGATTTAAGCGACTACGACTTTACAATAATATATAAAAAAGGGAAAATAAATACCAATGCGGACGCATTGTCCAGAATTGAAATAAACTCAGACATACTAAAACAGATGATACCGTTAGAAAACGTCGATAAAGAAAAAAGAACATTAGTTATAACAAGGGCAATGAACAATAAGAAAACGCAATGAGGAAAACATAATAAAAAATAAATAAAATGAGGAAAACAAGAATAAAAGACGTATAGAAAAGAACGACATGGAAAAATGCGATTCTCAGAAGTCTGATCAGCTTCAAATATGGGAATGCATATCCGTTAATGACATAAAAAATATAAAGAAACTGCAGTTTAATACAATTGAAGAAATAAATGAGAAAGATATATCTATTGAAAATAATATTGTGCACATAGGTCGTAACGATAATTCATCAAAACCAGTTTTGACTAAGAAGAAATTATGTACCCAAATTATAAATAATACAAAGCTAGCAAGATACAGTGAAAATTCAGCGAAACTAGATTCGATACTGAAGAAACTGATATCAAAAATGAATAAAGAGAATATAAAAGAATTAACACTTGCAAGTGAAGATAAAATATTTGAAAATTACAGTAAAAAGGAATTGATAGAAACATATGCAAAGATAAAAATAAATAACAAGGATCCTCAACTAAAAATATTAATATATAATAAGCCCAAAAGAATCACAGAAGAAATTCTAAAATACAAACTAATCGACGAATTCCACAATGCTACACATGCAGGGCACTTGGGAATAAGAAAGACAATTATAAAACTAAAACAACGCTACATCTGGAAAAACATGAATAAGATGGTAAAGCAATTTGTGAAATATTGTGACAAATGCAACAAGAACAAGCAAACTAAACACATTAAGGAACCACTTACATTGACAAACACTCCAAGTAACAGTTTTGAAATAGTATCAATTGACACAGTAGGACCTCTTCGAATTTCGAATGAATACAGATATATTTTGACCATACAATGCGAACTAACAAAATTCGTTATTGCACACCAAGTGGTGACGAAAGATGCACTAACAACCGCAAAAACAATAGTTGAACACCTAATTCTAAAATTTGGTAAATGCAAAGTACTGAAATCAGACAACGGTACAGAATTTGCAAACGAACTTTTGCGTAATATATGTTCACTACTTGAAATTAAACAAACCTTTTCGACACCTTACCATCATGAGACAATTGGGTCATTAGAAAGAAATCATAGAGTCTTAAATGAATTCTTGCTAACATCAGCAACTGATTATGAATGGGATAAATGGATTCCATATTTTACTTTTGCCTACAACACGACACCCCATATAGACACTGGCTACACGCCATTTGAACTTGTATATGGAAGAATACCATGTTTGCCATCTGAAATATATGACACAAAAGAAACTAAACTATATAATTACGATGATTATGCCACAGAGCTAAAACGTAAATTACAATATTCTTTAGACAGAGCTAAAGAATTAACAATTAGAACAAAGGAGAAAAGAATATTAGAAAATAGATACAACAATAAATTAAACTTAAAGATAGGAGACTTAGTTTTAGTCAAAGTAGGAAATAGGAAAAAGAATCAAAGTCCATATAAAGGACCTTACAAAATAGTTAGGAATAATGGTGTAAATACAATCATAGATTACAATGGAAAAGAAAAAGAAATACATAATAATCAATTAAAACCCTATATAGCATTAAGAACAAATGAATAATAAAAAACTTATCATTAATAAAAACAAAGTTATATAAGTAACTACAAAATACAAAAAAATTATGTATATTATTAATAAAATCTTAGTATTAAAATTAAAACATTTCTAGAATAATAAGTAACAAATACAAAACTGACATATTTTAACAATATTATTACTATTAATACTACAATTATTATTAATTTAAATCCTAAAATATTCTCTTAAGGGTGGGAATGTAGTGTATCCACTCATTCTACCACTACCTTAACACTATTGTAAAGTACGATCGAGTGCAACGCATCATATTGCACATATGAAACATATGTGTCATGCACAATACACTCAATCATACTGATATAGACTTCCATTTGGAGTTCTTAACAAACTAACAACACGCCTTTTAATTTACAAGGCGGACCAGCATTCGCCCCATAAGTTAAACCTTTGCAGTACTAATTCATAACTTTTAAATACATTTACCTATTCTCTTGAAATTTTTAGATTCCAAGTGCTGCAAAATGATATATTCTTTTTGACAAATGAACAAAAAAGCACAAAATTGGTTAAAAAATTATTTGACATTATCCCAATTTCCGATTTGGGGATTATGGATGAAAATGTATCTATCATAACCCTTAAACCAACAATGGAACTATGCCTAACATGATTATGCGAATAATCCCCAGTAAAAAAATAGACATATTCTTCATAGACAAATTTTTCAAAAGAACACTTAGTGAATATTAAAGTTTTTCTGCATAGATGGCCTGCGGCCGGACTTAGGGGTTTTTTTACTCTGTGGTATGTCCGAAGCAGGCTTCGCTGAGTAAAAAATTTCTGCAAATCTGTAAAATAAAATAGGTAATACTTTATTGTATTGTCCAATAAAAATTACATTTTGAACTTCAACCCAAAAAAAAAAACGTCTTATCTAAGCCAACAACCTTCTGGGCATTGTCCGCTAGTATAAAATATGTGTTCCTTGATGTACAGACTAATTAACTACTTTTTGAAATAAAAACATAGTTAAAATGGGGTTCAAATGTTAATAAGTGCCGCCCAGCTTTAACCGCATGGGCTTGGAACTTAAAATTTGGTATGAAGGTTCCGTCTCCGGCGTAGACACAATTCTCGGAAACATGATGTTTGGAAATAATTAAAAGGTTGCATAAAAAAAAATAAAAAGTGTTTTGCTTAACGTTCTGCTAAAACCTCATCGCTAGAAATCTGAAATCGTAGACTATTTTTGGAAATTGTTACGATAAAAAATATCAATCTTATCTTTCTGCTTAAACCTCTTCTGCTAGAAATCTATAATTTCAAATAGAGTAATGGAATTCCCAATAAAACTCAATAAAAATGTGGTACATAGAAAAAAATGTCCCCTTAATCACCATGACCAAGCCGCTGCAGCTAGGAACTTGAAATTTGGCATGTAGGTTCATCCCCTCGCATATACATCCACTAAGATGGGATTTTTGGAAATGTTTACGGGGAAAAGTCTCCTTTTGTCCAACACACTTCACTGAAGAAAAACTTTTTGGAATTTATCATAAAACCATGGTAATATAGAGCTCAAAAGGGTGAATGGCCATTAAACACTAAGTTCAAACCACTGCACAGTGGAAATAATTCGGCCATTTGTTAACTTGTGTTCCGATTGCAATGAAATTTGGAACATGCATAAAAGACATAAAATTTAGTTTAAGTTTTGATTTTGAACCTTCCAGACCCTTGGGGGCGGCAAAATGGCTGCCCAAAGTTGGGTACTTTTTTCATAAAAAGTTTTGAGTGTTTGCCATTTTTTTGTTTCTCATCCGATTTTCAAAAATTAACATATTAGTAATCTTCTTGTAAAGATGAACAAAAAACATGCTTACATGTGTGGGTTACCTCCAATAGTTTCCGAGATATTCCGATTTGAAAATGTGAAATTCCAAATTTTGTCCGACTCTGGTCCAAAGTTTTTCGAATATCGGGAGACAATTGGGACCAATTTTCGTTTTAAAATAACGGTTATTTAGCCAAAAAATTCTTGATTGAATAAAAAAAAATTAGTTCAATATCTTGTTTCAGTCAAAAATTACATTAGTTTAAAGTAGAAATTAAAAAACAAGTAAATTTTGGCGATATTTTTCCCAAAAAGCACCAAACTTCTTATCGCTCCAGACAAATATTTTTCTTCTGACCATATAAAGTATGTATACTTTTCTGGAAGGTCTTTTTATATAAATGCGAGTTGTGGTAAAAAAAATTTTGATTTGTAAATACTTTTCCCCCCATCCGCTTCCAGAGTTGAAATATTTTTGAGGTAAATATCAACTTTAACTCACAGTTAAAATTTGTGCACGCCTCCAATTGGGTAGTGGAAACCGGTTTTAGATACTCCAACAGATACCTAATGTAGTGTGTAAGTCATGTCCAATCCCCGCTTTAAATGACGACATGGCAGCAAAAAACGAAAAAAATCCCATTTTTGGAAATTTTTTTTATTTGTAGGAATTGTGGGATTGTTTTCAGAAAATCATAATTTCTGAAATTTGTTTCGATTTGTTGACCTTAAAGTCTAGTTAAATCCAAAAAAAACATTGGATTATGTCTATTAATAAATATTTTATTGAATAGTGAAAATTTTCATTTAAGCAAAAACTGAAATTTTTACCTTCATATTTGGATACCCAAGTTTTTGTTTTACCAAGATGGCTAAATTCAACCTTTTTTAAAAAAATCGCAATCTACAGGTAATTTTCTTTTCAACGATACCAAACACTGGTATGTTATGTTCATAACTTCTAAACAGAAAATCTTCAAATGTTAGCCCTTATTCATATATATCTTCTAATGTGTCCTCGTATTCACATCTTACATAATTGGGTAAGGTAAAAAGGGTTTTATGATTATCTTCATTAATGAAAAAAAAAGACAAACAAATTAGGTTGTTTCTTTATTTAATACAAAATAATCGGACACATCATTATTTATATCTAACAGATAAAGCAAATCTTTTAATTCTTCATTATTTGCAGATGCCAATGTGTTATAAGAAATCCATCGTTTTCTCATTGACGACAGGACGGGATCGGAAGACAGTAATATTTTATTGAAAATATCTTCGTTCTGTGTTTGCCTTGAACATTTTCTGGAACTGAAAAATTGGGCATGTTTGAAATCTCGATTCCTTGCTTCCTGATCTTCTTCTGTTAGTTCACCTAGAGGAAGAATGTTTGATTCAATGATGATTTTTCCATGGCACAATACCTTATGAACTGTTGGTGTCATTTTTTTTCAGGGATATAATGGTAATAGAAGTTTTGTTATTTCGTCGGTATATACTCCAAATTTTGGGGAATTTAGTTTATGTTTACTATTAATTGCCATTAACATGATGTTGATCTTTCGAAGCAACTCCTTGTCAATTCCTCTTATTATTGAAGTAATTTCAAAATCTCTAAAAAAACCTTCTTGCTGTATTGCCATCGTTTGTACTTCCGCAACTAGCAAGTGGTTTATCTATGTTTAAGCCTGTCTGCCTTTTAAAGTCTTCTTGTATCCTCCTTTTTTCATCTGCCCTCATTTTTGACATTTCTTCGTTTTTTTTTACTGATTTTGTTTCATTTCCTGCTATGCTTTTATACTTTAAATCATATGCTATGTGTAAGAAGTGTTCCATGAACCGAATGCGGGCATGTAAGGGGGATATGCCAAAACTCAATACTTTTTTATTAATAGTCCTTTCTTTGGAAACATTTGAAAACTGTGATTTGTTTTCATTGCATATAGTGCATTCCCAAGTTGAGAGCGTGTCTGTTATGGCATTGCAAACCTTTCCATCGAGCATTGTAAGGCTCAAATCAAAAGATATATTAAACTTGTAATCACCAATCTCAATACTAATTGGCTCCAAAGTACATTTTTCTCCTTCTATATAATCCACCAAATTATTAGTAGTAGAGTTTGACTCTTTTATATACTCGAAACCAATGGGTCTGCAAAAAGCTTTGGATCCAGGTGCTCAATTGATCCCTGCATCATCGAAAGCATTACTTGTTGAAGGCTGAGTAGTAGAATATGAACGAATTCTTAATGGAACGATGACATGAATACGCTCTTATATTCTGATTTGTTCTGGCCTTCGGAAGCATGTTTGTATTCAGGAAGGGCTGATAAGCCATCACATCCCCACTTTCACATTAGTACAACATCGCAATTATTGACTCTTTCCAGCTGATCTCTAGAAAAGTCAGAAACAATCCTAGATGCTGCGTTTTCGAGCAGAGTAGACAATTCAATGCAAGCTTCATGTTCATTAACAGCAATATGTTTTGGTAAGATACTATCCTTCTTATCCTTTATTGCGTTATATGAGGGCAGAATTTTGTGTCCTTTATCAATCAAAGCCTTTCTCAAAATAAGATATTTATTTTTGCTTAGCCCTAATCCCAACATAATAGCAATGGCTTCTTCTTCTGTAAAATCTGTATCCGATGAAGGGGTGGGGATGCTTTTAACAATCCTTTTAAGCCGTTTTGGTGATGCAGTTGGAAGAACATCTGCGATTTGCAACGCCTCTTTAGGGCGATTTTCTTTTTTTAACATTTCCTTAAACGTGTCAGAAACTTCTGTATTTGAATGCGTAGAAAGAGTAATCGATATTCTTTTTTTTTAGATTTTGCACACAAATCATTATAAGGCTTACAGGGTGTACCAACAGCAGAAAAATTTATCTCCAGGCTATCATTCATCCACTTATAATATTTTGTTTTAAATTTCAGAATAGAGCCGGAAACGGACTACATTTTTTTATCAAATAATTTAATAAAATTGTCAATTTTAGATATTTCTGCAGTGTCCAATTTAGTGTGATGTGAAGATTCAATTGATGCAACTACAACGTTAACCTTTTCAAATCTCTGTAGTTTTGAGTTGACCCACAAAGTTAAGCACATGATTTACTGTTATTAACATGATTGACGAGTTTTTTATGAACTTAAAACTAAACCTATTCATATTTATATACAAACTACCTGACCCGGCAAACGTTGTTTTGCCTTAAAATTTTATTTGTATAAATTAGCTGACCCGGCAGACGTTGTTCTGCCTAAAATTTTATTTAAGGCTAATAACTTTTTTAAAAATATCTGAGTGACCAGCAGTGTTGAAAGTAAAAAAATGCTAGGCATGCAAGCAAAGCTCCCGCTTGCTGAAATAGAATAATTTTTCTTTAAACTGCCAATCAGAATCGTTATTGTAATTACTCAAATAGACGCGATCAAAGTTAGAACTTTAATGGCTACAAACATAGATCCCGTTTGGTGAAATAGTATTTATTCTTAAGACAGCCATTCAGAACCGTTCTTAATTAGTGAAATTAATTGCCATATACATTATTTGCAAAAAAAAATCCGTTGAAAGGAATAAATTTGTACAGAGGACAAAAAGATTAAAACTTTTAAAAAAAATGGAGCATGAAAGGGGTCGTGGCGTTTGAGTATATAATGTATATACAATTTCAAGTGAATGTGTTAAAAACTATATGAAAGCAATTACATAATACAAAAAAGTGGGCGTAAAAGTGGGCATGGTCGAAAAAAATAGCATATTAATCATGCCAGAGTCCCAGTTAAATGCTACGAAAATTTCAGGAAGATCGGTCCAGATGTCTGGTCTCCAATGAGGTACAAATAAACAAACACACATTCAATTTTATATATATAGATATTAGGTACAAATGTTAGCTATCATAACCCAGGTAACTGGTTCTTCAAATACTAAGGCCCATAAAATATAAAAAGAGATTGTATATTTAAAATAGCAATCATAAAACACGTATCTTTGGGTGGGCCCACAAAACTTTTAATATCATTAATGAAGAACATCACAAAACCCTTTTTACCTGTCCCAATTATGTAAGATGTGAATACGAGGACACATTAAAAGAAATATATGAATAAGGGCTAACTTTTGAAGATTTTCTGTTTAGGAGTTATGAACATAACATACCAGTGTTTGGTATCGTTGAAAAGAAAATTACATATAGATTGCGATTTTTTAAAATGGTTGAATTTAGCCATCTTGGTAAAACAAAAACTTGGGTAATCCAAATATGACGGTAAAAATTTCAGTTTTTGCTTAAATGAAAATTTTCACTATTCAATCAAATATTTATTAATAGACATAATCCAATGAGTTTTTGGATTTAACTAGACTTTAAGGTCTACAAATCGAAACAAATTTCAGAAATTATGATTTTTTGAAAACAATCCCACAATTCCTACAAATAAAAAAAATTTCCAAAAATGGGATTTTTTTCGTTTTTTGCTGCCATGTCGTCATTTAAAGCGGGGATTGGAAATGACTTACACACTACATTAGGTATCTGTTGGAGTATCTAAAACCGGTTTCCACTACCCAATTGGAGGCGTGCACAAATTTTAACTGTGAGTTAAAGTTGATATTTACCTCAAAAATATGGCAACTTTGGAAGCGGATGGGGGGAAAAGTATTTACAAATCAAAATTTTTTTTACCACAACTTGCATTTATATAAAAAGACCTTCCAGAAAAGTATGTTCAGAAGAAAAATATTTGTCTGGAGCGATAAGAAGTTTGGTGCTTTTTAGGGAAAATATCGCCAAAATTTACTTTTTTTTTAATTTCTACTTTAAACTAATGTAATTTTTGACTGAAACAAGATATTGAACTATTTTTTTTTATTCAATCAAGAATTTTATTGGCTAAATAACCGTTATTTTAAAACGAAAATTGGTCCCAATTTTCTCCCGATACTCGAAAAACTTTGGACCTGAGTCGGACAAAATTTGGAATTTCACATTTTCAAATCGGAATATCTCGGATACTATTGGAGGTAACCCACACATGTAAGCATGTTTTTTGTTCATCTTTACAAGAAGATTACTAATATGTTAATCGGATGAGAAATATGTTAATCGGATGAGAAACAAAAAATGGCAAACACTCAATCAAATCAAAACTTAAACTCCATTTTATGTCTTTTATGCATGTTCTAAATTTCATTGCAATCGGACCACAAGTTAACAAATGGCCGAATTATTTCCACAAATTTTGTGGTTTATCCCACTGTGCACTGGAGCTACGAACTTGGAATAAAGCAAACAATTTTAATGTTTAATTATTAAAAGATGAAATCTTAATATATTCCGATATTAAAAACTACAGTTAACGGCGTCTAGGATTTTTAAGATATGGATGATTTTGAATATTCAGAAGTTATGGGTATAAAAAAGAGCAAAAGGTGGTAAATGGTACTCTTTACAACTCTGAAAGAAATTTACATATTCACTTAAAACTTGCAGGTTTCAACTGCAGCAAAATTATTTACTCTTTTAAACAAATGAACACAAAAGCATGAAATTGGGAACTTGTAAAAAATATTTGGTCCTGGGCAACCAATGAACACAAAAGCACGAAATTTTGGAACCTGTAAACAAAATTTGGTCCTAGAAGATTTTTATCACCCGATCCTAAATATATTTTTTAAATTTTTCACTTTTCAATTTTAAGAGGGCATCTTCATACTGAGCATTCTAGATTTCGATTTTTTTTTTGCGTAAATCGATAGTAGAAACTTTTCCACAAAAACTGTTATACTAAAATTTCAGAACAAAATTCCATGTATTTCCAAAACAATCAATAAACATAAAAAATCTATTAAATGTGTTTTAAATCGAGTTGACTATTTTTGAACCAATTTTTTATTTAAAAATTGACTTAAGCATAGATTTAAGTTACCCTTATTTAACAAAATAGTAAAAATTCCCAGTGGTTTAACCATTTTTGAGTGTTATTTTTCAAAACTATTTCTAGAATTTATTTGTTAAAATTTATTGTTAAAATATGATACTACCCTAGAATATGACCCATACATAGCTTGAAAACTGAGAAAGTTAAAGCAAAATGGACGAACATTTGTATTACTCCTAGCTTCCCCATACTCCGTTTCGTTTCTTCGGAGCATCCACAAATGTTCTAAATAAATATGAACCAGGTCTGGGAAAGCTTCCGCAACCCTTAACCTCCTACAAAGAGCCCAAAACAAAAATGTAATGACGCAAATGAAAGACCAAATTTTATTATTATATTTCGGTACCGTGAAATAACTCGCAAATGAAATAACTCCCAAAACAAAAATTAAATAACTCCCAAAAATTTTCCATATAAATTGGGACTTAGGACTTATTTTACAATTTTCTGTTAGAAATTATTTTATTATGAAATAACTCCCAAATGAAATAATTCCCAACCAGGTTTTGTTGGGAGTTATTTCACTCCTTTTTTGGCATTGGGAGTTATTTAATTTTTGTTGGGAGTTATTTCATTTCTATTAAAATTACATTTTGGTAAATTTTATGCATTTGTAACGGTTCTTAAAATTGTCGTAAAGTAAATAATAGCAATACAATGAGTTATATTACCAAAAGGAACGCAGTTCTTGCTAGAATTTTGGTAAGTAAAGATCGGTATTAAAGTGATTAAAAATAATGGCAAACCTTGAATTTGAAATAATGAGTGGCAAAAAAATAAATACTAAAGTGTTATACGTAAAAGTCGAAAATCAAATTTATTTAAAAAATTCGGAAGCTAGAGAAAGAAAATATTATGTTACGAAGAAAATGTGTTACGACATAAGGTCCATGGACATTATACTCCAGTGTGGAAACAGATCAGTAATTTAGAAGTTTCTTTTGTGTCGCATGCAGACACAAAAGAGCGGCCCTAAGAGCGGCCGAAGGCCGCTACCCAGAATAACTTGTTTTTCAAATCAGATGTCGAATCCGTTGAAATCTTATATTTTTAAGACATCAAGTAATTTGTAAAAACAAGTTTTTCTGTACCCAGAATAACTTGTTTTTCAAATCAGATGTCGAATCCGTTGAAATCTTATATTTTTAAGACATCAAGTAATTTGTAAAAACAAGTTTTTCTGTGTGGCGGCCTTCGGCCGCTCTTAGGGGTTTTTTCCTCCGTAGAGCGCGGCAGGCGGCTTCGCGAAATAAAGTTTTTTCTGCGTGCGATTATACGATTTATAAATTTAGTTTTATTTTGTGATATACTACTAAAGAATATTTAAAAAATTGTATTGATATACTAAATATTATTAATCTTCTTATTTTAAAAAGTCTGGACGCTATGCCATATTTGAAAGTGACATAATATCCAAAAAAATTATGTCGTAATGTCCATGGACATTACGACATTTTCCAAATTGTCATAAAGTCCATGTACATTATGACACTTTTCGAGTGACATAACGTCCATGGACATTATGTCATTGGACGTTATGACATTCCACCTCTGGAAAGCGGTGCGTATGATTCGCGTCCTGCTGCGCGGCCACGTTTCGCTTAATGCGGCGCCACGGTGTTTCGCGTCCTATAGGCGCGGCCGCGAATCGCACGCGCCGCACCGCCATCCTATGAAATAACTCCTAAATGTTGGGGCTTATTTCATTTTTTCTTTGGAGGTTATTTCATTTATTAAAATTGGGACTCATTTCATTTTTTTTTTGGGACTTATTTCATTGGGACTTATTTCATTTGGGAGTTATTTCACGGTAACTTATATTTCACATCAATGTAGCATTGTTTTTAGCTTGAATAAAAATTGCGTGTAAATTGGAAGTGTAAATAAGACTGTAGATGTACTTATTTTGTACTTAAATTAAGAATTGTAAATATTAACAAAAATACTTTTTCTGAGCCAATAAACAGGAATACATTTTGTTAAATTTAATAAATTTTTCTGTTGAGCGAACAGATATATTATTTTGAGTGTAGAGTTTTCAACTCAAAAGCTTCAGTGAAGTTTTATGTGGTTTTAAATCTGAATAATATTTTCCTTAACCTGTTTTTCGAAAAGTTTAATGTTTGTTTTTTTTTTTTCAATTTAGATTAAAATTGCTTTACGAAAAATAAGGTTTGAGAACAATGCTAATGAAAATTAAAAAAACATACAATGTGAATGAAGTTTCTGAGTGCAAAAGACTATTATTTTGGAACTACTTGAAATATTGAAATTTGAATATAATATTTTTGTGAAAAAATGCTATCAATTTATGCTAAAAACTTTTTTGATGTCTGAAAGGCAAACATTTAATTATTTTAAGGGGATGTTTTTAACGTAGGTAGACTTATATGCCCTTCGTCTACTGTAACGCGTACACATGCTTTATATTAATATGTACCTCGTGTACATACTTTTAATGATATAATGCTGATATGTATCTCGTGTACATACTTTAAGTAGCATATTCATAGCCAGCCGAGTTTACTGATCTACATTTTCAAGGCCAGACTAATGCTGACCCATATAATTCACACGGCTAGTAATGCATGTGTACTTGCTACGCTCTCTTGTTATAGTGGTTGGTAGTTTAAGTCAATAATAAAATAAATAAAGACAGTTGTCAATAAGAAACCACCAAACAAAGTCGTTTTATTTTATTTCTATTAGGCACACGCATCATGGCGACCGTGACTAAAAAAAAAGTTTGTGAAAGTTATTAAACAAAAAAAAAAGCATTTACTTTAAACAAAAAGAAAACTATAAAAATTGCCATTAATTTAATTTTTAATTTGTTTAAAAACAAACAAAAAAAAACACACAATACTTGTCCATTTAAAAAAAAAATTTTAAAAAATATTCAATTAAAGAAAAAAAACTTATTAATTACAACAAAAACTTATTTCTAAAGCTCAACTTAAAAACAACAGTTTACTTTCAATTAATCATGAAATTTGTTGCAACAACCAAATCCAACGTTAATAATAATCTAAAGAGAAAAAAAAGTGAAATAACTTTATTGCCTTTGCAAAATAAATCAATATGAATATAAACACGGCCACTAAAGAGCCCAATAACAATTTGTGATTCTCGAGAAAAACAACAAATCGTAGAAAAAATATACAAATTATGTACAAAAATATACAACAACATCAAACATTAAAAACATTATATACAAAAACAACAGAAGAACTACATCTACAAGACTAGCAACAACATCAACTTCAACAACAACAATGATGCTGACATCAACAAAAAAAAAAACTAATGGTAATAATAATTTTAAGCTATATGTATTTCTTAATTATTTAATAATTTTTAATGTAAATTAAAGAAAAAGTACAATAAAAAAAAAAATTTAATGTTCTGCATTGACTCTTCCATTTATAATCAATCAACAACCGAATAAAAAGCGTTTTTTTTTAATTTTTATAAATATACTTTTTATTACTCTTTTCTTTTACCAATATTCGCATATGAAATGGGGAATAAGGATTCGAAAATCGAAAACCCCAATGCAAATGTAATAAATGAAGTCGAGGTAGTGGTAGAATTCCCAGCAATATACTTCATTATAATAATTTCAATCCTCGCATTGCAATTGCTTACGACGCTCTATCAATTACACAAGAGGTCGCTGCGCAAAAATTACGCTAGGGACGCATCGTTAGCGAACGGCCTTGAGAAGATTTAATTTTTTTCCTCTCTTTCCTTATTAATACCTCATAGAGTATTAAAACTTATCCCTATTAATTTTAATTCAATAGCATAATTGTATTTTTTTATGAAAACAATTATTATTTCCTCATACCATTGGGTAATGAACGTGTGCGTGCGCGGAAATCCATGTAATTTGGTTTTATCTGCTTTATGGACTGGCAGGAGATAGTTAAGCGCCTTAGAATAATCAAAGATGATTTCGACAAATCCTATAAGTGTCTGAGCGTTGACAGACCAACTAAGGACGAAACCGTTGTGAAACATATAAGGGTATTCTGTAATAGCCTAGAGAGAATTAGAGTAACACTCGACGAATATTACTCTCGGCTAACGACTTCGCACCAGTCGGCTGCGGACAATTTTTTTGAGGACGTTCGGGGCAAACTAGTTACCATCTTGGAGAAAAAGGGTCTGGAAATAAAACTACCCGCTACGATCCAAGAGGAGGTAACATATCAGTTAGAGATTTCGAAAGGGGAAGTTGAGCCCTGTATATCATCCGAGGAAAAACCATCACCTCGGGAAAATCTTTTAACCGAACAAACTGAAGGGAATTTTATAGCTATGCCACAAACAGTAACTGAATTCCTTGGGTTAGTCGCTAGACTCATACCGGAGTATGAAGGCAAGCCCGAAGACCTCCAATCGTTTTTAGATGCCCTACAACTGGTGGACTCTATGAAAGAGACCCATAAGGCAATAGCTGTTAATATAATAAAAACTAAACTAAAGGGAACAGCTCGAAATTTGATCTCGGGTGAAGACACTATAGCTTCTATAATATCAACCTTAAAGGCGAAGGTAAAAGGGGAATCAGTCGAAGTAATTTCGGCAAAAATTATGAATACCCAACAGGGCAACCGCAACGCAAACAACTATACCTCCGAAATAGAATCATTAACTAAGTCACTGGAGAGTGCTTACATATCGGACGGACTCCCCTCACAACTGGCAACGCGATATTCTACGCAAATGGCCGTTAAGGCCATGACCAGAAATGCCTCCAATGAAAGAGTGAGACTAATCATGGAAGCTAGCAACTTTAACAATATGAATGAAGCCATTGCTAAATTTGTGAATACGTGCACGGAGACGAATGGAAAATCCGCCAACATAATGTACTATTTTTTACAGTTATATTAGTTTTTTGTTTTTATATACATCGAGATTATTTTTATGTTATTTTCAATTTATAACGAGCTTTCAACCTCCGTATATTTACAAAAATAAAGCAAATCAAACATATTAGCTAGGTTGATACTAGTATTTCGATCTGGCTAAAAATCTCATCAGAACCCGAAGTTTTAGAAAAGCTAGAGCCTATATAATAGGCAGAACTTTAACAAAAAACCTATTAATAATCAATTTTGCTCCATTCTTGTCTTCTTAGTAATCAACCACGTGGTTAGGTCTTTTCCTAACAAGCATCATGACGTTACTAAACTTTGAAGACCAAAAATGTTCTATTTATATAAAAAATTTTTAGTGTGTACTCTGGCTCAAGTAATATTTTTTACAGTTATATTAGTTTTTTGTTTTATATACATCGAGATTATTTTTATGTTATTTTCAATTTATAACGAGCTTTCAACCTCCGTATATTTACAAAAATAAAGCAAATCAAACATATTAGCTAGGTTGATACTAGTATTTCGATCTGGCTAAAGATCTCATCAGAACCCGAAGTTTTAGAAAAGCTAGAGCCTATATAATAGGCAGAACTTTAACATAGTTCAGGTAGGAACAGAGGAAATTACAACACTGGTAGTGGATATAATCGAGGTTATGGACAAAGCCATAATAGAGGATCTGGTCGGAATGACAACCATAGGGATTACCAGCATGGAAACAATAGAGGGAATAAGCGGAACAATGGTTATAACAGACGTGGTGGAAATCGAGGAAACCATCGCAATGTCAGATGTACCAATCTGATGCAGGGAAACGACCAGAACCCTCAGGAGATACACCTGGGGGCAAGAACAACCAACTAAGAGAATCAGATACTCTGCACATGGCTAATGTCAAAATATACAATTTAAACCTAAATCTCAGTAGCTATATCATATTAAAAACTAAATTAAACCATACATTTTTAATCGATACAGGGGCCGATATCTCGATTTTGAAGAAAAATATATTAACTTCTAATAACCATATAAACACGAACTACACCTTCAGGATAACTGGAATTGGAGAATCAATAATAGATTCCCTAGGCACAATAGAAACAGATCTAATAGCACGTAATTTTCTGATTAACCAATCATTTCATGTAGTTCATGAAAGTTTTTCAATACCTAGTGACGGAATTCTGGGCTTGGACTTTATACGAAGATACAGCTGTATACTTGATTATCAGAAGGAACAGGAGTCACTGATACTCAGACCAACAAATATTTCTGTTAATATTATCATACCAATGTATCATACACCAACCCCTGATTCTTTATCGATACCAGCTAGAGCCGAAGTGATCAGTAAAATTAAACTAGACGCTTCGCAAAAGGAGATTCTAATACCTAATCAAAAACTAAGAGATGGAATTTTTGTAGCTAACACCATAGTGAAGACCGATAACGCATACATACGCATAATTAATACAACGAATAAAAACGTTCTATTGGACAACTTGAATATAAAAACTGAAAATGCTTCGGATTATGATATCCTGCAGATCGAAAGTGAAAATGGAAAACGCACTGAGCAGATACTAACCAAATTGTCAAAAAATTTTCCGGCTTTCGCGGAAAAGTCCTTAACGGAATTATGTACAGAATTTTCTGATATCTTTACATTAGAAACGGATAAGATTACGACAAATAACTTTTATAGACAGAAACTGAGAATAAAAGATGAGGAACCAGTTTATATTAAGAACTACAGAATACCTCATAGCCAGAAAGATGAGATCAATATACAAGTTGAAAAACTAAAAAATGATGATATTATAGAACCATCATTTTCATCATATAACAGTGCAGTACTGCTGGTTCCGAAGAAATCACTACCGGGTAATTCAGTAAAGAGATGGCGTCTTGTAATAGACTATAGGCAAATTAATAAAAAATTAATAGCCGATAAATATCCTCTTCCTCGAATAGATGATATCCTTGATCAGTTGGGACGTGCAAAATATTTCTCTTGCCTTGACTTAATGTCAGGATTCCATCAGATCGAACCAGACGAAGAATCTAGGGATATAACATCGTTTTCTACTAACGAAGGCTCATTTCGTTTTAAGAGACTTCCTTACGGAATAAAAGTGGCAACAAACTCTTTTCAGAGAATGATGTCAATAGCATTTTCTGGACTTGGTCCAGCACAAGCATTCCTATATATGGATGACATTGTAGTAATTAGATGCTCGGAAGGGCATATGATGAGAAATCTGCGAGATGTATTTTTAACTTGTAGAAGATATAATTTGAAATTGCATCCGGATAAATGCTCTTTTCTTGGTCATGAAGTGACATATTTAGGTCACAAATGTACTGATAAGGGTATTCTTCCAGACGACGGCAAGTATGAAGAAATTAGGAATTACCCAACACCAAAAAATGCGGACGAAACTAAACGATTCGTCGCATTCTGTAACTATTACAGACGTTTTATTCCAAACTTCGCACAGTATTCGGTACCTTGAACGAGATTAACTCGGAAAAATACAGATTTTATTTGGTCAGATTCATGTGAAAAATCCTTTCAATACTTTAAAAAGTCACTTTTAACTCCGAAAATATTGCAGTATCCCGATTTTGGTAAACAATTTTGTATTACGAAGGATGCAAACAAATATGCATGCGGTGCAGTACTAAGCCAAGAATACGATGGCGTACAATTACCAGTAGCATATGCATCAAGATCGTTTACAAAAGGGGAAAGTAATAAATCAGTTATTGAACAAGAACTCGCTGCAGTTCATTGGGCAATAAAATATTTTAGACCATAAGTGTATGGAAGGAAATTTTTGGTAAAAAGCGACCATAGGATTTTAACGTATCTCTTCTCCATGAAAAATCCCTCGTCAATATTGACGAGAATGCGATTGGATTTGGAAGAGTACGATTTCGATATAGAATATATTAAGGGAAAAGATAATTGCAGATGCCTTATCTCGAATAAATTTTGATGACATAAAGAGTATTAGAAAAATTTATATGGTAACTACAAGATCAAAAGCGAAGAAGAAAATACCGGAACATAAAGATACACTGACAAATATATCGGAAATCCCAAAAGTTTATGAAACAGTTGGTATCAGAGAGGTAAGAAGAATTGTTCGCCTAAAGTTTGTCCTAAAAGGTAAGACACCGAGGTGCTACCTAATACATGGGAAGAAAACTTTAGAGATGATAAAAATAGATGACCTTATTGTTAATGGAAAAATTGATTTAGATCAATTCTTTCCTAGGTTGGAGAATATAACCGACAAAAAGGCATACATAAGTTGCAACTTTTATTGAATGATAATATATTTGAGAAGATTCGAATCACTGAATTTAAAGATAATGCGAACATATCATTGAAAAATTTAATAATAGCGTTAACGCCTGAAATTATAAATATAACTGCTGACGAGCAGATAAATTACCTTCTGGATAAATACCATAACGATCCGTTATACGGAGGTCACCCCGGAATAACAAGAATGACGGAGAAATTACGAGCTAGATATTTTTGGAATGGAATGTCAAGGGATATAAAAAACTACATAAAGCGATGTAGCCAATGTCAGAAAAATAAATCATTACCAAAGACAAAGGAATCGATGGTGATAACGGAAACACCAGCGCGCACATTCGATATAATAGTTATTGACACAATCGGTACTTTTATGAGATCAAATAGTGGTAATGAATACGCAGTAACTATCATATGTGATTTAACTAAATATTTAGTTACTATCCCAATACCAGATAAAACAGCCAAAACCTTGGCTAGGGCAATTTTTGAGAATTTTATTCTAATATATGGTCCCATGCGGAAAATAATAACTGATATGGGAACGGAATATAAGAATCAGACTATGCAGGAGCTTTACAAGATGTTGGATATTGAATACGTTAGTTCACGGCATACCACCATCAAACGGTGGGCACCGTCGAAAGATCTCATAGAACGTTTAACGAATATGTTCGTTCGTACTTATCATTGAACAAAACGGATTGGGACGAGTGGTTAAAATACTTCACGTATTGTTTCAATACGACACCGTCCACAGTCCATGGTTATTGTCCATATGAATTAATCTTCGGTAAAATTCCACCAACCATACAAGTACTTGGTTCAAATACCGTTGATCCTCTGTATAATGTGGAATCATACGGAAAAGATGTAAAATATAGACTTCAAATGGCACAACAGCGTGCCGCGAAAATGATAATGAGATCAAAGAGTAGAAGTAAATCTCAATATGATAAAACCAAAAACCCTATTGATATTCGGGTAGGAGATTTGGTATTATTGGAAAATAACTCAGGGCATAAGTTAGAAAATTTGTTCAAGGGTCCTTATTCGGTTGAAAAAAATGATGAAAACGGAAATTGCACTTTGGTACTTGATAATGATAAGAGAGTCAAAGTACACAAGAACAGATTAAAGCTTTTTTTTTAGGTAATAAAACAAAAAAAAAAATAAAAAATAAGAACATATATTAATTTAAGGTACAGAAAAACAGATTTAAGAATAAGATGAAAAGAAAATAAGAAAAAATTATGGCCATAACTACAATAAATCAAAAAAAAAAAAAAAATTTGAAACGTACTACTAAGGAAAATAAGTAAATAATAATTAATAATTATAATTAAATAGAAAACGAAAATATATAAAATAAATATATAATATACATATATTCATTTTTTTTGAAAAGGGAGGTGTAACGCGTACACATGCTTTATATTAATATGTATCTCGTGTACATACTTTTAATGATATAATGCTGATATGTATCTCGTGTACATACTTTAAGTAGCATATTCATAGCCAGCCGAGTTTACTGTTCCCACAGTAAACTGATCTACATTTTCAAGGCCAGATGCGTGTGCCTAATAGAAATAAAATAAAACGACTTTGTTTGGTGGCTTCTTATTGACAACTGTCTTTATTTATTTTATTATTAACTTAAACTACCTACCACTATAACAAGAGAGAGTAGCCAGTACACATGCATTACTAGCCGTGTGAATTATATGGGTCAGCATTAGTCTGGCCTTGAAAATGTAGATCAGTTTACTGTGGGAACAGTAAACTCGGCTGGCTATGAATATGCTACTTAAAGTATGTACACGAGATACATATCAGCATTATATCATTAAAAGTATGTACACGAGATACATATTAATATAAAGCATGTGTACGCGTTACACCTCCCTTCTCAAAAAAAAATTAATATATATTATATATTTATTTTATATATTTTCGTTTTATTTTATTTCTATTAGGCACACGCATCATGGCGACCGTGACTAAAAAAAAAAGTTTGTGAAAGTTATTAAACAAAACAAAAGCATTTACTTTAAACAAAAAGGAAACTATAAAAATTGCCATTAATTTAATTTTTAATTTGTTTAAAAACAAACAAAAAAAACACACAATACTTGTCCATTTAAAAAAAAATTTTTAAAAAATATTCAATTAACGAAAAAAAAACTTATTAATTACAACAAACACTTATTTCTAAAGCTCAACTTAAAAACAACAGTTTACTTTCAATTAATCATGAAATTTGTTGCAACAACCAAATCCAACGTTAATAATAATCTAAAAAAGAAAAAAAAGTGAAATAACTTTATTGCCTTTGCAAAATAAATCAATATGAATATAAACACGGCTACTAAAGAGCCCAATAACAATTTGTGATTCTCGAGAAAAACAACAAATCGTAGAAAAAATATGCAAATTATGTACAAAAATATACAACAACATCAAACATTAAAAACATTATATACAAAAACAACAGAAGAACTACATCTACAAGACTAGCAACAACATCAACTTCAACAACAACAATGCTGCTGACATCAACAAAAAAAAAAAACTATTGGTAATAATAATTTTAAGCTATATGTATTTCTTAATTATTTAATAATTTTTAATGTAAATTAAAGAAAAAGTACAATTAAAAAAAAAAAATTTAATGTTCTGCATTGACTCTTCCATTTATAATCAATCAACAACCGAATAAAAAGCGTTTTTTTTTTAATTTTTATAAATATACTTTTTATTACTCTTTTCTTTTACCAATATTCGCATATGAAATGGGGAATAAGGATTCGAAAATCGAAAACCCCAATGCAAATGTAATAAATGAAGTCGAGGTAGTGGTAGAATTCCCAGCAATATACTTCATTATAATAATTTCAATCCTCGCATTGCAATTGCTTACGACGCTCTATCAATTACACAAGAGGTCGCTGCGCAAAAATTACGCTAGGGCCGCATCGTTAGCGAACGGCCTTGAGAAGATTTAATTTTTTTCCTCTCTTTCCTTATTAATACCTCATAGAGTATTAAAACTTATCCCTATTAATTTTAATTCGATAGCATAATTGTATTTTTTTATGAAAACAATTATTATTTCCTCATACCATTGGGTAATGAACTTGTGCGTGCGCGGAAATCCATGTAATTTGGTTTTATCTGCTTTATGGACTGGCAGGAGATAGTTAAGCGCCTTAGAATAATCAAAGATGATTTCGACAAATCCTATAAGTGTCTGAGCGTTGACAGACCAACTAAGGACGAAACCGTTGTGAAACATATAAGGGTACTGTTCAGTCCTACATGGGTTAATCATCGCTATCACAAATCCAAAAATATAGAACACAAATTCTGTTATGTATGCAATTCTGTAGTTCATCAACTTTAACGAAGTCAATAACATAAACACTGTTATGTATGCATTTAAGTCATCATCAACGGTATAAAGTCAACAACATCAATATTGTTTAGTATGCATTTATATTTAAAAACCTCAATATGCTTAATCATGTAAACTTATAATTTATTGTATTGCAACTTATCATTTTTACTGTATATAAACCACCAAATAAAGTAGAATTATCGTTAGTCATTAATATCAACTCAAAGGTGTTTAATTTCAACTAAACGATACAATCTTGTTACAGTTAAAGTGCTGTAGGAAGATACAAACCAACAGTCTCGCCTTAGTAAGTTGTCCAAGTTCATGTGCTTGGATAACTACAATCTAAAGAGACCCCAAAACAGGTACTCTGTAATAGCCTCGAGAGAATTAGAGTAACACTCGACGAATATTACTCTCGGCTAACGACTTCGCACCAGTCGGCTGCGGACAATTTTTTTGAGGACGTTCGGGGCAAACTAGTTACCATCTTGGAGAAAAAGGGTCTGGAAATAAAACTACCCGCTACGATCCAAGAGGAGGTAACATATCAGTTAGAGATTTCGAAAGGGGAAGTTGAGCCCTGTATATCATCCGAGGAAAAACCATCACCTCGGGAAAATCTTTTAACCGAACAAACTGAAGGGAATTTTATAGCTATGCCACAAACAGTAACTGAATTCCTTGGGTTAGTCGCTAGACTCATACCGGAGTATGACGGCAAGCCCGAAAACCTCCAATCGTTTTTAGATGCCCTACAACTGGTGGACTCTATAAAAGAGACCCATAAGGCAATAGCTGTTAATATAATAAAAACTAAACTAAAGGGAACAGCTCGAAATTTGATCTCGGGTGAAGACACTATAGCTTCTATAATATCAACCTTAAAGGCGAAGGTAAAAGGGGAATCAGTCGAAGTAATTTCGGCAAAAATTATGAATACCCAACAGGGCAACCGCAACGCAAACAACTATACCTCCGAAATAGAATCATTAACTAAGTCACTGGAGAGTGCTTACATATCGGACGGACTCCCCTCACAACTGGCAACGCGATATTCTACGCAAATGACCGTTAAGGCCATGACCAGAAATGCCTCCAATGAAAGAGTGAGACTAATCATGGAAGCTAGCAACTTTAACAATATGAATGAAGCCATTGCTAAATTTGTGAATACGTGCACGGAGACGAATGGAAAATCCGCCAACATAATGTACTACAGTTCAGGTAGGAACAGAGGAAATTACAACACTGGTCGTGGATATAATCGAGGTTATGGACGAAGCCATAATAGAGGATCTGGTCGGAATGACAACCATAGGGATTACCAGCATGGAAACAATAGAGGGAATAATCGGAACAATGGTTATAACAGAACAGAACCCTCAGGAGATACACCTGGGGGCAAGAACAACCAACTAAGAGAATCAGATACTCTGCACATGGCTAATGTCAAAATATACAATTTAAACCTAAATCTCAGTAGCTATGTCATATTAAAAACTAAATTAAACCATACTTATAACACATTTTTAATCGATACAGGGGCCGATATCTCGATTTTGAAGAAAAATATATTAACTTCTAATAACCATATAAACACGAACTACACCTCCAGGATAACTGGAATTGGAGAATCAATAATAGATTCCCTAGGCACATTAGAAACAGATCTAATAGCACGCAATTTTCTGATTAACCAATCATTTCATGTAGTTCATGAAAGTTTTCCAATACCTAGTGATGGAATCCTGGGCTTGAACTTTATACGAATACTTGATTATCAGAAGGATAATAAAGTATACAGTTTACTGTGGGAACAGTAGCCAGCCGAGTTTACTGTTCCCACAGTAAACTGATCTACATTTTCAAGGCCAGACTAATGCTGACCTATATAATTCACACGGCTAGTAATGCATGTGTACTTGCTACGCTCTCTTGTTATAGTGGTAGGTAGTTTAAGTGAATAATAAAATAAATAAAGACAGTTGTCAATAAGAAACCACCAAACAAAGTCGTTTTATTTTATTTCTATTAGGCACACGCATCACTACTAATTGCAAGAAAGAACTTAAATTCAAGTTCGAAGGAACAGGAACAGGGTTTAAGACAGGCTGTTTCTGAAAACATTCTATCCTCTTCATATCCGAATTCCTAATAGGCCCTTCTCAGTGCGCATGTTTCTATAACTACATATTTAATGTTTCGACGATCAAGTAATCGATCAGACTGTGGGATGCATTGTATACGCCTTTGTTTCCCCGATCTTAAAAAATTTTTCAAAAACCAAATTTTTACTGATCTGACCATTTTGGAAACAACTTACGTTTTAAGTTTCAGATTTAGCTTAACATTTTGATTATGATGAGCATTTCTTAAACATTTTAAATCCCGGTAATATCACGTTTTCAGTGGAAAATTCAATAAGTGCATTTTCAGTGTATTAGCCCACATCACAGAAAACTTATATTTCTACTTTTTAGCCAATGGTCGTAAAATGGGACTCTTACTCGTTTCTACGTCTTCCAGTAATATATTAAAAATCCCCTTTTAGTGGAGGTCTTCATTTGGGCCATGTTTAATTAGTAAGTACTTTTTTGTTTGAAGAACTTTTTAGAAATAACCCATCGTGCCATGATCATGAAAATCAATATAACATGAACATTGTTATATGTATTCCTCAAATTTTTACAAACTTACAGTTTTTTAGATTTTTCGAAAATTTGTTATCAAAAAAAAAATAAAATTACTTTTTAGAATAGTATGTAGTTTTTTTTGAAAAAAACATTATTTTTTTGTTGGAAAAATCTGTTTTTTTATGGAAAATTTGCTTTTTGGAAAAAGTCCTTTTTTTAAATAATACTTTTTTTTTTGAAAAAGGTGCTTTTTTTAAAAAAGGACTTTTTCGGAAAAACACTTAGCTTTTTTTTTTGTCAAAAGTACTTTTTTTGGTAAAAGCATTTTTTTTTTTGAAAAAAAGTCTTTTTTCTGGTGAAATCCCTTTTTTTCCGTGAAAGAAAGCACCGGCCATCTCCGTTGGAATATCAAAAAATTTCGTCTTAATTGAATTCTTTCCAGGAGGAAACTGTATACCAATTTTTCGGTTATTTGGCCCAGTTTCAGAGTTTTTGGCCATCTCCGATGTAATATGAAAAAATCCCGTCTTAGAGGAGGTCACCTTCCCAGGAGGAACCTATATGAAAAATTTAAAGTTTCTAGGAGCAGGTGCTAGGATGGGCGATGTTGAGTCACTCAGTATCTCACACTACTCTTTTATATAAATAGATAGACAGATAAAAACTACTGTTACATTAAAAAAAAAAAAATCCATATTGTGAAAAAAAATTTTTTTTAAACCCGTTATTGTTATGAAAAGTACCGTTACTTATAAAAAACCGTTACTCTTTGCAAAAAACTACTTTAAAAAAAAAAAACGTTCCTTTTTTGAAAAAAAAAACGTTTCTTTTTGTTTTAAAAACCCGTTATTTTTTTGAAAAGTACAGTTACTTTAAAAAACAAAAAGAATAATATTTTTTTAAAAACCTCTATTTTTTTTAAGCAACAGTTACTTTTTTAAGCCCGTTATTTTTTTGAAAAATGTCGTTACTTAAAAAACAAAAACCGTTACTTTTATTTGTTAAAAAAGTAACGTTTACTTTTTTAAAAATGCCGGTACTTTTTTTGCAAAAACGGAAGACATTTTCACTTTTTGGCACTCTCCATTGGAATATTTTAAAATTCCTTGTAAATTTCAAGTTCCTAGGGGTCTAGGCTGGGCGATGTTGAGTCAGTCACTCACACCACTCCTTTATATACATAGATTATTTATATACATTAATATGAAAACAAATATACACGAAATATTTTAACCTCTATTTGTAGTCTAAGATAAAATAAAGTTTTAACAGGAAAAAGTGTAGCAAATTAGAACGTAATTATAACAAAATTATATTTGTAGAAAATTTTGTAATAAAAAATAATAATTTAAAAATTTAACTTAAAATAAAAATATTATCTTAACAAAGTTCAAGAAAAAAATATTTGGCTAACTAGTTTAATGTAAAAAAAATGAAAGAAAAGAAAAAAAAAAAAAAGAATTTATTTATTTTAATTGTTTTGTGTTATATACTTTTTTAGTCTTGAAGCTGTTTTTTCTCGTGATAGTTTTTAGATACGAAGTAAGAGAATTCTAAAGCATTATAGCGTTAACGAAAAACAACCTATTAGAGTTTAATAGATTACACCTTGGTCGTATTAAATTTAAACACCTAATTGATCTACACCTAACAAGTTTCTCAGCGAGATATTTAGGTTACCCTTGATGCAATAATTTATGCAAGAATATAAGATTCCTCATACGAAGATAGTCCACTAAGTCAATCCCCAATATCATCTTACGCCAAGATGAGACATGATCAAAGCGACGTAAACCGTATACATATCTTGTACAGTTGTTGAAAGACAGCTGTAGCTTGTGTAATGAGCAGGAATCTAATTTGCTATACACCTCAGCAGAGTACGATATTAGTGGAATAATCAATTGAACAACTAACATCCGTTTCGTCTCTGTTGGAGTAGAAGTCGAAGATACTCGCAGGTTACGCAATGTAAGATAAACATTCCTTACAACATTGTTAATATGGTCTTTACATGTTAAATTTGAGTTTATATGGAATCCTAAATACTTAACCTTATGAACATATTAAAGTTTCGCATTACCAATATTTATGGAAGGGAATTGGGAAAAATCTAATTTATCCTTAGTTATTGGTAACACTAATGATTTGCCAGGATTAAGTGTCAAGTTATTATCCGCCACCCAAATTGCAACCGAATTTAGGTCCGCATTAAGGCGAAAGCACATATCCTCTAAGAGGCCTAATCGGTTTGATATATACATCTGTATATCATCCGCATACGCGTATAGATTTTCAAACTTTAAAAACATCATTAATAAACATAATAAATAAAAGTGGCCCAAGAACCGACCCCTGTGGAACACCAACAGAAATCCCCCTAAGGCGAGATTCCTTTTCCCCTATGACCACCTTTTGAGCACGCAAAGACAGGTAGTCCATCATTAAAGATAATACCGATCCAGAAAAACCAAAATAATGTTTCAGCTTAAGACAGAGTAAATGGTGATCAACTCTGTCAAAAGCCTTGGAAAAGTCTAATAAACACATAAAAGTTAGATGTCCCATATCATACTCATGTCGTATATCATCCAGGACCTTTAATGCAGCAGTCGTACAACTGTGTGCGGGTCGAAAACCAGATTGTAGTGGCGATAGCAGAGCATTATTAGTAAGATAATCAGTTATCTGGCTTGACAATATAGACTCAAAAACCTTAGAAAAAACAGGAAGAATATTTATGGGTCTATACTCACTCGGATCTATTGGAGAGGGTACTTTAGCCACTGGAAATACTCGACCAATTTTCCACAAACTAGGAAAGATAGAAGTGGTTATGGAGTGATTAAAGATATGAGTGAGTGGTCCTATAACGAAAGGCAAAATTATTTTTAGAAACCGTATCGATATCCCATCCTCTCCAACAGCATTGGATTTAATATTCATAATTGACCTAAACACATCTCCCTCAGTTACAGAATGAAATTGAAAACTACTTTCGCAACAAAGGGAAGGCTGGATAACACCTGAATTTCTTTGCGTACCTTCCTCCATAATAAAAAAGTCATTAAGTTCATTCGGGTCCATTGTACAGTCAGAGATGTCACGTGAGTGAACACTTAAATTCCTTATATTCTTCCACAGCTGTCTAGTTGGCAATGAATTGTCTAATTTACTTGAAAAATATGCTCTTTTGGCCTGTCTAGTTACAAGAGTTGCCCTATTTCTAGCAATGGTATATACTAATCTGCTACCAGACATCGGTCTAGATTTCCAACGACTGTAAGCCCTATTACGTTCCTTAATACTCTGGCTAACCTGAGAAGAGTAAGGTCAAAAGAAATGCACCCAATTTTTCATCAACGGAAGAGTGATACCAGCAATTGTGAAAATTTACTGTCGAAAGTTCCGAAAATATAGATTGGCGATCAATAGAATTGAAGTCACGATATGTCACAAGTCTAGAACCTTCATCCCCAGCTAACACAACATCAAGTGTACAAAACAAAAGGTCATGATCCGATATAAATGAAATCTGATCATATAATTGCAACAATTCCGGATCAGATATCAAAATCAAATCTAAAAGACTTGGTCTACTATTAGAAGAAAAGCGTGTTGGCATGTGATCATTAGTCACCGAAAGACCAACAGAGCTAACAAGATCAAGCAAATCCCCACTTAAGTTATCCCTAATTAGTAAGTTGAAATTAAAATCCCCGCACACTACGTAACAATCATAATCTATGGCATATTGGCCAATCTCGGAAAAAAAAGGCTGCAAACTAAATGTTCTTCTAGGATTATAAACGCAGGATACCAAAACTTTCTTCATATTGTCATAAATCATAATATTCAGAAACTCAACATCAGAGCCCTCTGATTTACAAACAAGTTTTGCCCTATATATCTTTTTGCAATATATTGCAACACCCCCTCCATCTCTGTCATCACCACGGTCATTACGAAATACGTTATACCCATTAATACTATAATGCCTATCCACTCTTATCAAACCATGACTCTGTGACACAAATTACATCAACTTGAGAATTTTCAAATACCGATCTAACATAATCTAACTTCAGTCCATTCAAACTTCTCGCATTAAAATGAACAACTTTCAGGCCCGCCCTCTGCCTGCAAAGTACATTCAACATAATAAGGTGGTTGTCGTTAACGCTATTGTCATTAAGATTATCCATCTGTCATCATGGAAAAAACCGCTTCAGTAGTCAGCAAAAAAACACAAAATAAATGTATGAAAAAAACTTGTTAGCCTTACAAAAAATAAAAATTTTGATGACAACATGATTTCGTTTCTAGTTTTACTAGATCATTCGAAAGCGTTCGATACCGTGGAACACTCGATTTTGTGTCTCAAGCTCAGATATATGTGCAATTTCTCAACAACAGCCGTAAATTTAATATACTCCTACTTAACTGATAGATCTCAGGCAGTATATCAAGGAAATAATGTTTCAAACCCCTGTTTTATTACGAGAGGAGTTCCGCAGGGATCTATACTTGGTCCGCTTTTATACTCAATATACTCGAATGATTTGCCATCTAAACTCAATTTCTGTGGTATTCAAATGTATGCAGATGGCGTGCAACTTTATATAAGTTGCAAACCGTCCAATATTATAGACTGCATTAGTAAGCTAAACCAAGATCTTGAAAACATTAGCAGATGGGCGTCTGCTAATGGCTTGTGCTTAAATGCCAATAAATCGAAGGCTATGGTAATTGGTAAAAAATACTTTATCCCTTCTTCTTGGCCACCAATTCAAATCAACAATTCAACTCTTGAATTAGTTAACACCGCTAAAAATCTTGGTGTTATCTTTAACACCAAACTTGATTGGTCTGACCACATAAAAATTATATGTGGTAGAACTTTTGCAATGCTAAGAAATCTATGGAGAACACAATATTACACCCCTATGGAGGTTAGAATGCTACTGGCAAAAACATACTTGCTGCCAACGCTCCTCTACGGTTGCGAACTTCTAAATGGATGTGACACAATCAGCATGCACAGACTCAAAGTAACATTTAATAACATTGCAAGATACGTATTTGCAATTAAACGCTTTGACAGAATTTCAGAGTTCTCTAGAAAAATTTATAATATATCCTTCGAAAGCCTTTTAAAATGTCGTACCTTGGTCTTTCTACATAAAATTATATATACTAAACAACCAGAATACCTATTTCAGAGATTAGAATTTTCAATATCGGCTAGAGGCAAAAATATAAACATTATTCGCTATCGTGGACTCATATCAACAAGGCATTTTTATATTAACGCTATTCGTCTTTGGGACAATTTACCTACCAATATCCAAACAATTAGTAATGCAATGCAATTTAGAACTGCCATTTACAAACGTTTCGATTAAAATTTTGTTATTTAAATTATTATTTAAATCATTAATAATTCATGTTAAATTTGCTTTTTTTTGCCATCAATTGCTATGTTACATATCTCATTTTTATGTCTTATTATTATTTTTTTTTCTTTTCTTTTTAATTTTTATATAATATTAATTAATTATTATATAATATTAAATATAATTTTATTATTTACATTTATATGTTATCTAACTCACTTTTATTTTTACTTTTTAACAAAATTTTATAATAACATTAATTATCTCAGTGCTGTAATATAAGATTTATTCTTGTTGTACTGGGTTGTCACAAATGTTTAATAAATAAATAAATAAAATAAATAAAATATATTTTTCAAAAAAAAAAGTAAATAAACATGCTAAATTTTAAAAATAAGCTAAGATTTTTTAGTATAAACGCCATCCAAATCTTTTTCAGAAGATATTTGTATGGCATCTGAATTTTTTCAAGGGCGCACATAAATATTTCCTCTTGCAGAAAAAAACGCTCCAAAAATGTCCATCTTGCTTCCGCTTAATAGCCAGTTGAAGTATCTTACGATTTTCAATATTTAAGCCCTCATGGATACGAAAAAAAGTATTGCAATCAAAACCAGCTGACCGCATAGATACCGATCCTTTTGTTCTTTTTCTAAACTCAGAAAATGCTTTCAAAGTTCGGTTCCTGTCAAAAAGTGTGTAAAATTTTACTACAACAGCCGTATTACTTTGTTGTGACGATTTGGGTCGAACTCTAAATATATCACGAATCTGTGGTGCTAGATATTCAATAGAATTGCAGACCTGATTGAAAATACTTTTAAGATTCTCAGATTTATTAAATGGAATGCCAAAAATTATTGCATCACCAGAAATATCCTTTTTAGCAGTATTTTTGTTTAGTTCAATATTATTTATTTTATCTTTTAAAGTTTCAATTTCCTTGGTCAAAGTATCAACAATACTCATCTCACTTTCAATTGTAGCAATTCGATCCTATATATCATTAGCTCTTTCTTGCATTAATTTAATTTCACTTTCTATTTTCCTTCAAAGCTTATTTTCGTTAGCCGTTAATTCGTTAGATATACGATTAAAAAGTTCTTCATTACGCAACTGCATTCTTTCCTCCATCCGCTTCATTTCATTATAAACAAATTCAAGAGAAATGGCTCCATCATCAACCTTTCGTGTCGAAGAAGGATGTGGGGATGTAACTTTCCGCTTATTAACAGACATTTGAGTTCATACTTTATATTTCGCTCAGTGTAAATTATTTAAATTTAACGGATAAATAAGCACACATACAACACTGTACGAGTTATCACCAGTGGCTTTTAAACTGTTAAACAGTATTTTACACAAGTGAAACAGCTAGTGTTGTTTATATTTTGCAGTAAAATTTAATTGATCTTATCTGATCTTATCTTTAATTGATCTCTTGCTTTTAAGTGTTTTTTTTTATAGACAAATAAAAATGATATAAGGATTTTTCAATATATTTAAAATCAAATAAACAAGCTTAAAGATAGTCATCCATCTATACCGAGACAAAATTTGTAGACACAATTCACTAGAGCTTTAAAGTGCACAATTTTTAAACGGGTAAGACGTTTAGTTTTTACTTATTCAAATAAATATTAGCAGCTCACACAGAAACACGACTTGTATCCAAGGATGGTTATCACAGATATATTGTAGAATTCTGGTTAAACGAATTAAAGGACGTCAAGGTTGTTCGTTAAATCGAGATATTCGTTAAACAACAAAACTAATAAAAAAACAAATTTATGCAATTATTATATATATTTTTTATTTTCGTTCGACTTGTTCGTTACTTCAATGTGAAAAGTTTGACAGTCGTTGAACCGGGAATTTTTTTCATTGAGTGTTGTTTTTTTCATTTTTTTTTACATTTTAAATACAAAAAAAAATTGTGAAAAAGGTCTTCAAAAATTATAAAGTTTTTTGGACAGTTTTTTTTTTTAACTGTAATTTAATTTTTGAACAAATGTATTTTATCGGTATATTTTTTTGAAGATGGTACGTTTTTTAGAAAAAGTAAATTTTTTTTTAAAATAAAAAATTTTCGGTAATTTGTATTTTTTTTTTTTTGAAAAATGGAAGTTTTTTTTTTGGAAAATGTACTTTTTTTTTGGAAAATGTACTTTTTTTTTGGAAAAAGTACTGTTTTGAAATTGGTACTTTTTTAGAAAAATTAAATTTTTTTGGTACTTTTTTTGGAAGACACTTTTTGTTTTTGTGGAAGGTACTTGGGTGGGAAATGGAAACTTTTTTAGGAAAAAGTATTTTTTGCGGAAAAGTCACTGTTTTTAGTATTTTTTTTATGGAAAAAGTTCTTTTTGAAATTGGTATTTTTTTTAGAAAAATATATGTATTTTCTTTTTTGCTTGGATATTGTATCTTTTTTTGGAAAAGGTGTTTTTTTTGGCAAGAAGCACTTTTTTGAAATTGGTACTTATTTAGAAAATTAAATTTTTGGAGAAGGTACTTTTCAGTATTTTGTTGAAAAATGTACTTTTTTCGGTACTCTATTTTGGCAGAAACAGAAGGTACTTTTTAAAATTGCTACATTTTTAAAAAAATTTAATATTTTTGATACTTTTTGTTTGGAAAAATGGAAATTTTTTTTGGAAAAGGTAATTGTTTTTGGAAAGAGTACATATTTGAAACTGGTTCTTTTTTGGAATAAATCCTTTTTGTGGAAAAGATATTTTTTGTAAAAAGTGCTTTTTACGTTAGTACTTTTTTAGAAAAATTAATGTTTTTTGTACTTTTTTCCAATACTTTTTGGCACTTTTTTAGAAAAATTAATTATTTTTTGTAATTTTTTTGAAAAAGGAACATTTTTGTAGCTCTTTTTTTGGAAAAAGAAACTTTTTTGGAAATTGGTACTTTTGTAGAAAAATAAAATTTTTTTTGTACTTTTTTTTTTTGGTAAAAATTTAAATTTTTCTGTAGTTTTGTTTTTTTTTTGAAAAGTGAACTTTTTTTTTTTTGGAAAAGGTACTTTTTTTTGGAAAAGATACTTATTTTTTTTAAAAAGTTACTAATTTAGAGAAAAAGTACTATTTTGAAATTGGTACGTTTTTAGATAAAGAAAAATTTTTTGGTACTTTTTTACAACAGTTTTTGGCACTTTTTTCTGAAAAGGGTGCATTTTTTGGAATAGGCTTTTTTCGGTAATTATTTTTATTTTGAAAATTTCGGTTCTTTTTTTTTGGAAAGGGACATTTTTGAAATTGATACATTTTTAGAAAATTTAATTTTTTTGGTACTTTTATTTGGATAAGGGACTTTTCGGTAATTATTTTTTTTTGAAAATTTCGGTACTTTTTTTGGAAAGGGACATTTTTGAAATTAGTACTTTTAAGAATATTTAATTTTTTTGGTATTTTTTTGCCAATAGTTTTGGTACTTTTTTTTTGGTAAAAAGAAAAATTTTTTGGTACTTTTTTTTGAAAATAAACATTTACGGTACTTTTTCTCTTGGAAAATGTACTTTTTTTTGTACTTTTTTCTGAAAAGGGTATATTTTTTGGTACTTTTTTTGGGGATAGGGTTTTTTCGGTAATTATTTTCTTTGTAAATTTCGGTACTTTTTTTTTGGAAAGGGACACTTTTGAAATTGGTACTTTTTTTTAGAAAATTAAATTTTTTTTGGTACATTTTTGCTAATAGTTATGGAACATGTTTTGGTAAAAATATAAATTTGTTGGTAATTTTTGTTGAAAATGAACGTTTTCGGTACTTTTTCTCTTGGAAAATGTACTTTTTTTCCAATGCTTTTTGGTACTTTTTTTTGAAGAAGGTACTTTTTTTGGGATGTAGTGTATGCATGATACAAAGTAAACAAACTTTAATTAGTCATGCATACAACATGTTCAATTGCATTCAAAGAATATAAAACAATACACACACACAACTATATTTAATAAATTATAACAGCTAAGCATAAAAATAAGCAAGCGACAAAACATTTGTATTGTATAAGGCAAGGTCAGTAATATTTGGAACAGTTCATCGTTCTATGCCATAACTGGGGCAAAGGTTTTAGATTTCACTTTGAAATTAAAACAGAACGAAATAAACAAATGGACTATGGACACTTGCACTCACTTTGAAATTAAAACAGAACGAAATAAACAAATGGACTATGGACACTTGAGATGCACTCAATATTTGGAAATGCACTCTACGTCCAATTTAGCAGAATTTAGAATACACTCAATATCAAATCAATGATTTGATATTTTGCTTACTAAAATCATGCGACCTCGGTACAAATGTTTAGTAGCTATATAGAATTAAATGTAAAATAATTGTAATATAATAATTTTAAGTTATCGAGTGACTTTAGAAAGTAACTCAATTTTATGCTAAGCATTATTCTCATGTTAGCTTTATAAGCAGGGCCAAATTTAAATAAAAGATCAGTTTTTAACAACACAAAAAAAACTCGCTTATATATATTCACTGCCATACCAACCCGCACATTTTTATATTACATGGCGATCCTGCAATTTTCAAGTGCTCCTAGATTAGAGCACTAGAAAAAAAACCTGGAAGGACCGTTCGGCCGATGAACGAGTCAGGACTAGTGGAAGTCAACATTATATGAGGAAGTCAACATTATTACATGGAAGTCAACATTATATGAGGAAGTCAACATTATTACATAGAAGTCAACATTATATGAGGAAGTCATCATTATTACATGGAAGTCAACATTATATGAGGAAGTCAACATTATTCAACACGACTGAAACCAAAGCACATGGATTACTAAATGGCGCATAGAAGAACCATCACCAAGGGGAATACAATGGGAATCATCCCATCAACGAGAATATGAGTATAATAAAATTAATTCAATAGTAAAAACAGTGCGCTCCTAGTTGAGCAACTGCAGGAACGGAGGCGATTTCGCCCATGTCCTACATAAATTAATAAAGAATTAAATAAAATTATTTTTCCGGATAATGGAAAAATCTGAAATAGTTGCTGGTCCTCAACCGATAACAATTAAGGAATATTTGAAGAGGACAAAACCAGCGAAAAAAGAAACACCTTTGAACATTCCAAAGGTGAAACCCCCAAAACAAAGAGGGGGATATATTGTAAAAAAAAGAAGAGAGCTAAGTAATTTAAAAAGGCTGATAAACAGCACTTCACCACCACCTTGGGATTTAGCAACCAAATATTGGTTGAGAATTGAGGAGCTAATAAAAGCTCATATGAAAACAAATAAGATATCTAATTAAAATTAGTTGTTTGTTTTTATATAAATAAAAATGAATGTAAAATATTCAATATAAATATACAAATATATTTTTTTTCTCTTCAATAAATTTTAATGTTAAAATTGTTCTTTTTGTTTTAAACGACTTTAAAATTAATATGAAGAAATTAATAGTACTGACTATTATAGTGTTATTTTTGATTTCCATATTAACACTACCCAGGTAGAAATTTGGGATGGTACAAAAAACGAAGAGTTTTCAAAACGTTTGTTTTTGATGGTACTAAAATAAAAGCGTTTCCAAAGCGATAATTGCAAATAATACGAAAAAAAAGCATTTAAAAAACATTATTTTGGATTGCTATTCGAACGTTCGGACAAAGTATTTTAGGAATACTTTTTATACAAAACTTACAAATATTTGTGAAATAAAAACACTGTAAAAACATTGGTTCAAAGCGTTTTTCCAACGTTTGTAAAAAGTACTTAAGAAGTTCTTATCGTACAAAATTTACAACGGTTTATAAAATAAAACCAATGTAAAACCATTGAGTTAAAGCGTTTTTCTAACATTTGCCAATAGTACTTTAGAAATACTTTTTTTTTTGCGATTGCAGCTGTTCTCTCTGTTATAATGTCAAACGAGTTGCAACAACAGTTTAGTGGATGCGGAAAGCCAAATAAAAAATTTTCAGTTCAACCCAAGTATATGAAGAATTAAAGGGTAATAAGTACATAACTTGTGAAAAAAGTATTTTTTTACAACATTTATTTTCTACAGATTTTTTATTACATCAGTTTGAAACTGAAACACCACCCAAAATTTTGAGACAGACAAGCCGCTGGTTGGCGACTGCTAAGTACAGAAACTGCTCAAAACAATCTATTTTCAATCAAATTTTTCTTTCGAGCGTTTTGACAATGTTCAAAATTACAACCCTCAAAGCGGTTATCATTTGGGTCGTTTTCATAACGCTTAATAACTGTAAGCCAAAATGTTCTGCAAATACTTATTTAACGATTGAAAAATCATTTCAAAAATTTTGTTTTGCAATGTTTTGAGAACGTTATAAAATACCATCCTCAGACCGTAAATTTGGGTTATCATTTTGCACATTCTCAAAACGCTTTAAATTTGTAATTTGGTATGTTCTGAAAACGCTTGTACCATCATGAAAAATGCTTTTAAAACGTTTTTAAAGATTGTATTTTTCTACCTGGGTAGTTATTGTATCTTGGATAAAAATATATATAACACAAAGTATTAATGAATTAAGTAGCATTGTACCGAGCAGTGATCTTGTTTCAGTAAGACATTTTGTCATTTTTACTAAAATGACCATATACGAAAAATTAAGAGAATATTACCATAGATATGTTGGATGGTTTATTCTAGCAATCATACTATTACCACTTCTTGTACTAATTAATTACAAAATAGTAGATGGTAAAGTGAAATTATTAGAAAGAAAATATAGAATAAAATCTCTTATAGAATAGTAAATATATTACATGGAATAGTACATATATCAAATATAAGTTTAAAAAAAAATGTAAAATTGTTCAAAAAAAAAAAATAAGAAATTTTTTTTTTTTTAAATTCATTAAAGAATGTTAATTCGATTTTCCTTTGTTTAAATTTTTTTTTAATAAAAATTTTTTTTCACATGGAGAACGTGATTCTGTCTTTGGAGATTCTTTTAAAAAACGCAAAAAAAAATCTTTAAATCGCCCCTATTCCCAGGAAACAATAGATGTAAAACGGGATGAGATAAAAACATTGCAATGAGAATTAGAAGATATTTTGTTAGAAGAAAAAAAAAAAAACAGAGTGTTTAGACGTATTAGACCAACACTTTGAAAAGAAGAATATTTTGGTAAAACGCCAAGTCGTTCTGGTTTTGAATATGGATACCAATGAATTATCTGCGGTAACCAAATTGGCACCAATTTTTTATGGTAAAAAGGATGAGTTACATAATTTCACAACAAACCTAGAGATGGTTGAACAGACCATAGCCCAGGAAAAGAAGAATTTTTTCTTTAATTTCGTGTTTAAATCACGGTTGGATTTAAAAGTTCAAAATAGGATAAGACAAGATGCGATGCCTACATCTATCGCTGAATAAATAACAGCTTTAAAGAAGGCATATAAACCTCTTAAAAGTTCAAATTCTATTTTAAATGAGCTTACAGGTTTAGTACAAAGAAACGGTAATCTTTCAGGCTTTGCCACTAAAATAGAAAGTCTTGTTGCCGAATTGAGCGAACTTCAGATAGCCGAAGAAGGTGAGGCTAATAGAGTTTCAGTGGTTAACACCAATAGTAAGGTAACAACATTCTCTGACGCACTTCAAATAGCCGAGAAGACTACATCTCGAGCAAAACCAAAAAATGTATTCTACCAAAATTCACAACCCAACCAATACAGGGGTAATAAAAGAAACTTTAGAAATAACAGAGTTGGTTATAATAATAATAATTGGAAAAATAATGGTAACCGATATAGTAACAATTATAATAACAATGATAGTAACAATAATAACAATGGTAATGAAAATGGCACATGTTCTAGGTGTGGAAGATCACATGGTGACAGATGTTCAGCGGAACGTGCCAAATGCAGCAAATGTAGAGAGCTTGGTCATCTCGCAAAAATGTGTTGCTCGGAGGGAAAATTGATATAGACAATAAATTTGAATAAAGGACGAAAAATTCAAAAGTAACAAGGTTGAAATAAAATTTGTTAAGTCTTGAATAGAATGTGAGAAATTCAATAGTAACAAATATAAAATTTGTTAAGTCTTGAATGTAAATTAGAAAATTTGAAAGTAACAAATTTCAAGGAAAATTTGTTAAGGCTCAAAAAGAATATAAAGAACTCAATAGTAAAAAATATAAAATCTGTTAAGTCTTGAATGTAGATTGGAAAATTTGAAAGTACTTGAAAAGGATATAAAAATTCAAAAGTAGCAGATATAAAATTTGTTAAGTCTTGAATGTAAAGTATAAAAATTCAAAGTAGCAGATATAGAATTTGTTAAGTCTTGAATGTAAAATATAGAAAAATTTAAAGTAGCAAATATAAAATTTGTTAAGTCTTGAACAGGAAGATAATAATGTAGCTCAGAGACTGCTAATAATATGGACTATTGAAAGTGAAAATCCCATTGACACTGATCAACTCAATATGTGGGAATGTATAATATAACTTAGATAACTGCGCAGATGAATTAGAAATAAGATTAAAATTTACATTAAAGAATGATAGAGAACTTATAGAGATAGCAAAGAAAAATAGAAGTTTAGAATCTTATAAAAAAAAAAAATAAAATTTTCAGCATAGATATTAATATAGGGGATTTAGTATTAGTAAAAGTTGGTAATAGAAAGAAAACCGACCCACCATATCATGGCCCATATAAAATAATAAGCATAGACGAATTAAAATTTACGTTAAAAATCAATAATGGAACGAAAACTGTGCATAAAAATATATTGAAGAAATATAAAAATAAAATGTAAAAGAAATTAAAATTTTAGAAATAAGAATTTATTAAAGAAATATAAAAATAAAATGTAAAAGAAATTAAAATTTTAAAAATAAGAATTTATTAAAGAAATATAAAAATAAAATGTAACAGAAATTAAAATTAAAAAAAAATAAGAATTTATTAAAGAAATATAACAAGAAATATAATAAGAAAATGTAAAAGAAAATACAAATATAATTTAAATTTTAAAGATAAGAAAAAATCATATTTCAAGAATTAATTTTTTTTTTCTCACGAAGAATATATTAATTTACACTAATTTAAACTCTTATTATTGTAAACAAATAAAATACTAAAAGAAAATATACACAAAAAATATTGTAAACAAAAAATTTTTTGAATGCAATATAAAGGGTGTCCCAGAAGAACGCAATTTTTAAATCTGGCAACATTCGAAGTGTCATTGTTTGACATTTGAACAATTGTTATTGTTTGCTAGTAGAAGGTACGAGGTTAGTAAAAATGGAGCGCTACACGAATGAACAACGCATTCTCATTGTGACCAAAATGGTGAAAGTTTTGCGGTTACAGTTCGCAAATTGCGATCAATTTGGGGTCACAATAATGCTCCAAAAGAGTCAACTGTAAAGAGATTAATGGATAAATTTGCCGAAACTGGGTCTGTTAGTGATGTAAAGACAACAACGCTCCCATCGACCAGGTCGATCGACCGAAAATGTCGCAGCTGTACGTGATGATGTCGCTCAAAATCCATCCACCTCAATTCGACACCGAGCTCAGCAAATTGGTATCTCCAAATCCACTTTGCAGCGAATTTTGACGAAAGATTTGCATCTTCATGCATACAAAGTTCAATTGACTCAGGAACTGAAGCCAGCTGACCATGGACAGCGAAGGGAGTTCGTTAATTGGGTATTGGAGAGACAACATGAAAATGTTGATTTTGCCGATAAAATCATCTTCAGTGACGAGGCCCATTTTCATCTTGATGGCTTCGTCAATAGGCAGAATTGTCGCATTTGGGGTGAGGAAAATCCTCGAGTGATTCACGAGAAGCAAATGCATCCTCAACGTGTCACTGTGTGGTGTGGTTTTTGGGCTGGAGGAATCATTGGACCTTTTTTATGAAAATGAGGCAGGTCAAGCGCAAACAGTCAATGGTGTTCGGTATCGTGAAATGATAACCAGTTTTTTCTTGCCTAGAATTGAAGAAATGAATGTGGAGGGCATGTGGTTCCAACAAGACGGCGCCACATGTCATACAGCCAGAGAAACAATTCAATTGCTGCATCAGTCATTTCCCGGTCGTGTTATTTCGCGTTTAGATCAGAATTGGCCGCCTAGATCGTGCGATTTAACACCATTAGATTTTTTTCTTTTGGGTTTTTTGAAGTCGATGGTTTACGCGAATAAGCCGACGACGACTCAAGCCTTAAAAGAGGAAATTGGACGCTGCATTAATGAAATACCGCAGCATTCATGCAAAACGGTCATTGAAAATTTCATTAAAAGATCGCGTGCATGCCAGCAAAGCCGCGGCGGCCATCTGCACGATATATTGTTCCATACATAACCTCATTCTGTCTACTTTACGATATAATAAAGTTTCACGATTTTTTTTTAAATATCTGTGTTTTATTTAAAATTTAAAAATTGCGCTCTTCTTGGGACACCCTTAACAACGAAAAACAATAAAATCCCACCAATTTTTTGACTACAAATTGTATGATTTTATTGAAAGGGTAGGGGTGTAGTGTGTGCATGATACAATGTAAACAAACTTTAATTTGTCATGCATACAACATGTTCAATTGCATTCAAAGAATATAAAACAATACACACACACAAATATATTTAATAAATTATAACAGCTAAGCATAAAAATAAGCAAGCGACAAAACATTTGTATTGTATATGGCAAGGTCAGTAATATTTGGAACAGTTCATCGTTCTATGCCATAACTGGGGCAAAGGTTTTAGTTTTCACTTTGAAATTAAAAGAGAACGAAATAAACAAATGGACTATGGACACTTGAGATGCACTCAATATTTGAAAATGCACTCTACGTCCAATTTAGCAGAATTTAGAATACACTCAATATCAAATCAATGATTTGATATTTTGCTTACTAAAATCATGCGACCTCGGTACAAATGTTTAGTAGCTATATAGAATTATATGTAAAATAATTGTAATATAATAATTTTAAGTTATCGAGTGACTTTAGAAAGTAACTCAATTTTAGGCTAAGCATTATTCTCATGTTAGCTTTATAAGCAGGGCCAAATTTGAATAAAAGATCAGTTTTTAACAACACAAAAAAAACTCGCTTATATATATTCACTGCCATACCAATCGGCACATTTTTATATTACAGGGACTTCGTTTTCGGTACTTTTTTTTGGAAAAAGGTACTTTTTTCGGAAAAATGGACACTATTTTCCGAAAAAGGAGGATTTTTTCCACTTTTTGGCCTTCTCCGTTGCAATATGCAAAAATCGCTTCTTAGTGGAGGTCTAAGTCGGAGGAGGAACATATGTACCAAATTTCAAGTTCCTAGGTAAAGAGGTCTTGGCTGGGAAAAATGGACATTATTTTCCGAAAAAGGAGGAGTTTTTTCACTTTTTGGCCTTGTCGTTGGAATATAAAAAAATCGCTTTTTAGTGGAGGTCTAAGTCGGAAGAGGAACATATGTACCAAATTTCAAATTCCTAGGTCCAGAGGTCTTGGCTGGGCGATGTTGAATCATTCAGCCCTCAGTCACGCCACTCTTATATAGTTATAGATATTTGTAATAAAATAATTTGTAGCGCGAGTTAAGTAAAACACTATTTGAGTTGGTTTTGTTGAGATCAAAATCATGTTCATTCCTTATTAAACATGATTTGCTAATTCTTAAATATTAAAAGCTTTATTTAAATAGAAATGAAAATGGTTAAAGAAAAATAATAAACTAAGTTTCAAATTAAGGAGTATGATAAAATATAGCAATAATAGATAAATTATAAGAATTCGGTGATGAGTAAATAACAACGTAACTCGCGTAAGCTTGACTGCTTATAAAACCAACTTCGTTAAACAAAAATAATGACGCAAATTATAATGTGGTAATATATTTATTTTCATTATATAACCACTAACGTGGTAATGAAAAATTTTGATGTTATATATCGCAAACAATTTGTTTAAGAACTCAAATAAAAGAATTCGTGGTCGTTGTGGTGTAATGGTTAGCGCGTTGGACTGTTACAAGGATGGTCCCGGGTTCGATTCCCGGTGACGACAACATCAATTTAGAAAAATAATATGTATAATTTTTCTATCACTTATATGTATTGATACACCCACCTTTGGTGTTCCCATAGCACTTAACCCCACCGAAGTAAAATAATGAATCAGGGCTATGAAACAAAAAGCTTCAATAAATTCGCCAACTCTACATCAGGAGGGCGAGCAACAACTGCTCTAAGACTTATCATCTCGCGCAATTACAGTGTTGCCATGTTTGAAGCCCTTCATCTTTCACCACCTTTCATGTCTCCACTATCCCCTTTTCAAAGAAAGCAACACATTTTTTCCTGAGGTTTGCTTCTCTTTTAAAAAAAAAAAAATTTCACAATTTTTCAAATTGCGTTAGTTGAATACTTCTTGAAAAAAAACATGTATTCGATACGATTTAAAACTTTTAAATAACCATTATTGCATTCTTCTTTATTTATTTTAAATCAAACTTGCTATCATAATAAATAAATGGTTTATAACTACAATTTAGTTGAGCCTTTCTCACTTTCAAAATGCAAATCTCACCTTCAGTGAAAAAATCAATAATGTTTTATGTAAAATTATAATTAATTCATAATTATTTAAATTTATATATTATATTTAATAAATGTACACTTATACGAAATTGAACTAGTTGTATTCGGATTCAATTGTATATAATTTGAAGAAACTAAAGCCAATTTTATCCACGTACACTCATAACAATCCATGCTAAAAATACGAAAAAAAATGTCAAAACAACGAAATCTTTTGTAAAATGAACAAATTTTCGTTTATTTTACAAAATTGTTGGTTATTTTGACACTTATTTGTATTTTTACGCATGGATTGTTATCAGTGTAGTATTCACCATTTTAGATATGGCACCATATAATTTTTTTTTATTCTGGTTAACCAAAATATCAGATATAATTTAATATGGTGAAATATATAAAATATATATGCATATATTTAGTTAGAATATTGTTCTACCTCAAGTCCAAAAATCTAATGTGATATTGTCATATTAGATTTTATTTGTTGCTTTTCAAACAGTTTGATTTTATAATTAGGGTTTATACACTAAGGCAAACAAAAAGATCCTCGTAGTGTTTATTATGACTGTTGTATGTAATTTTTCGGTTTGAGTTAAGCCAATTATCTTTTTCTATTACAGACAACTGAATATTTGGGTGATCCCAATGAAACAATTGTATTGTCTATCATGAAAATGATCAAACTTATTGAAAAGCAACAAATAAAATCTAATATGAAAATATCGTATTAGATTTTTGGACTTGAGGTAGACCAATATTCTAACTAAATATATTAAAATATAGAAAGTCCGAAAAAACAATTTGTGTATTTTTGATACAAAAATTAAAACATTTTTGATATAAAAATATACTTACTTATAGTGTTAGTGTTCATAAGTAAAAAAATGCGAGTTTTGAGTTAATGATGCAGATTTATTAGTTTTTTTTGGAAAGTGGGTGCAAAGTGTATTCTTTATAGAGAAAATGTGCTAGTCACGGATCTCTCGATAGTTAGTCAATTCGCACCCAACTGTCACTAAGAGAAAATGTATTAAAACCCACTATTTATAAAAATCCTGACCAAATAAATAGAGAAAGGGTCGAGCGAGACATATATGTATTGAAAACTTTAAACACGTTTTCTGCAAACTTTTGCTTTTTGAGTTATGTCAGTATTTTAGTAAATGATCAAACAAAATATCATCATATAAAAATTTTTTTAATCGGGTATATTTTTGTACCAAAAATTAATGAACGGGGAAAAACGATCTTTCAACTCCAAAAATTGAGATTGTGCATCTAAAAATACATCTAATTTTTTATATTTTATAACTACCTGAGTAAAAACGTTTACATGCATTATTTTACACAAATATATATGTCACTGCATGCTATGTAAATGCATATGTTTATGCATGTTTATATATCAAACTAGTTGAAAAGCCTGTCCACTCAGGCTCATAAAACGAAAACGTTTTACCCGCTTATTTAAAATTCGGCACAATACAGTTAATGCGAACACATTTTGACGAAATTAGTCATTCTCTGAGTATGAACATCTGATATACCGAATGTCAAGTTTTAGTTTTTAATTAACTAATAACATGTTTTTAATTAATTTTTCTAATAAATTAATTAATTAACTAAAATTTATCGTGTCCTAAGCCTTCGAGTTCTAAAGTTAAAATTTTTTGACAACATGTCACATAGCTCGTGTCACAATTGATTTATTGAAGGAAACGTTTGGTTACCGAATAGTTTCACGTTTCGAACCCGTGAATTGGGGGGATATGTGAAGTCGCTAATCTACGCCGATAAGCCCGAAGCGATTGACCACTTGGAGGACAACATTCGCCGCGGTATTGCCAATATACGATCACAAATGTTGCAAAAAGTAATCGAAAATTGGACCTCCAGATTAGACTACGTCCGAGACAGCCGTGGCGGTCATATGCCAGAAGTCATATTTAAATTATAATTCCAGAAGATTATCTTTCGAATAAAGTAAATTTCATATCAATTTAAAAATTCATCTTTGTTTTATTCCATTTCAAAGTGCTATACCACTATAAAAAAAACTGCCTTTAGATATGCCCCAAGTAATTCAACAATCAGTCATAGTGAATAATTCACAAAATACCAACACGATTGCTGCTTCCAACGAATCATCTGTACCACAATTTACAACAAACAGAACCTACACACCAGGTTGCCACAGCCAAGCTTAACAGCCAATAGTTTCTGCAACTATAATGACATCAGCTGTATGTCCATCAACATTGCCGCCGTATTAAAATGGAAATGGTCAATTTTATCTGCCACCGTCCACCATTTCAACAAGTGTATTGCCACCAAGAACTGGATATGCAACAATGCCATATACAACGTCTATGTCCACACCATATGCTGTATATATGCCGATAAATCAAACAGGTATGTACACAAATGCAGGGTTGCCATATGCAACAAATGTTTTAACGTCTCAGCCAACATGTATGCCATATATTCAATATATACGCCTGTGGGTAGTAATAATCATGGAGTCACAAGAAAATTGTATGACCTCCCTGAGTTTCATAGTCAACCGGAACAATGACCGGTTTTTATAACAGTTTTTAGAAAATCTTCAAACGCATTTGGGTACACAGCTATGGAAAATACTTTTAGACTACAGAAATGTTTGAAAGGGGTAGAAGGTGAGGAGGTTGAATGTTTTCTTATAAATCCACAAAATGTTTCACAGATAATCGAGCAGCCCGAATTGGAATATGGCAGCAATAAGCCTTTAATTAAAAGTCAATTACAGAAAATTCGTGAAATAGCACCCTTACATGAAAACCAGTTTCAAAAATTTCTACCATTTGCAACAAAAGTACAAAATTTTACCACCTTTTTGAAAAGTGCTAATGCTACCCAATATTTAAGTAACCCAACATTGATGGAGGAGCTTATATCAAGGATGCCGATGACAAAACGTATAGAGTGGGTGTCTTACTCGTCGCTGATTAATCCATACCTTACATTGGAACATTTTACTGCATGGATTAATCAGATGTCTAAGGTTATAGTAACAGCAATTATGCCATTAACGACCGCATTTGGTGTAAAATACAACCACCGTCTACAACAATGAGAAGTCATACTGGTCCAACTCGTGTCAATACAAAACCAGTACTAACAATGAATGAAATCCCCAATGAAGATGTCGATGTCTATATCAAGGATGCCGATGATAAAACGTATAGAGTGGGTGTCTTACTCGTCGCTGATTACTCCATACCCTACATTGGAACATTTTACCGCATGGATTAATCAAATGTCTAAGGTTATAGCCAAAGTAACACCAATTACGCCCTCAACGACAGCATTTGGTGTAAAATATTAACCACCGTCTACAACAATGAAAAGTCATACTGGTCCACCTCGTGTCAATACAAATCCAGTACAGACAATGAATGAAATCACTAATGAAGATGTCAAAAAACAAATATAATGTGACAAATGCAATGATTCACTTGTCAACACGCTATCAATTTTTGAAAATGTCAGTAGATGATTTTCCTCACTTCCAATGACCTAGCCTTTTGGCCATAATCGGTCATAAACGTCTTCTCAAAAACAAGTTACAATATTTCTGTATTTTTATAACAAGAGATAAATAATTAAAATTAATTAATAAAATAAATATAAAAATCTGTAATGTATAAATATATAATAAATAATATTAATTATAAAATAATAAAAAAATATAAAAATAAATCCCAAATAATCTTAAACAAAAATTACAATCTATATCAGCCATTAATTAATAAAATAAAATACTCTTCTATCATCTATTAGAAACATTATGAATAAGTTTTCTTTTGAATGTATTAATCGAATCACAAAAATCTCGCCTTAAGGTATTTGGCAAATGATTAAAAGTCCGTGCTACTCTCACCAGGAACGATCTTTCCACAATTGGAGTTAATCTTGGAAACTTTATCTGGCTGTTCCTGACAGTTCTACCAAATTCAAACAAGTCTACTATGAAAACAGGTGATTTAATTTTCAAAACCTTATAAAAATGTAATAGGCATCTAATATTAACAAACTCAGCAAACGAACAACCTAAAAACTTTGAAACAAATGAGGAAATATGTTGGTGCAACCTTATAGAATATAAATACCTGATAATTCCATTAAAGGCCAATCTTACTTTCCGCATAATATAACCATATGATCCAGAATAAACTTCTAGACAATATAAAAATAAAGGCATAAGCAGTGCATGAACTATTCTCTCCTTAATGTGCAAGGGAAGGAACAAATTTAGGCTATATAATTTTCTCAAAGTAAAATTTATTTTAGAAACTACAGAGTTTATATAATGCTCAAAGGTCAATTTGCACTCAAGAATCATACCAAGTCACTTAATTTTATCAACAAATTCTATTGTGTTCCCATGCAATAAAATGGACAAACAATTATCATAAACATTAGTGCCAAACATCATGGCTTTCGTCTTAGAAGTATTTATGCAAAGGTTATTAGAGGACATCCAACCACTCAATATACCAATGGTATAATCAATCATGTTCTTTAAAACATCTGAAAACTGCACACTACCTCTAAACAGAAGCTGTACATCATCCACGAAGGCAAATGGTATGCAAATGTTATTCATTACACTACCAAACAAATCATTTATAAACATAATAAAGAGCAGTGGACCAAGTACAGATCCTTGAGGAACCCCACTATACACTGGTAGCATACCAGAGAAAGAACCATTGCTATAAACATATTGCCTTCTGCAGGAAAGATATGAAAAAATTAACTTGCAGGCATTCTTAGAAAACCCAAAACATCTACTTAGTTTCTCAACTAAGAGAGTGTGATCTATTCTATCAAAAGCTTTAGCTAAATCTAAGGAAATTAACACACAAGTACCACGATCAGCAATCCTCCTCCTAATACTGTCTGTTAGGCCTATTAACAACGAGGTTGTACTACGATTCCGCCTAAAGCTGTATTGGGCTTCGTGAAGCAACTTATTATAATCTATATGTTCAAGCAACTGGGCCTTTATCAAGTATTCAACCAATTTAGATAAAATGGGCAAAATTTATATCGGTCTGAAATTATCAGATGTATCTAAGTCATTATTTTTCCTAATCGGAATAATCTTTGCAACTTTCCAAAATTTAGGAAAAACTGATGTAGTATGATGTTAGTATATAATTAACAATATAAAGCATATAATCTCCAATCATATTCATTATTATTTTCAAAAATTTCAATGTAAAGCCATCATATCCAAATGACATAGATTTAATGGATTTAAAGGCTGTGATCATTTCATATAAATCAACATTTCGAAATGAAAAACCATCATCATTAGAAATATTAGGAGCACCATTTCCGTTAACAGACTGATTAGAAGAAAAAATTGTATTCAAAACATGCGGATCAGTTTTGTGAAAAGTCTTATCACTACCAACTATTCTATTTCTGTTCAAAATACACCATACTTCCCTAGAGGATTTATTATCAAAAATTTTACTATGCACTTGCCTTTTAATTTTCCTTATAACGTTCTTTGCTCGGTTTCTATGCCGACAAAAGATTTTCCAATTGCCCTCACTAAGAGATAACTGATATTGAATTTCAGGGGCCTTGAACCAGGTATCCCCAATATTGCATATCTTTTTAGGAACAAAACAGTGCAAGTATCTCAAACCATTATGAAGCATCAAAACTTTTTCATCTACATTTGCAATTGTAACCAAATCACAAAAATTACACTCCAAACCAGCTGCCTCCATGGAGCTAATATTGACTACATTATAATCATAGAATTCATAGTATTGCTGAATGTCTGCTACAGCAATTTCAAGCGATATAAATATTATAGAATGATGGGATATTCCGGGACATTGAAATTGATCAGAACATCTTAACAATTGCGGAGAAGACACTAAAAAGTAATCCAGTAAGGATGTTGTATTATTAGCCACATTAAAGTAAGTAGGTTTAAAGATGTGTATTACAGACATATGGAATCTACAACACAAATCCCTTATCCTTAAAGATTTATCAATATTGAAAAGATTATTGTTGAAATCTCCCATTATGACAACATTAAAGTATTCAACGAGTAAATCCGAAATCTGATCTTCAAATGTTGCAAAACGACCACGAGGTAGATAAACAGTGCCCACCAAAACTTTAACATCATTTCAACGAATAAAGATTCAGCCACTCCTACACTACTAAAAACTATTCTATGCTGAATTTTCTTAGAAACAAAGAGGGCTACCCCCCCCCCCCCCCCCTACGATAAAACTGCAGTGATAAAGGACGAAAGTAACGAGTTGGACGTTGAGGAACAATAAACGTTATGTTATTAATCAAAAATTCAGAAAAAACATCACCATTAATTAAGTTAAGTAGAAAAGATACGTTAACCATAATTCGACGGATTTTAAGCGTAGGTAATTTTATAATAGCAAGTCTACTCTGATATGAAGGAAGATTAACTCCCGGAATCCATGATAAACCTCGCAAACAAAAAATCAGAAACTGTTTTTGAACAGATTCAATGTGATTACTGTGATTGTTATATTGTGGGTCCCAAATTAATGAGCCATATTCCAAAATCGGTCAGAGACGTGTATAGCATTTTTGTAACGTACGGATCACTAAACTCCTTGGCCCACCGCTTAATGAAAGCAAGTACGCCTCTGGCCTTGTTTACCGTCATATGAATATGAGAGACAAAATTAAGTTTCGGATCAAATAGTATTCCCAAATCCAGAAAAATATCAACTAGTTCCAGTTGGTGTCCATCAAAGAGTAATCACTTTTTATAGGATTTTTTCTAGAAAAGCACATGGACTTACATTTTTTTAGGTTAAGATCCATTAGGTTTATATTGCACCAATTTTGGAAATTATCTAAGTCCATTTGTAGAAAGATATGATCAGATGGATTTTTATAACACGAAAAGATCTTGACATCATCAGCATACAACAATATTTTTGAATATTTGATCACATTTGGAAGATCATTTATAAATAAAGAAAAAAGAACTGGCCCTAAGTGGCTTCCTTGAGGGACCCCGGATTTAACTGCTATGTATTTAGAAGTAAAATTTTTATATCGTACACTTTGTTTTCTATTAAAAAGGTATGATGAAATCCAGTTCAGACTGTTCGGGGAAAACCCTATTAATTTCAATTTGATCAGGAGCAGAATATGATTAACCTTATCGAATGCCTTACTAAAGTCAGTATAAACAACATCAGTTTGTTTCCCATTTACAAATAATCGATTAATTATAGTTGTTAAATGTAAAAGATTAGTGACAGTTGAACAGCCCTTCCGAAAACCATGTTGATAAGGGGACAAAATATGCGAGACATGATGACATATGAAATCAGTAATCAATTTTTCAAATAGCTTTGGAATTGTGCTAAGCTTCGCGATTCCTCTATAGTTTGATATATCAGATTTTCTACCGGATTTGAATAATGGAATAATATACGATTCTCTCCAGAACTAAGGAAAGTATCCATTCTTAACAGAGATGTTAAACAACAAAGATAAAGGAGCAGACAAACTCTTAGCACAGTTGATTAGTATACAGCTAGGCACACCATCCGCTCCATGGCTAAAAGACGATTTTAAACTTTTTAAACAACGTGACACGTCAGAGCGATCAATAGATGGTTAAATAATAGATTGATTTGAGACCAAAGGATACGGGTATTCATTTAAGTTGTTATATTTAGCATCAGAGTAAGTAGTTGCAATAAAGTCAGCAAACATGTTTGATATATCAGTATCATTCCCAGATTCACAGCTACCAAACTTCATTACAGGGGGAAATTCTTGAGAGCGTCTTTTTGAGTTTACGAATTCGTAAAATGCCTTAGGATTTTCTTTAAAATTTGATTTCATTCTGTCTATATAACTGTTATAAAGTGACATATTTAATATAATATATTCAGCACGACATGTAGAATATTTTCCATAGACAGTTAGTGAAGCAGATTCTTTGTATTTCTTATACAGTTTATTTTTTTCTTTTTAAGTTTTGAAAGCTGCTTTGTACTCCAAGGAGGTCCAGACTGCTTACGGTATGTGTATTTTGGAACACAAATATCCAAAATAGAATAAATGTTTTTATAAAATAAATCAATAGTCGCATCAATTGAAACAGTGCTTAAAGTTTGATTAGTTAACAACGTTTCAAAGTTCGTAGTGTTTATAAGATTATTTAGCATATGATAATTAGACTTCTTTAAACAAAAAAACAGTTTCATAATTAAGTTTTTCAATGGAACAAATTTCAACAGAGCAATTAATTTCAATAGTTGGGTGGTAACTATCTTCCGGGTTACTAATGGGAAATGATCAGCTTATTGAGCATTCGCTTGGATCGTTTACAAATACTAAATCCAGCAATTTACCATATTCGTTTCGTACGCCGTTCATTTGAAATAGACATTGATCAGAAAGGCCATTCAAAAAGTCATCATTCCAGCTATCAGTTTTTATAGGAACCAAATTTGGAATATCAGGAAGATAATTCCACAGCACTGAAGGTAAATTGAAATCGCCAAAAATAATCATTATCATTTACAACATTTCCTATATTGTGATTAAAATTCATATTTAAGTTTCAAACGAAAACATAAAGGGTTTCCAAAAAATCAAATTAACAACTTAAGTTCTCTTGTTAAAAGCAATCGCGTTTGCTTTTCATGCTTACGTAAAGGGCACAATTTAACTCAATATAAACGAAAGAGCAGCTGCCATGTGGATGGTTGCAAAAACTTACACAATGTAACGTTACACCAAGAATTAAGTGGTGGTCATGAACAAGTTAATATGATAAGACTTAAACCTTTTACGCCAAAGACAAAAAAATGACTTTACAAAATAGTGCCAGTTGAACTACGGGGACCAAACAACAACATTTTAAAAACATGCCTTTTTAGATGAGATGTCATCGTCAACTTTAATACATGATTCGGTTACCAGCCGAATAGGTTTTAATCAAAAAAGGAGGCCCTAACACGTAACTTAGTTTGAAGGAGCATCCAAAAAGGTATCATCCATGTCAGAGCAGTTTGAAATTAAGGGTCCTGGAAATAAAAAAGATGGTCTAATGTTAAAGCTCATAGTGTACCAAAATTAGATTTACCATCACAAACAGTCAACCTTGAGTAGCTTCATGACAAATTTCATCAGCTGAAAAGCCTTACAATTACCGGATACGTTGATGCTGTCCCTAAGGTATTAATTGGGTTAGATAATTGTCATCTGACACCCAATATGAAAACTTTTCAACTCGATAAATGTGTTATTGCCGCCAACACCCCATGGGGTGGGCAATTTGTGGCCATCCACAGGAGCGTCGGTCACAAATTCGTGCCGACTGTCAGAGAACAAACTTCGTTGGCGCAGATGAAGAATTAAAACGGGCTAGTGGTTTATTTAATTATAATTATATTCAAAGTGAGTTGGTAACAAAAAACATTACTTGGGAATTTAACTGCCCTGCCAATCCAAGTAGTGGAGGGTGCTAAGAAAGGCTCGTACAATCAACAAGAAAAGTACTTGCAATAACCTTGAAAGGTGTTGCCCCTCAAGTGGAAACAACAACTGAAATGTTGGTTGTCTTATACATTGTAATACAAAGATATAATTACTAATACTTATAAAACTAAATTAATTCAAGTTAAGTACAATAACAAAATTATGAATTCAAGTAAGAGAATAAATCTCACTGATTTTATGATTATTACTAAAATAATTCAATTCATTCATGTATAATATATATTTTATAGCCAAAATAATAATATTCAACGAAAATTATTATTTAACGAAAAACTTCGTTACATCTCCCTCCTGGTTTGGGATTTTTTTTTAAGGAACTGAAGACTCCACACCCACATCATTTATGGGCTTTGCAAATATGAATTTGTCTTGCCCGTAAATTACTCATACATTCAAAGAACGTCTTATATATACTTCTACCGCACCGTATTGGGTATTCATCTTAAAACGTGTTTTCTTACCGGGTCCAATGGGATTTATTGACGATAGCACTTCCATTATGATTGCATTTTGTACGTCATATTCTTTCTCTTTATCAATTCCGAGTTCCTTCACTAGATTTGATAGTACGTCGGATTTTTGATTTCGTGGAGGAATCAGGTCCTCTATATCTAGCCTTGGTAGAATTTCTTCCACTGATATAATAATATTTTGTGGTGGTTCAATTTCTATTATAATCCTTCGTTTTCTATTTTCCCGCTCCATCGTTTCTTTAAATCGTAAACAACTTTGTTCAAACTTAGGATCAGTCATGCTTGAAGTCTATGGAATACAATAGGAAATGCGTTAGTTTGAAAGAACAGAACTTTCTCGTGAAAAGTTTTCAGGTTTTTGACGTGTGCAGTGCCTCGACTTTTCTTAGTGCTGATGTCCACCAGACGAACACTTACTGGTGAAATAAATTCAGCTACTAGATAAGGACCATAAAAACGGGGAGCCAGTTTAGCAGCAAAATGATCGATAGCCTTGGATAAAACTCGTTTTCTTACCAGAACTAAATCACCTTTTGGTGCCCATTCACGTCGCCTTAATTTATAATGCGTAGCTTTGTTGCTTGTGGCTGTTTGCAAATTTGATTTTACAATTCGGAAAACGTTTTGTAATAGTTTCGATTTTTGATCGGGGTTGATAGCAGAATCAATGTTTTCGGTTTGAGTTTTCTCATAAAATAAAGCGTTGGGAAGGCGTAACTCCATAACTTGTGTCAAATAGGCCGGACTGTATTTTGTGGAGCTTTGTTTGCTGGAATTTACAGCTAACGATAATTCAGGTAAATTATCATCCCATTTCCTTTGGTTGATATGGGTGTATTGAGCAATCATTGTTTTAATGGTTCTGTTGGACCTCTCTATGGGGTTTTCGTGGGGAGAATATGGAGCTGTATATTGTTGTTTAACCCCAAGTGATTGGAAATATTTATGACATTCTGAGCTCCATTATCAGTCAAAAGAATATGGGGAACTCCATATCGGGCTAAAATTCTTTCTCGAAACGCTTTAATAAAAGTTTTGCTGAATTTATCGTGCAAGACCATCAAAGTCGTGTTGTCATGTACTGAGCGGGGCAGAGGACCTACAAAATCGGCGCAAACTGTATGCCAAGGTTGAGGGACTGGCGATGTGTGCATTTTTCCGGCTGGTGCTTGTTGAAGGGGTTATAAACGCTGACATACTTCACATTTCTTGACGTATTTCGCGATGTCTCGGAAAATACCAGGCCAGTAATAAAGTTTCGTTATTCTGGCGGTGGTTTTATTAATACCCAAGTGGCCGGCAGTAACATCATCATGGCATTCGTTGAGAACTCGTTGTCGTTCTGATTTGGGCACGACCAGTTTCTAGGGAATAGGATCTTCTTCATTGTAGGCAGAGGAATCGGATATGTGTCTTCGGAGATTTCCATGTTCGTCGATTTGGTAGTCTGGCATTTTCTCGGGGTCATCTTTTACGGTCTTTAGTTTATTAATGTACCAGGTATCTTCATGATTTTCGGATTTTCTGATTGTTTGAATAATAGGTGTGGTTTGGATTGCAGGCGGGAGTGGTGATCTGGAGAGCGAATCCGCAATAACGATTAATTTTCCTTTACGATATCGAATCTCGTAATCAAACTGCATCATCTCTAGTGCAAAGCGCGCGATTCTACCGGAGGGAGACTGGATTGAGTACAGCCATTTCAATGATTGATGATCTGTAACGATTATAAAGTGGTAGCCTTCGATGTAGTGTCTCATTTTCCTAATTCCCCATATGATTGCCAAGCATTCTTTCTCGGTTACCGTGTAATTGCGTTCCGGAGCAGAGAGACTGGCATATGCAATTACATTTTTTCCGTCTTCAAATTCCTGTGTTAATACCACCCCGAGGCCGACGTCACTTGCGTCTGTCTGCAATATAAAAGTTTTATTAAAATCAGGACAAGTAAGGGCTGGCGCCTCAATTAATTTTTGTTTAATCTGCTCGAAGGCCTCCTTTTGGGAGGCTCCCCACTCCTAATTTTGAGTTTTCTTTAATAAATTGTTTAAAGGGCTGGTAAGTGTTGAAAATTTTGGCACAAAGAGTCTGTACCAAGCCGCCGCACAGTGGTCAATTTCGCGAGATAGCGGTCAAAACTCTATAACTTTTGACCGGATTGGTATTTTTTTACGCAATTTGTTTTGTTCAATAGGAGGGACTTTAAGCTTCAATTTGCGTGTTCAAACGTAAAAATCGACTGATAGGAACGTAAGTAATGTGGAGTTAAAAATGCATTTTAATTTTTTGTTGAGTTTCCATGTAAAAGTTGAATATTTTGACATTTTAAATAGGTATTTTTTTTATAATTTCTTATTTTCTTCAATCGTATTTTACAACCAATACTTATTTATTATTCCTAAACTTAATTTTGGTCAGAAAATGCCAACATTTGGTCCCTGACATTTATTTAGTCTCAATAGTCACAGGGGCCAAAGGTCGGAAGAAAGCTAATTCTTGTGAGGATTAAACTGAAAAATAACACTGAAATTCCCAACAATATCAATACCATTTGGATATATTATATACAGAACACAACATCGATAAAATTTTAAGTAAACTTTTACTATTGATTTAAAGTGCACATATATTTTATTTAAATGTATTAATAAAAATTTAAACTAAAATTAGAAACAAATTATAATCTTTAAACTAGTATTAATTAAACAATATTAGTAAAAATTTCTTCCAAATAGCTTTGATTTTCATTTTGCAGTAGTTGTTTAGCTTCTTCATCTAACTCTAATGAGGTTGATTTCCATTTTTGTCGAATACTGGACATATATGGGTCTGATGTGCACAACAAAATATTAATAAGATCTTCATTAGTACAATATCTGGAAATTTTTCTTGTATTGTGCTCGCGAAAGAATCTGTAGTCTTTGTTCCTTTTTTCTTGCGCTTCTTCTGAGAGATCTCCAATTGGAAGCATATTGTGGTGAATTATTTGTTCCCCATGGAACAAAATTTTGTGAACTGTGGTTGGCATATGTCTCCAAGAATATTTTTGGTTATAAAGGGTTGCTTTCTCATTAGCATACTGACCAAATTTTTTTGCATCTATCTTTTTGCTACATGCTATAACTTCTAATATGATTTGGAATCGTCGTATTAAATCATAATCTACTCCCGTTATAGAAGCTGCAGTTTCTGGATCGGAAAATAATCTCCTTGCTGTGTTTCCATCATTAGAATTTCCTTCTCCTTGCTTTGGCTGGTCAATTATAAGGCCTATCTCACGGTATTTTTCTTGAATATCTTTTTTTTTGCTTTCTTTTTTCCAAATTTTCTTTGTTGTTTCTCACTGTTTCGCCTAACGGGCCAAATTCCAAATCGTATCCCAATTTAAGAATATGCTCCATAAAACGAATTCTAGCATGAAGAGGTGACATTCCAAATTCATATGCTTCATTAAAACTATCGTCTTATGTTGGTGGTTGGCTCAATTGACTTGATGTTTTTTGGCATATGGTGCAGCTTGACGAAGACTTTGTTTCGGTTAAAGCTTGTGCAACTTTTCCATCGATCATTGTAAGTGACATTTTAAAGTTAACTTCGATGCATTGGTCATTAAATTCAAATATCACTGGTTGAAGTTCTTTAATTTCATCTCTTATTTTGCCAACTTCTTCAGTTATGACATCTTTAGTTTCTTTTTTGTAAGCAAACTTTATTGGTCTACAAAATTTTGTTGACGAGGGAATTTCATTCTTCCATACATCTATCTCTGCAGCTCTACTAGTTGACGGCTCTGAACCAATATAAGTTTTTGTTAAACGTAATGGAACGAAAGAAATCATGAATAAATTGGCATCTGATGAATTTTCCGCATTACATTGTTTGTATTGTTTCTGGCCAGAGGACCCATCACATCCCCATTTAGAAATTAAAGTCATGCTGCAATTTTTAAACTTCTTTAAATAGTCAGCATCAAATGTCTTTAATAATCGTTCTGCAGTGTGTTCAAGAAGATCCTGCAATTTTATTTCTGCTGAACTTGAAGTTACACTAATAGCAGTTGGTGATGGTAAGCAATCTTTTTTGACAGAAACTATATCTCGATATGATGGAAAAATTCCACAATTTTTTTCATTGGTTCGCTTCCGCAATTCTGTATATTGGTTTTTAGTCATTTTCAAATCCAAAAATAGTGCAAATGCTTCTTCTGGAGTAAATTTATTTTCTTCAGTTGGTGTCGGCATACTTTCTAAAATACTTTTTGTGCGTCTGGGGCTTGCTTCAACTATTTTTTCAATGATAGCAATTTTACTCTTTTTAGTTTTCGATGGTCGAATTTGATGCAGAAATGAATCCTTTATGATGCTACAAGAAACTTCTTCATTGATATGTTTAAGCTTGCGTCTTCGTGATCTTTCACTACAATTATCAATTGGCTTTGCTGGTCGACCACCTTTTCCAGTTTCCGTGGTAGTTACTGATGGATTTTTAAAAATAAGTTTATTTCTTAGCCATTCTTGGTTGCGTGAGTAAAACAATTTCTTGTTTCTGGAACATTGATTGTACCGTTTTCTTAAAGTATTTAAAAAGTTTTTTATTTTTAAGTTATGAATTTTAATTTCTTGTTTGTCGCATAGTTTGAAGAATGGATTATTCATTATATGTAAAATAATGTCGATTTCATCTTTCCGTTCAAAATATATATCAGATAGAACACTATAACTGAATTTAGCCATTGTTTAAACAATAATGAAGACAAAAAATGAATGCATGTATTAATATACTATTGCTCGAAGTTTCAACATGATCTTGTTTACCTCTTTGAAACATAATATAACAGGTACTTGGTTTTACCAGTTATTTCCATTGGTTTTAAATTTATTTGCAATTTTCAGGTATTTAAGTTATGTAATATTAGATGGCAATAAAATCATTTTTTACCTTTTCCAAATGAATTGCCAGATACCACATAATTTGAGAGTTCTATTGTCATTTTTGTCAAAATTTTGATACAACCTTCTATGTGGACTAGGTCCAAATATGGGCCAACTTCTCCTAATTTCAATAGAATTATTTTTTGGGTCAATAAGAACTCTTGTACAAAATTTCATCAAAATATATGCATAATAGCCACTTTCACATACAAATAACTTCTCAAAAAATATGACGTGCATTTGTACCGAATATCTTACCTTGGGTCAGAAAAATTGCTGTAGCTCAAAAAGTGCAGTCCCGATGCATGGACATGTATATATAGGAATGTAGGGGAGAGTTAGGACTACAAAATAGTAAATTTGTGTTTTGACTCAGCTTGACTCACAGGAGTTGTGCTCTATGAAGTAGGAAATTTCCGAGAAATTTGATCTTTTTTAAAAAAAATATTTAAATTGTTCTGAAAACAGTAGAGCTTCAATTTTTTTTACCAGTAATAGGAAATAAGTTAAGTTACAACAAAAAATTTATTTCGTCCAAAAATCTTGAAAAACAAAAAAGTTATGATCATTTAAACTTTAAAAATTAACTAAAAATATCATAAATTTACTAAATTCTGAAAAAGCCCATTTTGGACCACCCTGTTCTCAGTGAAATAGTTGAAATAGAGTTCTAATTTTTTGGCTCCCGAGGTTTACTACTGTCTACTTTCATATGAGTCTAATAACTTTAAAATCGGAGAACAAAAACCAAAAGGAGTTTTGGCCGCTATCTCAAAATATTGACCACAGTGCGCCGTGTTAAGAAACGATCGTAATTCCTTAAGAGTGGTTGGTGTCGGAATAGCTGAAACCGCGTTCACCTTTTCTGGGTCCGTATGTACGCCACTTTCACTGACTACATGTCCTAAGTATTTTATTTGCCTCTTTGCAAACGTGCATTTGTCTTTGTTGCTTCGTAGCTTAGCTGCTACGAGCCGATCGAAAACGGTTTTCAAGTTTCGCAGGTGTTCCTCCAGTGTGGTACCCAAAACGACAATATTTGGGCGATTTATTTTTATTGTTTATATTTGGGTTGTTTTTAGGTTTTATACGAAGTTCACAACCTGTTTGCTCAATAAAATTCATTCCAATATTAACTGGGTCTAAACTCTTCTTTAAGGCCTCATTAGTTGTTACTTTCTGTTGCCGTTCTGTGTCGTTCTGTTCTGTAGGTAATATTTTGTAATTACTTTTTCTGTGAAAGGAATCAGCTGTTTTAAAAAGTAAAAGGAAATCCAAACAAAAACATTCAAATCAGGGATGATAAATGCGAATTTAAAAAAATACCAACCTGCATATAAAATAGTACTTTTTCGGCATTAAAAGTATAAAAAAAATTTAAATATAAATTAACAAACAAAAAGTGCATACATAAATTTGGTTTTACCAATTTTTATCTTTGTACCCTCCAAAATGAACAATTACAAATGAAACAACAAAAATAAATCAAAAAAAAATATTTTAAGAGGTGAAAACAAAATTTTGAGGTGAAAAACTTTTTTGGATGTAAAAAAATAAGTTGTGTGATGAAAAACATTTTTAAGGTAACAAAACTATTTTTGAGGTGAAAAAAAATTTTTTTTTGTGTAGAAAAAAGAATTTGCGCTGAATTTTAAATATTATTCAACTCTTATCGTCTGGTGGAAAAATATGACGTTATATATTATACACCAGACACTACAATGAATTCTAATAATATACAGTGCATTATACACCAATTTGTATGGAAAATTTAGAGCTACTTTCATATTGTCACTCATTACTTTTGAACCGCTGGACCGATTTTGCTCATTTTCAATACCAAACTTTTCGGAAAAATGTACATAAAGCTATGTAAAAATGAGCAGTGCGTACTAAGAAAATTAGCCGATATTGATTTAAACAATTATTAAAATTTTGAGATTTTTTCTTAAATTCACCAAATTTTTAATATTTTTTGAATGTGCTAATAATATCTTGCTGTATCGAATTACGTTTCTAACAGTTTTTTTGCGAATTCAATCCTTGTGATTGGTTGGAAACAAATTTGTTCGTGAACTCATTCGATTTTAAAAACACGCTAATAGTCAATTTCACATTTTATAAGATTTTTATTATTTACTTTTTTGAAAATCAAGATTAGTTAATAATAATTATAACCCTTAGTGATTGAATTCAATAATTGGTTAAATCGATTACTAAAACTTTAATATAATCATCTGTAATCAGTCGCACTCAGTGAATTCATGTGATTGAATTCACAGCGTTTGGTTCCAAATTAATTCATTGTTCACATGGGACTGCAAATCGAATTAATAATTATTGAATTTTAAAGGGACCAAGAAATTCATACATAGACAAATTTGTAAATCGTACTAAATGAATCATAGGAGTATCATGGTACATTTGAGGTTTAAATAGTACCATAAAAAGTACTATAGTACCAACTTTATCATCCCTGATTCAAATATTGAGAAAAAGATTTCACAACAAACCAATACATACGCACTTTAGGCTGTCACTTAACGTTGAATTCTATTTTCAATAGATTTGTCCGCAACAGAACAGAACGGAAATGTGAAAACTAACCACACATACAGACTTTCAATTGAACAGAAACAAAACAGCTGATTCGTAACAGAACAGAACGTACAAACTAATTCTGCCTTTAGTGCCAAGAAATCGTGACGGTAAGCTACCCCCTGCAATACAAACCAAATATTTACGGAGCCTTTAACTATAACCTTCGATGTGTCAGCTAAGTCTAAATCACTAAAATCTGCAGCAAAGATTGGAGTCTTCCAGTTCGTGGACCACTGACCGAGCTATGCACGAATGGGATGCGCCGGAATCTATACTAGCCAGAATTGGTTTGTTTTTTTTATCGTAATCCATGTACTTACGCGAAAATCGTCATCGAGGGTAGCTGAAATCGGAAAGGGTGCTTGATTTAGAGATCTACTTCTCCTTCCCTTGACGAAGGACCTCTTGGTAAGTTTCCCGTATTACGTCTGCTGCAGTCAATAGTCTTCACGTCTCTTTTACCGCAATCCCAACAAAATATTATCTGAGGATTAGAACATGCGCTATGATGATGGCCACGGTACACCTGTGAAAGTGGAACTTTTAATTCTTTACTTGTTTCATAACTTAACCTTAAGTTTTTGATGTATATTTCATGATCAGGAGGAATACTGTCCTTATCCAAATATGTTCTTAAACGGCCTCTCATTTCATCCATATTGCCTTCATCGTTAAAACCCAGCTCCTTTAACGTTGTACTCAAATCATCCTTTTTCATTAGGTTTATAAAAGTACAGCTCATCGTTGATTTTTTTTCACGACGTCTTTTAATTTTCAATCGGAAATACTTTTTCTCGAATTTTTAATTTAGCTGCTTTTTCTATGTGAATATATTTTTTTATTTTTTTTATTTTTTTGTTTGATTAAATGTTTAATTTTTTTGTGTGTTTTAGAGTCCCTGCTCGGGCGCTATTTATAACGGTAATTTCAAGGGTACTTTCAGTCAGGCCAGGATTAATTGTAAACACCAAAGAATTTTAATATTTTTTTTAATTATGAAAATGAAAATTATTCAAGTTCGAGGCCATACTCTATATTTCTTTATTAGGATATTGTCCTAACAAATAATCTATAGAGTTTTTTGTTTTCAAATTCATTATTTGACCCCTTCAGGAATGTGTTGATAGATCTATTTCGGGAATTTTCTAGGTTCCCATCATCAGAACACGTTTTGAAAGCGGTAACAATCCCATGCCAAACATCAAACATTCATATGAACTAGTTTACTCACTACATGAGAACTAATATATGAGTTTGAAATTAAAGATTATAACCATTGATCAAAAAATAAATTGAAAACTTGTTTGTTATGTGCAAGGTCCACCTCTGGTGGATATTAAATACAAGTTTTTTGTTTCTCTCTCCTTTTTATATTTTGTTTATTTTATAAACAACACAGGGGGAGTAAACTAGACTGAACTTTGTCTTTTATACAAGTTCGATATAATTTTTATTAAAAATAAAAATTATATTTTTTTTCGACCTTTAATTGTGCTATGAAAATGAAAATTATTCACGTTCGAGGCCATACTCTATATTTCTTTATTAGGATATTGTCCTAACAAATAATCTATAGAGGTTTTTTAATTAAATTTTGTTTACTGGGTAAGATTTTCACTTAAATATAGAGACCTACCAGCAACAAGAAGTATTGTAAAAAAATTGTAATTTAGTTAATATATTTGCTGAAAATCATAAAACATATTTTTGTGATTCTTTTAGAAATAATTTACAATAATTACGAAATATAAAAATTTTAATTTTCCCACATTGATGACATGAATTAATTTAATATCTGAAAATATATAGAAATAAATATATATAACATAACAAAAATTTTCTTTCAACTACTTACATCAATAGTTGTCGAAATGATGCTTTCTTTTAAATGACGCAACTGCCGAAGATAATTAAAGAAACAAAACGAAACAAAAAAATAAACAAAAACAAACAAAACGAAAAAAACAACCCTTTGTTTGCAGTAAGAAAAAGGAACCATAAAAATCTACCTAAGATGTGTGTCTTTGTCTTTCGCTTTACTCTGTCTACATGTCTGTATATGTTTGTTTGTTTGCAATTTGACCACTCTAGTGTAACACATCTTGTCACACATCTTGTAATCAAAATGAAAACAACCGCACTCTTTAATGTTCAAATTAAGATTGATCTTCTTTATTGATCTATCCTTAGTTGTTAGCTTATTAGACTATCAATTACTAAATATTACATGGTTGTACATTTAAGTACTTAACATAGATGGGTATTCATTACACCTCCCTTTTTTTACAAAAAAAGAAGAAATAAACAAGGGGTACCAAGCTTGTTTAGTTCTTGCTTTTTTCAAAACTTAAATTACAATTTTTATTATAAACATGATATATCTTTTCCTGTTTATTATACAATTAAATATATCGGATTGCTTATTACAAAAGGAACTTAAGGAACAATGAAAAAGAAAAATATATCTTAGGCATTTATAAGGAAACAATAAAAACTATAAGAAATTATAAGGACATTATTAGAATAACTACAGCAGACAAGGGCAACAAAACTGTAATAATATACAAAGAGGATTACGAGAGGAAGATGAACACATTATTAGGAGATAAAGGAACGTATAGAACAGCAAGAGAAGACCCCACTCAGAAACTACAAAGAGCAAACAACAATATAGTAGCGGAACTTTTTAAAGTCAAACATATCACACGTTTTGAAAAATTAAAGATGATTTCACATGCAGCCACAGCTCCGGAACTGTATGGATTACCAAAAATTCATAAGGACAACATTCCGCTTAGGCCTATTTCCTCGTCACAAAATGTCCCTTGCTACAATCTATCTAAATTTATTGGTGCAATATTAATAAACTTGATTTCTACACAATACAACGTAAAAAACTCATTTCAATTTAAAGAAAAAATTGACGACATAATTTTGGATGATAACGATATACTAGTTTCTTTTGACGTTGTTTCATTGTTTACAAACATACCCACACATCTGGCAATTAAAAATATAATGGACAAGTGGCAAATTATATCGAAATACACGACGATTACTAGAAAAATGTTTCTACAAATTTTACAATTTTGCCTGATAGAAAACAATTATTTTAAATTTAATCAGACAACTTACCATCAGACTTATGTTATGCCTATGGGGAATCCCCTATCCCCAACCATAGCGGATATCGTACTTGACGCACTTTTAGACGACGTAATCGAGGAATTGAAATCGAAGAATGTGAAAATTAAATTTATATTCAAGTACGTGGACGATCTTTTTGCAATTATAAACAAGGATAACAAGGATATTATTATGAAAACATTAAACGCATATCACAACAAATTAGGTTTTACAATAGAGGAAGAGGAAAATGGCGAACTAGCTTATTTAGACATGAAAATTATAAGAGACAACTGCAAAATTATAACAAACTGGTACACGAAAAAAACAGCATCGGGAAGAATAATAAACTTTAATTCAACGCAGCCCACGAAAATGAAAATAAATACAGCGACAAATTTAATTAGAAAAGTAGTCACAATTAGCGATGAAAGATTTAGGAGCGAAAATATCAACAAAATAAGAAAAATATTACAAATGAATAGCTATCCCATTTACATCACAAACAATTTGATAAATAAAATTTTAAGTGACAACCAAAGACAAAACGATAAACAAAAAACGGAAAATTTTTACAGTGTACCATATATACCCAAATTAACAGAAAGCAAAACTTTAAAAACTATGATCAACGGAGAAAATACAACTATAGCACACACATCTAACTCAACGCTTAAACATTTGTTTACGAAAAACACATCAAAGCTAGACAAATTAAAAAATCTTAATGTAGTGTATGAGCTGACATGTAAAGGCAACGAAAATGAACAATGCAATCGCGTATACGTAGGGACAACGAAGAGAACTCTTGAAAAAAGACTATCGGAACATGAAGCAGACATTAAGAGGGGAAAGGAATCAACAGCTTTAGCACAACATATAAAAGAGACTAAACATGCAGTAGATTTTAATAATGTGAAAATATTGGATAGAGAAAAAAGAGAAAATAAACGGTATACGATTGAGAGCTTAACAGCCGTATTTATAAAAAAGTCTTATTGTGAGTTTACAGAGTGCAATAGCTATTATAGACTTTTTGTCTTATTAATCACTCATAAAAGTTTTAATTCATAAAGAAACAATAACAGCTCCATAACTATTGAGCGTTTGTAGTAATTTTCTCTCTCTCTCTTTTTATTTACTTGCCATTTAGTTGTTAGTGACGCTTTAAACCACTGATTAATAAACCCGATAATCAATTATATGTTTATTTGTCCATAATTTTTTTTCAACATTCGACTTAAAAAGTATGTTTTAAAAATAAAAAACGTATAAAATGAGTTCTGAAAAAAATTTCAACAAAAATATTGCAAAACTGTTTTGAGTTTTCTATTTTAGTAGTATATGGTAACAAAAATAATCGAATAAAGAGTTTGTTTACATCTGATTTACATCACTAACATATTTTGTCAGGTTTTTATTTTATTTCTGTGATTTTTTTACCAAAAATAGACTGATTTGTGCCAAAAAAAATAAAAAATGGATTTAGATTTCCAAAAACAAATAAAACCAATAAAAGAAGTGGAAAACAAGGTATGTGTGTTAATAAATACTATGAATGGACATACCAAAATAATTTTAATTGTATATTTTCTATTTTTTGAAGGAAACAAAAAAGAGGCAAAGGTCTGAAAACTGGTGTGAAGAGGATAAGGTAAGAGCTTCGTGAGCTGGTTCTAAAAGATCATTCAACATATTTAAAATTGTCTATTACACATACTTATAATTTTTTTCATTTTACAATTTCTTATAGGAGCTGTTAAAGGATTTAATAAAAAAAGAGTTAAGGATATAGAAAATAAAATTAATCACTTTAATCACTTTCTATTAATATTTTTCAAAAATATTCTGCAGAAATATTTTTATAAAAGGTAAACAATAGTCGTATGTAGATTTAAACAAAATGTCTAAATGCAAAATGTCTTCTTATTTTTGGTTTAAAGAAGGGTAAATCCAACAATAAAATTTCTTACTTTATGAATGGTTTATTAAAGGTTTAATAGACTATTTTTCGTTTATAAATACAACTATAGCAAATTTTAGTTAAAAACGGTTAATAAATCAAAAATACATTTTTATAAATACGGCTGTAAGAATACAACAGAGAATTAATACATTAAATACCAAAGATGATATAGATAGCACCAAGCTTCATTATTCCGTTGCAATAAATTGACGTGTTAAGTTCTGCAATACTAGTGTTAAGATTAATTTAAGTTTTTTTCTGTGATATTTACATTTTTTTGATTATTTTTTAAAATTATTAAATTATTTGTGTCGTGAAGTCCAGTTTTTTATATATTTTTCAAATTTTCAAAACGATGTGAAAGGAAAATAAACGTGAGTTAACTGTGATACTAGGATTAAGAATAAAACACTAATTTATTTTGTAATTTATTTCTATTTGTCAGAATTTATTTAATAAATATTCTCCTGAGGAAGTCGGAAACAAACCCGACGAAACGTTGAGAAAAAAGATGAAATAGATTGTTTTATTTACATCAAAAATACAACCTGACCATAAGTAGCCCGTAAACAAATACATAAATTAATTCAAACTTGGTCATAAATACAAAATATTATAAATATATTTTAAATAATTAGAATTATATAACCGAATTTTAATAGATTTTACATTTTATAGGTTATATAAACGTTATTACTAATAATTAATATTAGTATTTCTTCCTTTTTTTTAAATTTTCCTAAAAAATTTGTTTTGTTTCTCTTTTCTTATATATGATATATAATTTCAATTTAAATTTTCTTTTATATGATTTTAACAAAATATAATTATTTGTTCTTGTTATAATTGAGGTATGAAAGAAATGGATTTAATGTTGAAGGCTTTTATAAAAATAAGTTTTACAAAAATATTTCATTATTGTTTTCCTATAACATTAATTTTGTTTGTTATGTGTATTTGTTTATGCCTTTCTTATTCTGTTTTTATGAATTGTTTTTTCTTTTTTTGATGATTTGTCATATATTGTTACATTACAATTGTCGATTCCTTTTACTAAAAATGGGCCTTCGTAAATACTTTTAAATTTGTCGTACGGCTCCTTTCGTATCAAAACATGGTCATTAATTTTCAATTGTAATGGTTTAGCATGTCTGTCATACCGATCCTTATTCCTGCTTTTATGTCTATCTATTAATGGGCTGTTTCTCGATTTCGAAAGAAAGCTTTCTTTCGCTTTCTAAGCGAACGAAAATTGATTTGGGTTTCTCTAACTAAATTTCTATGCGAACGATGACTTGAAGTACAAGTCGAATGAAAACGTAACAGTTTTCATACAAAATTTGGTTTCTCTATTTCGAACGAGTTGTCAACGCTGCGAACGTAAATGTCAAAACCAGTCACTTGCTTTTTTCATTTCGAGTAACAAAATATTTTCAAAAAAATATATCATTCATTCCATGAGAAAACGCAAAAAATGTGAAAACGGGTCCTCTGATTTTGTTTTTTTTTTTGTACATGAATTCTCTACGGTTCCATTTGTACATTTACTTTTTCAGATCTCCAAATTTGTAAAAACTCGTGATTTTATGCACGTTTTTAGTTCTCATAAATATCAAAAAAATGCTAAAAGCACTTCACTTTGAAGTGCCATCGCATGTATATCGCATGTTATTAATTTAAACGATATTTGTATTGTATTGTACGATAACGGTATTTGTATATTTAGGTAAGATTCCATATTTTAGTAAACTATATTTTTTTTGAAAATCGTAGGGGGAGAAAGTTTTGAAAAATACATTAGAAAACTGCATTTGCATTTCGTATGCACTTTTTTTAACAAAAATTGTGTTTAAAAACCTTCAGTTATAAAGTAGACAAGTGCATATTCCAAATATCGTTTAAATTAATAACATGCGATATACAATTAAAAAGTTATGGCACTTCAAAGTGAAGCACTTTCAGCATTTTTATCAAATTTATGAAAATTAAAAACGTGCATAAAATCGCAAGTTTTTACAAATTTCGAGATCTGGGGAAGAATATGTGCAAGTGGAACTATAGAGTATTCATGTACAAAATATAAAAAAATCGGAGAACCTAACAAAAAAATCCTCACTTTTCAATGTTCTTTGCTGGAATGAATGATATAATAAAAAATTATAAATATTTAAAAAAAAAGAATGGATAACAAAAGGTAAGAATAAAATAACACGAATATTTGTAGTTTTTTAAGAACTTTAAATTTCAGCTTAATGAAATCTACGATGGAATAGCTGAAAACGCTGGTGTACTTTTTGATTTTCTTCTTTTGATTTATTAATTTTTCTTTTGTTTTATTTATTTGTTCTATTTATTTATTTGTCTATACAGCTGATCACTGTAAAGTAATGTTGTATTTATCTTCAAACAATTTAGTAGTATTTTTGGTATTTTTAAAGGAAATTGTAATAGAAGTTTAAAATATCCGGTCTGGCACCACTATGATTTGTAAATACGTAAAACACAAAAATTGACACACGTAAGTATAGGCGAACGATAGCTTTCGAAATAGAGAAACCCAAATTGATTCGAATTCGAGTGACTAGCTTGCGTTGGCTTAGGTTTTCGTTCGAGATCGTGGAACAGGTCATAAGTCTCTTGCTAGCTGGTGTGTTCTCTGTAACCTATATTTGACTTCTTTACTATAATTTTCAATGTTATATATCGGATCAATTGTTCTATGAACTTGAGTAGGAAGTGAAGGAATTCTACCGAACACTAATTCATATGGTAAAAATTTATTATCGAAAACCGTACTCGATGTGGTGCTATGGAAAAATGTAAAGTATTTTAAATAGGTATCCTAGTCGGAAATATTATCATCTATGTATGCTCTAAGGTATTCATTAAAAACCCTGTGGTTACGTTCTACTGTTCCCACTGTTTCATGATGATAAGCTGTTGAGAATTTTACTTCAATTTTAAGAAATTTACATAATTCGAGTAATACTTGGTTTTTGAATTCCGTACCCAAGTCAGATTTAATAGTATTCATTGAACCGTAAGTTAAAATAAAATGTTCAAATATTGCGCGAGCTACAGTGTTAGCCGATTTGTCAGGTATTGCTATTGTTATCAGATATTTCGTTAGATCACATATCAGAGTCAACGCGTATTTGTTTCCATAATTGGATTCAGGTAGTGGACCAATTGTATCCAAAACGACCACGTCAAAAGCTTGAGTACACTCAAAAAAAAAAGTTTGTAAAGTCAGCAAAAAATTTTGCTGAGTCAGCAAAATTTTAGTCAGGAGGATGCTAGCAAAAAATTTGCTAATGTCAGCAAAATCTTTTGCTGAAAATCAGCGAGCTGATTTTTAGCAACAAAATTTGTAGATTCAGCAAAAGTTTTGTTAACACTTAGTAGATTACAAATAAAAAAGCGTTGGTAAAAATTAATAAATTTTTTGCTGAATTTTAGTAGACTGAAAAAAACGCAAAAAAATTGTAAAAAAATTGTAATTTAGTTAAAATATTTGCTGAAAATCATAAAACATATTTTTGTGATTCTTTTAAAAATAATTAACAATAATTACGAAATATAAAAATTTTCATATTCCCACATTGACAACATGAATTAATTTAATATCTGAAAATATATAGAAATAAGTATATATAACATAACAAAAATTTTCTTTCAACTACTTACATCAATGGTTGTCTTAATGATGCTATCTTTTCAATGACGAAACTGCCGAAGATAATTCTAGAAAGGAAACGAAAAAATAAACAAAAACAAACTAAACGAAAAAAAACAACGCTTTTTTTTTGCAATAAGAAAAAGGAACCATACAAATCTACCTAAGATGTGTTGGTTTGTCTTTCGCTTTACTCTGTCTACATGTCTGTATATGTTTTTTATGGTTGATTTTTTTAATTGTCTTATTAGAGTTGTCCTTTTTAGTATCATTTTCCTCTTCCCTACTACATCTTGACATGCCGCGACATCTGCTTATCAGCACAATTTTTTTTAGCAAAATTAATTAGTAAAACATTAGTATATTAGTAAAGCATTAGTATAAAACAGTTAAGTGCTGAATAAGTATAACAAAAATTTTAGCTGAAAACACGGTTTTAGCAAAAATATTTGCTAAAAAATAGTATTCCTGATTTACAAGACGTTTTACTAACTTTTCTACTAACTTATTTTTTTGAGTGTAGGTGTTGGTGTTAAAACCAGTTCATCCTTATGCCCTGGTCTTACCTTATTATGACTACATTTTTCACAATTTTTCACAAAAGTTGCTATATCTTTTGTCATGTTCTTCCAAAAATATTTCGTTCGTAATTTTGCGTATAACTTTCTACGACCACAATGCCCTCCTAAAAGTGGATCATTATGGTAAGTTTTTCCTTTTCGCATTTCCCAAGTACTTGTTCAATTGGATCGGTTAATATAATTTCTATTTCTTTTAATAATCCTATGCCATGGTCTTTTAGATTTTGTAAACTACAAATAGTAAAAAATGTATCATCTTTAGGCCATTCTATCATAAAAATATTTTGATTGACGGCTTCTCTTTGGAGCCTCAAAAGCATCTCGTCTAGATTCAATGTTTTGTTATCAAGTAAAATATTTAAGGATAGTACGATTTTGAATTTTTTATAAACATTAATGCGCAATTTGGATAATTTTCTGTTAGTATAAAATAGTTCAGATCTGATTTTTGGTATTTTTCTCGAAAATTCATGTGAAAATTTGTACATATATCGGTATTTTCTCTACGCTAGCTTTCGCTTTCGGTGTCTCCTCTTGGATTTGCTTCGACATTCCTCTGGTTTTTACTACGAAAATTTCATTATCCGGATTTTTTAAATCATCTATTGAGATGCGCGAAAGTGCGTCCGCAGCTACATTGTCCTTGCCTTTTATATGTTCTATTACAAAATTGTATTCGGATAATTCTAATCTAATTCTTGTTAACTTTGATGACGGATCTTTGATATTAAATAGATACACTAAAGGTCTGTGATCTGACCTGACCTTATATTTCGTACCATAAACGTATGGTCTAAATTGCGTTATTGCAAAGTAAATGGCTAGAAGCTCCTGTTCTATTGAAGGTTTCTTTTGTTCTGCGTTGTTGAACGATTTTGACGCAAAGTAAATGGGTAAATCATTCCCATCAAAGTTTTGGCTTAAAACCGCTCCGCAACCTAGTTTTGATGCATCGGCTATTATAATAAATTCTCTTGTAAAATCTGGGTACTGTAGCAATTTTTTTTTTTTTTATTTTTTTTTTTTATAATTTAACCAATACTCAGGGGATGCCCCCTACTCATGCAGTGCATTGTATTGATCAGGAAAATAAGGTATGGGAAGGAGGAAAGAGGGAGTAGTGTTTGTGGATATTTGATTTAAATTTTTCTAAATTGTAAGTAACAGGGAAGACTTCTGCGGGAAGTTTGTTCCACATACGAATCGTTCGACTAAAAAACGAATTTTCTCTGTAATGCGTTGTGCAAAACACAGGACAATCAACTACAAACGGATGTGCTCTACTAGATAAGCGAGTATTACGACTAAAAACTCGGGCTCGTGGAATAAGTTCACTTATCTCAGATGAGCATCTCCCATGGTAATATCGATAGAAAAGTGTCACACAGCCCACATTCCGACGATGCTCCAATGAATCAATAGAGTTGGATACACTACTGTCATTGATAAGCTTCACCGCCCTCCCCTGAACACGGTCCAGAACTGGATAGTTTTCGATTGTTTTTATTTTTGAATCGTCTGGTAGAAGACCTTCGGATGTGCATTTATGACCTAAAAATGTGACCTCTGGTCTGAAAAAATTGCATTTATAGGGATTGGGTTTTAGATTGTATTTTCTAAATATATTAAAAACGTCTTCTAGATTTTTTAAATGATGTTGCATACTACAACCAATAACGATAATGTCGTCGACATACAAAAATGCTTGGTTCGGTGATAAACCCGAAAAAGCGATAGACATCATCGTAGAGAATGAGTTAGGAGCAATGTTTAATCCGAATGGTAGAACTTTCCATCTAAAGGACCCTGAACTAGTGCTAAATGAGGTAATATCCCTAGAGTCAGAGTGGAGTGGAATTTGGTGAAAACCAGAATATAGATCGAGTATCGAAAAGTGTTTGGCTCGCCCTAGATTGTCTAGAATGTCGTCAATTCGTGGGAGTGGGAATTTGTCGGCTATCAGTTTTTTATTGACTCCTCTATAATCTACGCACATTCTATATGCCTTCTGACCGTTAATGGCCTTTTTCGAGACTGAAATTAATGGGCTGTTGTAATTAGATTGGCTTGGTTCAATTAAATTATTTTTCAATAAATTTCTCACTTGGTTATCAATTTCTTCCTTCTGCGAGTGTGGCATTCTATAATTTTTCATATAAACTGGAGACGAATCGTTTAATCTTAGCTTCTGCTCGTAAAAATTGTTAACTGTCATTATATCATCTTTCAATGCAAAAATGTCTGCATATTTTTCGCAAAGAGGCATTTTTTACTTCTCTTTTTTTCTACTTCTCTTGGCATTTGACTTTCCAATAATTCCCTTAGCTTGACCATACGTTCAACTTTCGGTTTGATTGCATTAATTGTGTAAATGTTATAATTTGTGAGCTTTTCTGTTTTTATATTACAATTTTCTATGCATTTGACTTTATCAGTTACATTAACTATTCTAAGAATTGGTGCTTTTCGTGTCAACTATGCATCTGCATGTAAACACTCCATCGCAAATTTCCTGTGTGTCTACAAAAACCGGTTCATTTACATTTTCCAATTTAAATAATCTAAAAACCTCGCATCTTGGTGGTATTATGCAATTCTCATCGGTTGGGCCGTGTTTTATGGGAATTTTTAATTTATTATTATCGTACCAAAACGAAATTGACATATTTTCGTAGTTAATGTTGCATCTGTATGCTTTTAGAAAATCTTTACCCAATATTCCATTAGATGGAATATTAAAGTCATCATCAACAATGTGAAGAGTTTGGGGAATAAAATAACTTTGGACAATAAGGTTGGTATAAATTGTACCTAATGTTGAAATAGACTGTGTTGCCACACCTGTAATGTTTATAATTTTATTTTGATTGAATTTGATGTATGGTTTTATACATGAAACTTTTATCAAAGATATGTCTGCTTGAGAATCGACTAAAAAACTATTATATTTGTTTGTGTCCGTACACTTTAAGTTAATGTAATCTGAAAAATTTAGGTTTAGAGTGTAAACGGATTTGGTTGGCACGTTCCATTTTCATTTAATAATGATGATCCAGTTCCCCCAGCATTTCCTGCTGAGAGGCCTATGCGTTTAAAGGCAGAGCCCTTGAATTTTGATATGAATTGGCCCTATTGTTGTTGTTGTTAAAACGACTGGTACCACGGTTTGTGAAATTATTACCCCGGTGGTTATTGTAGTTAACACTTCGGTAGTTATTGTGATTGCCTCGGTTGGTGCTAGATCCCCTAGGGTAATTATTACCACATCTATAACTACTACCGCGATTGAAATTGTTATGATAACGATGTGAGTGGTTATTTGAAAAATTGTTCGAATTGTTCCTGCGCGATTGAAATGATAAAACTTGTATTTCGTTGGATTCGTTTGTCTGCTCCACGACTAATTTTGCAACGACATCTCTTGGACCAGTAAATGATGTTGATGCCAGAATTGATTTGACTAAGTTAGATATGGCATTCAGTTGACATACACTAACCGTCTGTTCGACTGCCATTTCATGTGCTTTCCTCTTTGTGATTCCTTCTATAATAATTGATCTTTCCAGAGCATCTGCGAGCTCTTCGGCCTGTTTCGCAAAATCTGAATAATTGTTATGTCTTAGTTGCCGCAATCTAAAGCCGCAATTTTCCCCGCTACTACTTTTGAATTTTCTGGTTTTATTCTCCCTCTCAAAGCATTTTTTATTTCATCAATTGTACCTACATTTTCCGGTAAAGCCTCGCGAGCTTTGCCTTCAAGTTTTGATTTCACAAATGATACAAAAGTAAATTTGAGATTCTCATCTGTCAAATCCTCAATTAGATTAACCTTATCCATAAAGGATTCTAATCCCAGCGGATTTCCATCATAGTTTTCCCTTATTATATTAGCACACATGCTAATGAATGATTTTTTCTGATCTAAGGTAGCCATTTGTAGTCCTAACTCCTGTGGTTCAATAATTATATCCCCTATTTCCTTACTAGTCTCCTGTTCAAAGGTATTGCCGTCTAATACTTTATACTCCGAATCGGAATCAGATTCCGTCATTACTTCCCTATCAACTAATTCAAAGGAATAAATGTCATGAGGAACTTTTATCTGACAATTTAACCTTCCAAAACATCTAATTAATAATTCTCTACAGTGAACTACCCTATTGTATGTCTCCTTTCCTGTTGGAATCGTTAGCACAGATTTATGTAACCCAATATATGACAAAATTTTATTATAATTATTAATCAGTAAATTAATATATTCGTTTATTTTTGCTTCATTTGTAGAAAGAGGTCGATTTTGCAAAATTCGCTTTTTTATTTTATAAAAATTAGAAATTAATTCGTTAAATGTTCCTTTGTCAAATTCTGACATTTGTTACAATTGATAATTTTTATTTTTATCTCTTGTATATAACATTTGCAAAACAAAATCAACGAATGTGTTCAATTCTTCACAATAAATTTGTACGTCAGTACATTTGATAAATTAACAAACACACTTATATACATCTGCAACTATGAAAATAACTTTGAACTGTTGGTTTCCGTTAATACATTTATTTTTTTTGTAAGCTAGGTTAATAAACTTGAAATGCAGTCAGCTATCTTTTATTCTTATAAACAAAGCAACAGACAGACTGACCTACATTATTAGCTGACTGCATGTCTATAGGTTTTTTTTTACCTTTGCTTACTTTCTTTATTATGCTAAGTTGCACATTTTATTTTATGATTTAATTAGTATATAAGCTTGACTTTTTATTAATAAAAACCAGAAGTAATAAATCAATACAAAGAGTTGTTTCTTCTCCTCCGTATAACCAAGTTCAAGTGCTTGTGTTATAATACAGAATTGTCTTGGTGTTACTGCCTAGACAAATTAAAAAATAATTAATACTTTTGCTAGGTTGAACAAACTAGTTCAACCCTATCCTGAACTTGGATAAAAACATTGGTAACCCCGACGTGATCATTAAATTTGTAGCTTCCCCCACCAGTGGTAAGGGGCTATTAAAAATTAGTGACAACTAGAAGTGATCCACCATTGAAATTGTAAGCTTCCCCCCACCAGTGGTAAGGGGCTTACAAAAATGTTGGTGATCCAACAACTATACACATTCTACCCAGTAACATTGGCCTGTAGAGGAGATTTTCGAACACGAATTCTGCCCAGCAAGTCCTTGTCTTCAGCGGAGGCTACGACGAATATCATCAGTTCCAGACGCTTAATTTGCTGTCGAAGCACTGACATTAAATCATCAGTTCCGGGATCAAAATATCCCTGGACACTTATAACAGGCACTAAAACATTGTGTCCTCTGTGAGGTTCAACACGCAAAAAGGGAAGTATTTAAACTAGAGGTTCTACACGATGGCTACAAACACCCCGATGGAACAACTAGCTGCAGCCCAGCTCACTACAGGTGAAGCAATTCAAACTATCATACGAAACTTCAAAAAGGACTCGGCTACCAGGAAAACCCACCAGTATTACGAAGACCGAATCAGACGACTAGAAGCGGCTTGGGCTGAGTTTGAAATCAACGACAACAAAATACGATGTCTCGAGAAGCCATCACTAGACCACAAATATTTCACCGAGAATTATTACGATAAGATATCGGACCTCACAGCAAACTACCGGGAAATATTTGAAGCAGCTATTATGGAAGCTCCAAAGGACATTGTTCAACAAATGACTATCAGTGATCCTAAGCCGCCAGCTAGAAAAACTCAGGTTGACGGTGATGCATCCGCAAACACGATCTCATCAAATCCCTTGATTAGAAGACAAAATGTCATGATGAACTCGCTCAAGCGATTATTGATCATAGACCCAGCAGCAACCAACGTACAGCTGAAGGAAAAACTATGGACACAAATTCAGGAGTTGCATTTCTCAATATGGGAATCCAGCACTGACCCACTCAAAGAAGGGTATAATATGGAAACCTATCTTGATCTGGAAAAATTAATTATTGAAAATTTGAAGCTATCTTTGCGAAGCCCAGAACAAGGTAGCGATTCCCAGCAAAACAACGTTCTTCCACTACCAAAGGTTACGATCCCAAACTTCAGTGGAGATTATGTAAAATGGAGAGCCTTCTCCGACCTGTTCACCCAATTGGTGGACAATCAACAAGTCTCAAAGGCACAAAAGATGTGGTATCTCAAATCAAATTTGGAAGGAGAAGCTGAAAAATTAATCAGCCATCTTTCAGCGACCGCAGCCAACTACACGACTGCTTGGACTTTGCTAGAAGAGCGCTATGATAATCAACGCATCATTGTCTCAACCATAGTGCAACAGTTGCTGGATCAACCTAATGCTGGACCATCAGCTGCCGCTAAACAACATCGGAATCGACACGACCTCGTGGGACCCCATATTGTTTCACACCTTGGTAAGGAAATTGGATCGGGGTACTCTTGTTCTGTATGAGAGAACCATTCAAAATCCAAAAGAACTACAAAGGTTCAAGGACTTCCTAAAATTCCTTGAAACTCGTTTCCAATCCTTGGAAGCCACAAACCAGAAGGAGAAATCCTCTAAGATATGCGCTTCTGCAACATCAGTCAATAAAACAGAAATCAAATGCCCACTCTGCAAAGCCGACCAACACCCACTGTATCGGTGTCAAAAGTTTCAACAACTACCGCCACAAGGCCGCCTGAGCTTCGTTCGGGACCAGAAACAGTGCATAAACTGCTTAAAATCAGGGCATACAGTAAAATATTGCAAAGCCGGACCATGCACGATATGCAAGAAAAGGCACAACTCGCTACTTCACGTGGAAAACTACACTCAATCAACAAAACAAGGATCAACTAGCCAAAAAACATCCCAGATGACATCATCAGTTACGACCACTCCAAATGGAAACTTCAGCAAGGCGCCAGCCAGCGTTCCAGAAGCATCCTCATTAACAGCAGCAAGCGGTCACGTGTCCAACTCGTACGTTCTTCTCAGCACAGCCGTAGTTAAAATCAAAACTGATACAATGGAAGTTGAATGTCGCGCACTACTTGACGCCGGATCACAAGTAAATTTTATCACCGAGCGTTTGGCAAAACGACTTACCATTGCAAAACATCCATCATCAACAAACATTAAGGGAATCGGTAATTCCAACACTAAAACACGGCACCGGGTCAATGTTGCATTGCACTCCCGAATTAATGGGTTTTCAACTCGCCTGGAGGCACTCGTCTTGCCTCAAATCGTCGCACCACAACCATCACAATTTGTCAACGTTGATGATTGGCCACTACCGAAGAACCTGACATTAGCTGACCCAGCATTTAATAAACCAGATAAATCGACATATTGTTAGGTGCAGAACACTATCTCCAGCTGCTCGCAATTGGGCAAATCAAACTATCTCCACACCTTCCGACTTTACAGAACACAGTTTTGGGCTGGATTGTAGCAGGAAAACTAGATAAGGAACCCTCAACAGAAGCATTTTGTGGAATATGCACCGAAGATGAAGGGCTTGAAGCTTCCATCTCTCGGCTCTTTGAATTAGATGAAATCAAATCAACTATAAAACCACTGTCAATAGCCGACAAACAATGCACAAAACACAACAAGAAACAATCAAAACCACTTCGTCGTCCGAATACCATTTCATCAAAACCCGAATACTTTAGGCGATTCACATGGAATTGCTCTTAACCGATTTTTTGCTCTCGAACGACTCCTACAAAGGAACCCAGAATTGAAGGCCAAATACATTGAATTTATGGACGAATATGAATCTATGGGACACATGACAAAATGGGAACCAAAATCCAAATTCTCTCCAAGCTACTACATCCCACATCATTGCGTATTGAGGCCTGAAAGTTCACCTACAAAGCTCAGAGTAGTCTTTGATGCATCAGCCAAAACCTCATCAGGACACTCCTTAAATGAGACTGAAATTAATGGGCTGTTGTAATTAGATTGGCTTGGTTCAATTAAATTATTTTTCAATAAATTTCTCACTTGGTTATCAATTTCTTCCTTCTGCGAGTGTGGCATTCTATAATTTTTCATATAAACTGGAGACGAATCGTTTAATCTTAGCTTCTGCTCGTAAAAATTGTTAACTGTCATTATATCATCCTTCAATGCAAAAATGTCTGCATATTTTTCGCAAAGAGGCATTTTTTACTTCTCTTTTTTTTCTACTTCTCTTGGCATTTGACTTTCCAATAATTCCCTTAGCTTCACCATACGTTCAACTTTCGGTTTGATTGCATTAATTGTGTAAATGTTATAATTTGTGAGCTTTTCTGTTTTTATATTAAAATTTTCTATGCATTTGACTTTATCAGTTACATTAACTATTCTAAGAATTGGTGCTTTTCGTGTCAACTATGCATCTGCATGTAAACACTCCATCGCAAATTTCCTGTGTGTCTACAAAAACCGGTTCATTTACATTTTCCAATTTAAATAATCTAAAAACCTCGCATCTTGGTGGTATTATGCAATTCTCATCGGTTGGGCCGTGTTTTATGGGAATTTTTAATTTATTATTATCGTACCAAAACGAAATTGACATATTTTCGTAGTTAATGTTGCATCTGTATGCTTTTAGAAAATCTTTACCCAATATTCCATTAGATGGAATATTAAAGTCATCATCAACAATGTGAAGAGTTTGGGGAATAAAATAACTTTGGACAATAAGGTTGGTACAGTATTTTTCGGTTAATTGCACATCAAAATTTGCACAACTTTTTGTTCAATTAACCGGGGAACCAATTAGCCGATACCCGCTTAATTGAACAATTCGTTCAATTACAAGAATCCCGCTTAATTGAACAATTCGTTCAATTACAAGAATCCCGTTTAATTGAACAGTTTGTTCAATTACAGAAATCACGCATAATTGGAACTACATACTAATGAATTAAAAGAAATCGCATATGTGCACTTTAAGTTTTTCAAAATAATTTTTGTTTACCTTAAACGAAAAAAATGCAAGTATGTAACAGAAAAAAATGTACATATATGTGTATACGCAGGTACATATTTATTATTGTAGGTACATATGTACATATGTACTATTAAATGCACTATTTATGTGCACATTAGTTTTACAAAAAAATAAAATTTATAAACTAAAAAACAATTCATATATTGGTTTTACAAAAAAAAACATAAACTTAAAGAATAAAAACAATTCATATGCATATATGTACAATGTATATTATACATACAGCTCTTCCATTCACGTAAGTATTAAAATATTACATAGTGCTTAAAAAATAAAAAAAGGAACAAATAAATTCATGTTGTACATATTCACACTTTTCGAGATCATTGTTTAAAAAAGAAAAATAAACATGTTGCTTACATTTTAAAAGAATTACTTGAAAAAGTCTGTAATTTTTGTTTGTGTATTTTTTAATTTATTTGAGACAATATAAGACTCCATATTACCTAACTCACATAGGAACTTGTTTTCGGTACAAAAAAATGTCTGAAGTTCTTGTATGTATTTTAAAGCTTCTAGAACTGATGGTGGTTTTGGATTATCATGTTCTTGCTCTTCTTCCTCAACATCAGCCCCATCCAAAATATTTTCAATAATTTCGATATCAGTAAGCACTCCATTACATTCTTCGTTGTCGTCACATGTTACGAATTCTTCAAATTCTTCTCTTAAATTGTCCGCTATTTCAAACTCATCGGAACTTTCAGTTTCCTCATTTTCTTCTTCGGGGGACGTCTTCACTAATCTCGCCTGCAAAATTATACCTAGCATTACTAAAATGTACAATAACAAAATCCGATAGTTTAATACATACCTTTTTAAAACAATTTTTAATAGACGTTGGTTTAACCATCCAAAAACTGCGCTTTGTCATATGCATTGCATGTAGAATATTAATTGACTTTGAAAACTCTTCAACTGTTTTCCCTAGCTCCATAGCTAACAATCTGTTTTCTAACAATATTCTGTCTATAATATGACTTGAAGGCATGAATTATACCCTGATCTAGGGGCTGGGTTATTGCTGTAGTATTTGCTGGTAAAAACTGTAGATTTATGTGCTTTAAATTTTGGGGCTTCTTGTGGCAAGACGCATTATCTACAAACAGAACAATGTTTCGTTTCTGTGAAGCCATTTCTTCTTCTAAATTAAGTATAATTTCGCTCCATAGATCTGCTGTCATCCATGCTTTTTGATTCGAATAGTATTTTAAGGGCAATACTTTATTTTTCAGGCAACGTGGGTTTTTAGCCTTTCCGATTATAATAACTTTGTTGTATTCACCCGTGGCATTGCATATAAAAAGTAATGTTACGCGCTCCTTAGATGACTTGAATCCAGTGTTACGGTACCCCTGTTTGCAAAGGCTTTTTGGAGGCAATGCTTTGAAAAATAAAGCGCTCTCATCCGCGTTGAAAATGTCGGCCTCCTCGTATTCTGATAATATATTTGGTGCAACTGAACTTAGAAAATCTTCTGCCGCATTTGAATCCGCAGATTTTTGCTCCCCATGTATTTTTCTGAGCTTAATTCCTTGCCGCTGTTGCCAGCGCCATAACCAACCTGTTGATGGGGTAAAATCACAATTCATTTGTTGAGCCAACTGCTGTGCTTTTTCCATCAACATGTTTGTTGAAATCACTGCACCAGATGATTGCATTTGTTCGAACCAAGCTTGAAGCGCTCGTTCAACGTCAATATTGTTTCCATGCCGTTCACGCTTGCTTGACAATTTGCACTTGGAGGCTTTTGATTTTATTTCGAACTCATTTCGCAAAATTCTATTCAATGTGGTAAGAGAGCACCCATACTTTTTGCACAGCTCAGGCTTCTGCTTGCATTTAGCTTCAGATAAAATTTTAAGCTTATCCTTAAGTGTAAGGGTTACGTATCGTTTTCCACTCATAGTCTACAAAAATTAACAATAAGATAAAATTAATTTCCAATGTTATTGTCAAATACAAATTAAACACTTACGCTTTCTCACGGTTTTTCCTTAGCAATAAACATATGTTTTCAATTAGTAGAGATGCCACCCAGTGTTTTTCACAAATGATGTCAAATATGTATGTGCAAAAATGCCAGATTATTTTTCAAAATAACAATGCAATTAACCGGGTAAAAGTAAGAGGAAATTTATTTTTGATGACATGAATTTTGAACCAATTAAGCGGGAAAATCAATTAACCGGGTTCAATTATCCGAGGAAATTTACATGTGCTTTCGTATGCAATATTTTTTGCCCGACCATGTGGTTCAATTAAGCGTGGAAACCAATTAACCCTAGGGTCAATTAACCGAAAAATACTGTATAAATTGTACCTAATGTTGAAATAGACTGTGTTGCCACACCTGTAATGTTTATAATTTTATTTTGATTGAATTTGATGTATGGTTTTATACATGAAACTTTTATCAAAGATATGTCTGCTTGAGAATCGACTAAAAAACTATTATATTTGTTTGTGTCCGTACACTTTAAGTTAATGTAATCTGAAAAATTTAGGTTTAGAGTGTAAACGGATTTGGTTGGCACGTTTCATTTTCATTTAATAATGATGATCCAGTTCCCCCAGCATTTCCTGCTGAGAGGCCTATGCGTTTAAAGGCAGAGCCCTTGAATTTTGATATGAATTGGCCCTATTGTTGTTGTTGTTAAAACGACTGGTACCACGGTTTGTGAAATTATTACCCCGGTGGTTATTGTAGTTAACACTTCGGTAGTTATTGTGATTGCCTCGGTTGGTGCTAGATCCCCTAGGGTAATTATTACCACATCTATAACTACTACCGCGATTGAAATTGTTATGATAACGATGTGAGTGGTTATTTGAAAAATTGTTCGAATTGTTCCTGCGCGATTGAAATGATAAAACTTGTATTTCGTTGGATTCGTTTGTCTGCTCCACGACTAATTTTGCAACGACATCTCTTGGACCAGTAAATGATGTTGATGCCAGAATTGATTTGACTAAGTTAGATATGGCATTCAGTTGACATACACTAACCGTCTGTTCGACTGCCATTTCATGTGCTTTCCTCTTTGTGATTCCTTCTATAATAATTGATCTTTCCAGAGCATCTGCGAGCTCTTCGGCCTGTTTCGCAAAATCTGAATAATTGTTATGTCTTAGTTGCCGCAATCTAAAGCCGCAATTTTCCCCGCTACTACTTTTGAATTTTCTGGTTTTATTCTCCCTCTCAAAGCATTTTTTATTTCATCAATTGTACCTACATTTTCCGGTAAAGCCTCGCGAGCTTTGCCTTCAAGTTTTGATTTCACAAATGATACAAAAGTAAATTTGAGATTCTCATCTGTCAAATCCTCAATTAGATTAACCTTATCCATAAAGGATTCTAATCCCAGCGGATTTCCATCATAGTTTTCCCTTATTATATTAGCACACATGCTAATGAATGATTTTTTCTGATCTAAGGTAGCCATTTGTAGTCCTAACTCCTGTGGTTCAATAATTATATCCCCTATTTCCTTACTAGTCTCCTGTTCAAAGGTATTGCCGTCTAATACTTTATACTCCGAATCGGAATCAGATTCCGTCATTACTTCCCTATCAACTAATTCAAAGGAATAAATGTCATGAGGAACTTTTATCTGACAATTTAACCTTCCAAAACATCTAATTAATAATTCTCTACAGTGAACTACCCTATTGTATGTCTCCTTTCCTGTTGGAATCGTTAGCACAGATTTATGTAACCCAATATATGACAAAATTTTATTATAATTATTAATCAGTAAATTAATATATTCGTTTATTTTTGCTTCATTTGTAGAAATAGGTCGATTTTGCAAAATTCGCTTTTTTATTTTATAAAAATTAGAAATTAATTCGTTAAATGTTCCTTTGTCAAATTCTGACATTTGTTACAATTGATAATTTTTATTTTTATCTCTTGTATATAACATTTGCAAAACAAAATCAACGAATGTGTTCAATTCTTCACAATAAATTTGTACGTCAGTACATTTGATAAATTAACAAACACACTTACATACATCTGCAACTATGAAAATAACTTTGAACTGTTGGTTTCCGTTAATACATTTATTTTTTTTGTAAGCTAGGTTAATAAACTTGAAATGCAGTCAGCTATTCTTTTATTCTTATAAACAAAGCAACAGACAGACTGACCTACATTATTAGCTGACTGCATGTCTATAGGTTTTTTTTACCTTTGCTTACTTTCTTTATTATGCTAAGTTGCACATTTTATTTTATGATTTAATTAGTATATAAGCTTGACTTTTTATTAATAAAAACCAGAAGTAATAAATCAATACAAAGAGTTGTTTCTTCTCCTCCGTATAACCAAGTTCAAGTGCTTGTGTTATAATACAGAATTGTCTTGGTGTTACTGCCTAGACAAATTAAAAAATAATTAATACTTTTGCTAGGTTGAACAAACTAGTTCAACCCTATCCTGAACTTGGATAAAAACATTGGTAACCCCGACGTGATCATTAAATTTGTAGCTTCCCAACACCAGTGGTAAGGGGCTATTAAAAATTAGTGACAACTAGAAGTGATCCACCATTGAAATTGTAAGCTTCCCCCCACCAGTGGTAAGGGGCTTACAAAAATGTTGGTGATCCAACAACTATACACATTCTACCCAGTAACATTGGCCTGTAGAGGAGATTTTCGAACACGAATTCTGCCCAGCAAGTCCTTGTCTTCAGCGGAGGCTACGACGAATATCATCAGTTCCAGACGCTTAATTTGCTGTCGAAGCACTGACATTAAATCATCAGTTCCGGGATCAAAATATCCCTGGACACTTATAACAGGCACTAAAACATTGTGTCCTCTGTGAGGTTCAACACGCAAAAAGGGAAGTATTTAAACTAGAGGTTCTACACGATGGCTACAAACACCCCGATGGAACAACTAGCTGCAGCCCAGCTCACTACAGGTGAAGCAATTCAAACTATCATACGAAACTTCAAAAAGGACTCGGCTACCAGGAAAACCCACCAGTATTACGAAGACCGAATCAGACGACTAGAAGCGGCTTGGGCTGAGTTTGAAATCAACGACAACAAAATACGATGTCTCGAGAAGCCATCACTAGACCACAAATATTTCACCGAGAATTATTACGATAAGATATCGGACCTCACAGCAAACTACCGGGAAATATTTGAAGCAGCTATTATGGAAGCTCCAAAGGACATTGTTCAACAAATGACTATCAGTGATCCTAAGCCGCCAGCTAGAAAAACTCAGGTTGACGGTGATGCATCCGCAAACACGATCTCATCAAATCCCTTGATTAGAAGACAAAATGTCATGATGAACTCGCTCAAGCGATTATTGATCATAGACCCAGCAGCAACCAACGTACAGCTGAAGGAAAAACTATGGACACAAATTCAGGAGTTGCATTTCTCAATATGGGAATCCAGCACTGACCCACTCAAAGAAGGGTATAATATGGAAACCTATCTTGATCTGGAAAAATTAATTATTGAAAATTTGAAGCTATCTTTGCGAAGCCCAGAACAAGGTAGCGATTCCCAGCAAAACAACGTTCTTCCACTACCAAAGGTTACGATCCCAAACTTCAGTGGAGATTATGTAAAATGGAGAGCCTTCTCCGACCTGTTCACCCAATTGGTGGACAATCAACAAGTCTCAAAGGCACAAAAGATGTGGTATCTCAAATCAAATTTGGAAGGAGAAGCTGAAAAATTAATCAGCCATCTTTCAGCGACCGCAGCCAACTACACGACTGCTTGGACTTTGCTAGAAGAGCGCTATGATAATCAACGCATCATTGTCTCAACCATAGTGCAACAGTTGCTGGATCAACCTAATGCTGGACCATCAGCTGCCGCTAAACAACATCGGAATCGACACGACCTCGTGGGACCCCATATTGTTTCACACCTTGGTAAGGAAATTGGATCGGGGTACTCTTGTTCTGTATGAGAGAACCATTCAAAATCCAAAAGAACTACAAAGTTTCAAGGACTTCCTAAAATTCCTTGAAACTCGTTTCCAATCCTTGGAAGCCACAAACCAGAAGGAGAAATCCTCTAAGATATGCGCTTCTGCAACATCAGTCAATAAAACAGAAATCAAATGCCCACTCTGCAAAGCCGACCAACACCCACTGTATCGGTGTCAAAAGTTTCAACAACTACCGCCACAAGGCCGCCTGAGCTTCGTTCGGGACCAGAAACAGTGCATAAACTGCTTAAAATCAGGGCATACAGTAAAATATTGCAAAGCCGGACCATGCACGATATGCAAGAAAAGGCACAACTCGCTACTTCACGTGGAAAACTACACTCAATCAACAAAACAAGGATCAACTAGCCAAAAAACATCCCAGATGACATCATCAGTTACGACCACTCCAAATGGAAACTTCAGCAAGGCGCCAGCCAGCGTTCCAGAAGCATCCTCATTAACAGCAGCAAGCGGTCACGTGTCCAACTCGTACGTTCTTCTCAGCACAGCCGTAGTTAAAATCAAAACTGACACAATGGAAGTTGAATGTCGCGCACTACTTGACGCCGGATCACAAGTAAATTTTATCACCGAGCGTTTGGCAAAACGACTTACCATTGCAAAACATCCATCATCAACAAACATTAAGGGAATCGGTAATTCCAACACTAAAACACGGCACCGGGTCAATGTTGCATTGCACTCCCGAATTAATGGGTTTTCAACTCGCCTGGAGGCACTCGTCTTGCCTCAAATCGTCGCACCACAACCATCACAATTTGTCAACGTTGATGATTGGCCACTACCGAAGAACCTGACATTAGCTGACCCAGCATTTAATAAACCAGATAAAATCGACATATTGTTAGGTGCAGAACACTATCTCCAGCTGCTCGCAATTGGGCAAATCAAACTATCTCCACACCTTCCGACTTTACAGAACACAGTTTTGGGCTGGATTGTAGCAGGAAAACTAGATAAGGAACCCTCAACAGAAGCATTTTGTGGAATATGCACCGAAGATGAAGGGCTTGAAGCTTCCATCTCTCGGCTCTTTGAATTAGATGAAATCAAATCAACTATAAAACCACTGTCAATAGCCGACAAACAATGCACAAAACACAACAAGAAACAATCAAAACCACTTCGTCGTCCGAATACCATTTCATCAAAACCCGAATACTTTAGGCGATTCACATGGAATTGCTCTTAACCGATTTTTTGCTCTCGAACGACTCCTACAAAGGAACCCAGAATTGAAGGCCAAATACATTGAATTTATGGACGAATATGAATCTATGGGACACATGACAAAATGGGAACCAAAATCCAAATTCTCTCCAAGCTACTACATCCCACATCATTGCGTATTGAGGCCTGAAAGTTCACCTACAAAGCTCAGAGTAGTCTTTGATGCATCAGCCAAAACCTCATCAGGACACTCCTTAAATGAGACTGAAATTAATGGGCTGTTGTAATTAGATTGGCTTGGTTCAATTAAATTATTTTTCAATAAATTTCTCACTTGGTTATCAATTTCTTCCTTCTGCGAGTGTGGCATTCTATAATTTTTCATATAAACTGGAGACGAATCGTTTAATCTTAGCTTCTGCTCGTAAAAATTGTTAACTGTCATTATATCATCCTTCAATGCAAAAATGTCTGCATATTTTTCGCAAAGAGGCATTTTTTACTTCTCTTTTTTTTCTACTTCTCTTGGCATTTGACTTTCCAATAATTCCCTTAGCTTGACCATACGTTCAACTTTCGGTTTGATTGCATTAATTGTGTAAATGTTATAATTTGTGAGCTTTTCTGTTTTTATATTAAAATTTTCTATGCATTTGACTTTATCAGTTACATTAACTATTCTAAGAATTGGTGCTTTTCGTGTCAACTATGCATCTGCATGTAAACACTCCATCGCAAATTTCCTGTGTGTCTACAAAAACCGGTTCATTTACATTTTCCAATTTAAATAATCTAAAAACCTCGCATCTTGGTGGTATTATGCAATTCTCATCGGTTGGGCCGTGTTTTATGGGAATTTTTAATTTATTATTATCGTACCAAAACGAAATTGACATACTTTCGTAGTTAATGTTGCATCTGTATGCTTTTAGAAAATCTTTACCCAATATTCCATTAGATGGAATATTAAAGTCATCATTAACAATGTGAAGAGTTTGGGGAATAAAATAACTTTGGACAATAAGGTTGGTATGTATATACGTACAGACATTTAGTTTTTTCTTTCATAAATTGGGTGTTTTGTTGTCAAGATCACTGACTTTTTATTTCATGTAGAGTATGGTCAAGAGTAATTGTTTTAAAAATGTATTGAGAAACAAAATATTGATTTTGAGTGATTTTAAATTTTATATGATTAAAAAAATTATATTTAAAAGGAAAATTTTATACTAAAGATTTTATTTATAAAATTCATTAGGTGAAATAAACTTTTCCGCTCTATTCACAATACTTAAAATGGTATGATAAAAAATTATCTTTTCTGTTTTAATATTTCTATTTAATTTTATGCTTTTTTCTTTTTTTACTTATAGAATTATCAGTAAATCATTAATGTAAGTTTGGGAATCAAACCTGAATATTTAAAAATTGATGATTTGTTGCAAAATGAAGAATTTCAAATATCTAAATTTGAATGGAAGGATAGTAATTATGGATCCAAAGTTGCTGTGTATTTGGAAAATAACACATGGTTTTATTTACCAGCAAGAATGAATAAATCCCTAACAATTCAAGGCCCCTATTTAACCACGATGAATAAAAACTTGAAAGAACTTGAACTTAAAAGAAATGGAGGACAAATTTTAAGGGACGAATTTCACCTAACGGATTAGCTATTTTCGAATTAAAATATGATTAAATTTTTATATTTTATATGTTATATTATACATACTTTTTCAAAAGTTATTAAAGGCATTATTTAATATTAAAAATTCTTTAAACAGATTTAAAAATTGTTAAAAGTTATATTTTAACATTTAAAACATAATAATTTTAATTAAATCTAAACACAAATAAAGAGAAACACAATTTTTATATTTTATATCAAAAATAATTCGAGTTTTATTAATTTCATATTGCATAACTGGATATAAGGTAGACAGACATACTATTAATAAAATTATAAAGAAAATGCAAGTAAGCAATGTGGAAAATGTGGATTTTGAGCAATTAGAATTTTTATACATTTAATTGTTTTTGAACTTTGTTCAGTAAACATCAAAATTTTAATTAAGATCAAAAAAATGAAGTGCTACATTTGCAATAAATCCTTTTCAACAAAAGGTAACTTAAAAATGCATATTAAAACAAAACATAGTGAAAATATAAAAGTTGAATGTAGTATGTGTAAAAAATTATTTACTACAAAATACAACCTTAAAAGACATCAAACAAATTGCGAAGGCGATAAAAAAATTGAGGCTGGCAGTCTTAAAAGACACATAATTATTCATGATATCAACAATATAAAAAAACCGCGCATATCTAACTATGAGAATGAAAATACTTGTCAAAGGGACGATACAATTGAGGCTGGTTCGTCATCAAGTGTTTATAAAAAATGTGATTTATGTAAAAATGATATTCCGGAACGGAATTGGAGTCTCCATATAAGTTCACAATCACACCAACAAAAAATTAAAACTGAAAATATATTTGAAACCTAAAGCTGCATAAATTTTAAAACAATATATCCTGGTTTTAAAAATATAATTAAAACATTAGTCTAGGACGAGGGAAATTTGTTAGCAGAAAAATTTATGAACAAAGTCAGAACTTAAATCTCATATAGCAATTAAGTTTAACCTTAGACTTTTTGCGTTTTATATACATGTTAATAAAAAAAGATGAGGATATGTCTGAAATTGAATTGAAACAATTTCAATCAAAAATGATTGCAGTCGTTACTGTAAACGAACTTATAGAGGAGTACAAAAGAAAAATTGAAATAATTTTAAAACAGATGAAGGAATTCCAGGAAAGGGACAGTGATTTTGCTTTGATGTCGCTATAACGTTTAGAAATAAATATAAATAAATATCAACCTCTCAAAGGGTCAACATATATTCCCTTACCCCCAAAACTTGAAATCAAACATGCATGTATAAATGTTAAAAACACCGATGTATATTGTTTTAAATGGGCTATAATATCAGCCCTTGCACCAGTACAAAGACATGAATATGCATGTCAAACATCTAGCTATAATTTTAATATTAATCTTCCAGAAATAAATATTATTGATTGTTTGGTAAATTCTACTGGATTAAAGTTTCCATTAAAAATAGAAGACGTCACTAAGTTTGAGGAGATAAACCCTAATATTAGTGTGAATGTTTTCGGGTATGACGAAGAATTGAATTTAATTGTTGGACCATATAATAAATCGAAAACTCTTAAAAAAAACATAATAATCTTTTATATATTCAAACGCACACTATGTCTGGATTAAAAATATGTCAAGGTCAGTTTAACATAAGGAAAGATAAAAATAAAAAGGAAAAAAAATTATATATGTACATATGCATAATATTTGTTTTACTTATAAATTGTTCTTTTAAATATTTACAGATTAATTAGTAAACAGTCAAATAATTCTAAGAGGAAACTATAATGCTGAAAAATTAGCATCACACATCAATGAGTGTAATAGAAGGGTATATTTGGTTCCAAAAATAGATAAGTCTATTTTAAGTTTAAGTAATTATAAAAGAAAACTTTATGTTCCTTTTGTAATATATGCCGATTTCGAGTGTATATTAGAAAGTATTGATACATCTTCTTTAAGTTTTCAACCTACAAAAAATATTCAAAAGCATGTTCCTTATGCTTTCGCATATTATATTAAATGTAGTTTTGATTCCAATATTGATAAGTATTGTTCGTATAAGGGAATAGATGCACCAAAAAAATTTGTAGAATACCTAGCTAAAGATATAAAGCATTTGTATAGTAATTATTTAAAAATTGTAAAACCAATGAATCCCTTGACACATCAAGAAAGAACTGATTTTATTAATAAAACTGTTTGTCACATTTGCGAAAAACCAATTGTTAATCAACAGAAACTTAAAGACCATTGTCATCTTCCGGGTCAAAATAGGGGACCTGCACATAAAGAGTGTAATTTCCATTTTAAAATTGCAAAATTCTTTCCAGTAATGTTCCATAACTTTTCTAAATATGACTGTCTTTTATTTGCTAAAGAACTACATAATTTTGATAATGGAGCTGGCTCTATTAATATTATTCCACTTAACAAAGAGCTATACATATCTTTATCAAAGACTATATAAGCAGAGGATGGTGAAAGCATAGAAATAATGTTTATAGATTCGTTAAGATTTATGCCTTCAAGCTTGGAATTATTAGTCAAAAATTTATCAAAAGTTGATTTGAAAATTGTTAAATCACAATTTTCAGATGATGAGGAATTTAATTTGTTGATAAGGAAAGGGGTTTTTCCTTATGATAATGTAAATTAAGAATCTAAGCTAAATGAAACTTTATTACCGAAACGAGAAGACTTTTTTAATAAACTAACTGATACTGAATGTTCTCCTGAAGATAATTGTCATGCGAAAAATGTATGGGAAACATTTAAATGTAAAACATTAAATGATTATTTAATGTTGCATTTGAAAACGGATGTTTTGCTTTTGGTAGACGTTTTTGAGAATTTTAGAAAAGTGTGTTAAGACATATATAAATTAGACCCTTGCCATTATTGTACGGCTCCGGGACTTTCGTGGGAAGCTATGCTTAAAATGACCAAAATAAATTTAGAGTTATTGACAGTTATAAATTTGATCTTATTTATTCAAAAAGGAATACGTGGAGGAATTGTACAATGTTCCCAAAGGCATTCTGTAGCCAATAATAAGTAGGGTTAGGTTAGGTCGAAAAGAGGATTCGGAGAAGGGAATTACTTCCCTAAACCGACTCAAGTCCCTGAGGACTCATACTTAAGCCAGAATGTCGGCTTGTTGTGCGCTCTGAAAATAATAAGTATATGACTGATTTTAATCCAAACTTACCATCAAAATATCTTATGTATTTGTATGTGAACAATTTATATGGTTGGGCAATGTCGCAAGCATTACCAGAGGGTAAATTTGAATGGGTAAATGATGTGAACAATGTTGACATTAATTTGATGTTTTCCAATCCTAACATTGGATATATTCTAGAGGTTCATTTAATTTACCCTTTTCATTTTCATGAAAAACACAATGATTTTCCATTTTGTTGTGAAAATAAAAAAACACCACTTGCAAAACAGAAAAAAATTAGTAACGGATTTAAATGACAAAGAGCACTATGTCATTCTTTATAAAAATTTAATGCAATGTTTAAAACATGGATTAAAACTCAAGAAAATACAGTACAGAGTCCTAAAATTTAAACAATCGCCATGGCTAGAAAAATATATTTTATTAAATAATAAACATCATATAATATAATTCATTAAGCTAATTTATATATAAATCATCTGACAATAAACAATAACATCTTAATGGCTCATCATAATGTATTACGAAAAATGCTATTTACCCTTATAAACCAGTAGAAATGAAAACGTTTACATCCTGGTAGTCATTCATTAAGGGGGGGTTAAGATTTTTTAATTTTTTTTTTTGCATTTTTTTAAATTTCAAGTCGATTGGAGCAAATTTGACGAAGTTACGAGTATCAAGTGCTCATAATAAGCAAAGCAGTGCAGGAAGGTGAGAGACAAACTAAAGAAGTCAGGACTCGTCGTAGGTAGGAGCAAAAAGGTGCTTTAGACATCATGGAAGATAGCAACATCTTTTATGGACCTGTCATTGATGATTCCGTGTGAGTTAAGCCGATAAAATGTGCTTATAAACGTTTAATACCAGATTTTTTAGTGTTCAAAACTTTAAAGCGTTTTTCCCACAACTCAAGTTTTCAAAGTCGGTGCCCCTCATAACTTCAAAACTACTACGCCGATCCTTTTGAAATTTTGAACACTATTTCTGTACATAATTTACGAGGTAACGCTGGAGAGCTTTTTCAAATTTGTTAATAGTTTTTATTTTACAATAATAAATTAGCCGATTTTTTTCACTAAAAATCGCGTTTTCCTTTTAAAGTGAAAAATTCAAATTTCGAAAAACCCGCCCAGCGTTACCTGGGGAAACTATAATCTAGCGAATGAACTTTGATTAATTGCACATCCGATTAATTGCTGCCATTGCCATGTTTTTTAATATTTCTTCGTGAAAATTTTATACAACATTCTTCAAATGTCATGCTTAAATGACCTATTAGTTCTAATATCGATTTTAACTCTGTCGTCACAAAAAATTCACAAAAAATGACTTTTCTTGTGAATTAACCTAATCGCTAACACCGATCCGTCTTATAAACCAGGAGAGCTTGTGTTGTTATTTATTTCCCGAAAACAAACCTGCTGAATATTTTTGCCCCTCTGGTCAATTACCATCACCCCTTTTTAACATTTTTAAATAGAAATTAGAAATCATATATATTTAATCAAAAACGAGCATAAAGTAATTTTTCAGTTTTATGTGGTCTTTATTGTTGTATTTTTATATATTCAAGATATAAAAATATATCTTTTAAGAATTTTTAAATCTTTTTAATTATTCAAATTTAGTTTTAAATGCCTTACTAATAGTAACTAAGTTAAAAATATTTTTAAATTATAATTTGTTTAATAAAATTTTAGTAATAAAAAAGAATCTAATAAAACAATATAAAAATCTTCTTATTTCTATTACAAAAATAAAAATATTAAATTTTATTCAAAATTAAATTAATATAATAATAACTTATTTTATATAGAAATATAAATTATCATGTCCATCGTTAAGATGAAATGATAATTCATTTTGTATTCAATCATAATGGGTATGAATATTCCGTTCATACCCATCAAGGACATTAACCAGTGCACTGTCCTGCCCATCTTCATATAACGCTAAAAATTCTTGAATATTTATTGGAGGTAAACCTATTACCTCCTGTATTAAATTTTGGTCAGATTGTTCAGCTTCTGGTTGTTCAGGTTCTGGTTGTTCAGGTTCTGGTTGTTCAGGTTCTGGGTGTTCAGGTTGTTCTAGAGAAAAAAATAAATACATAAAATTATTCAATTAATTAATTAAAACAATACATAATAAAAATGTGATTTTTAACTTACCTTGAAAGAATTTAGATTTTCTAAATGAAAAGTTATGTATCCTAAGTATGTGTCGTTTTAGGTTCCCCTTTGTAGCGAAACTCCGACCACATAACTCGCATGTCTCTTTTATTGGGGACATTTTTACAACTAAAGTTCTCGTTCACACTAGGGTTACACAACACCTCATTATTTCTACTTTCACTATATAAAACCGGATTTAACGAGGATCGCATTATTTTTACTCGAAATTTCTAAAAAAAACACAGTAAAATCATTTTGAAATTACGCAATTAACAATTTGTTGAAGCGACTACAACAATTTTTAATTAATTTTTTTCATAATTTTCTATTTGCAATGAATTGATTCTTTTAAACCCTTTTATGAGGTAAGACCATCCGGGCCAACTTCTTTAAAGAATTTGTTTAAATCGTATTCTTGAATTTATATTGTATTATTATTCCCATTTTGATACACTCATTGGTGTCAAGAGAACATGAAGTTCTGTTTTATTCGGTATCTCTTGAGTCGATCTCATTATAAAGCAATCACCACGGTTGTGTAGATTTTAGTTTGTATATAAGAAGTATTATACTATTGCTAATCAAGAAAGCCAGAGGCTTTCTAATAAAACCCCCATTTCAGAGGGGGTTTTATTTGCTAAAAAAACACTCATTAAAGTTGACTTACCACATTTACAGTTGGTTTAAATAAAATTAAGATAACTTTTCCATTTGGTCCTTTACATTTGGACTTATACACAATTAGTTAATATTTATTAACCTCCAATTAGTTGAACATGAATTGGTTGAACATGAAAATGTTTAAATTCACTGTAGTTGAATTTATGCTTACATTGTGAAAATTAGAGCTGTAGTATACATTTACAGCGAATTTGGTTTACCGTACAATAATATTAATTTTTTCATATAAAAATTTATTTAAATTGTGAATAATAATTTTGTATGCATGGTGTAGGGTAAAACAAACATTTCACCAAATTATTTAGTAAACACATGTCTTCTTTAATTAATTAATTAATTAATCATATTTTAATTCGAAAATAGCTAATCCGTTGTTGTTAGGGATTTATTCATTCTTGCTGGTAAATAAAACCATGTGTTATTTTCCAAATACACATCAACTTTGGATCCATAATTACTATCCTTCCTAAAAAAGAAAAAAGCATTAAAATTTAATAGAAATATAAAAACATATGAGATAATTTGTTTATCATACCCTTTGTTCACTTCTTGAACAAGGCAAATAGTATATGTATAAAAAATATTTAAGTGTAAACAGATTAGAATTGTAACGTAATAAATTTGGGCATTTTATGTGACTCTTTGTATTATATTATATCTGTTACGTTTGTTAACCTCATGCATTGTTATCAACGCAGTGTTTAAATCTCGTGATCAGGTCACAGTCTTTTTTCTTGCTTTACTTGTACACTCAGCATGTGTTCAAGATTGGATAGAGTACATTAGGTAGTAAAGAACAGAGAATTGTTTGATAACCTTTTCTTATCTATAAAAAGAAAACATTGTCCCACGCATTGCAACGTGGGAAAATGATAGATTTAAATAGTTTCTAAGTAAAATATTTTAGTATATAAGTAGGAATAAAATTATTAATAAAGTTGAGTTCTATTTTAACCGTATATCATAACGTGTCGTTTTTAGTTTCCTAAATCAGTGCTTCATTTGGTGCCCCGAAAAATAATAAATTTGAAAACAGAAAACTCTATAGATTATTTGTTAGGACAATATCCTAATAAAGAAATATAGAGTATGGCCTCGAACTTGAACAATCAGTGTAGAAAGACTATTTTTGAACAAAAAAAAATTGCCTACCAACTAAGCCAGAAGGATGATGCAATGTGTCCAATACATTGCCGGGGCAACATGCCGGGTTGCTCCAAAGATGGTGTAGCCTAAACACCACCAGGAAATTAAGTATAAAACAGCAGAAACAACAACAGCAGCAACTACGACAACAACAACAACAGCAACAACAAAAACAGCATCAACAACAGCAGCAACTACAACAGAAGCAACAACACCAATAAAATTAGAAAATACGGTAATAAATAATTTTTTATTTTTTTTAAAAGCATATTACTTAATGGCACTAAGAGTACTACTTTCTTGGAAAGAAAAAAAAAAAAACAAAAAAAAATAAATAGATTTTTACTAACCAGAATTTTTTTTAATTTCGGTCGGCTGGGGTGACTCATACGTGACCCTCCCACAGCACGACATAAATCTCACAGTCATCGAAAGGTGATGACTGATTTATGCTGTACCCACTTCAATCTGTTTTCCTGAAGGATACGGATAGGGGATGATATGGCATAACTGATTTTTTTTTACTTATATGCTATACTAACACAAAAAAAAGAAGAGGAATTCGAATCATAGGGGATATTGAAAACTTAATATTATTACGATGAGTGGCCAGGAATCAAAGATGATCGAAAAACCTATCGCCAACGTAATAAATGAAGTTAAAGTGGAAGTACAGCTTCCGGTTATATATTTTATAATTATAATAGTTATACTCGCAATGAAATTTCTAACGACTATTTACCAACTTCATAAAAGGTCGGTACGCAAGAGCTACGTGAGGGCCGCATCTTTGGCAAACGGCCTAGACAAGGTTTAATTCTCGAGAATTACGGGAAAAATTTATTAATTAAAAATTGCAGAATGCGCATGTCTTATGACATGAGGATAGCACTTTATACAATTTAAATTGTCTTATTTGTAAGGCGAAAAGGGAGAAACTTGTACATTTTAATATGTCAACCATATGGATTGGCTGGATATTGTAGCTAAAGTTAGACTCGTGAGGGATAGATTTGATAAGTCATTTAAGCGTCTAAATACCGATAGACCTACCAGGGACGAAACGGTTGAAAAACATCTAAAGATATTATTTAGTACCCTAGAGGAAATTCGAGTAATTTTAAACGTCGCCTAACCGCGGCACACAAAGCAGCAGCGGATAATTTTTTCTCTAACGTTCGTGATAAAGTCGTAACCGTCTTAGCACGTAGACACATTGAGGTCGACCTACCGATCACACTTCACGAGGAGGTTTTTTGTAAAGTAGAAGTTAAAGCTTCTACGGGTTCCAATTGTGAAGTTAATGAAACTAGCAACATGCCACAAACGATAACGGAGTTTCTGGGTTTGGTCACAAAGATCCTACAAAGTTTTGTGGATACATTAAATTTAGTGGAGTCTGGTAAGGATACCCACGAATTGGTTGCTGTAAATGTTATTAAGACAAAGCTAAAAGGCTCGGCAAGGAACCTGATAGGTGAAGAAAATACTATTCAGGGTATAATAGCGAGATTAAAGGCAGCGGTAAAAGGTGAATCCACCGAAGTGATCACCGCTAAAATATTGAACGTTAGGCAGAACAACAAATCTGCTAACGCTTTTGCGAATGAGATAGAAGAATTGACAAAATCGTTGCCAAATGCGTATATCTCAAAAGGATTGCCAGCTTCATTGGCGGAGAAATACTCCAACCAAATATCTGTAAAATCAATCACAAAAAATGCGTCAAATGAAAGAGTTTGACTCATTATGGAGTCGGGGAACTTTAACACCATTAACGATGTAATCTCTAAATTTGTTGGTTCAAGCACAGATGCTAATGCAAACGCATCGGGCATAATGTTCTACAATTCTAGAGGAGGAGGACACGCTCCTGCTCGCGGTCGTAATGGAAATTACAATCGTGATAATTACAATCGTAACGGTTACAATCATGGTGGTAATCGTGGTGGTGCTAATCGAAATTACAATAGAAATTATAATGGAAATGGGCGATATAGCAATGATAGTCGCCAATATCGGAATGGTCGCAATAGTAATGGCAACAGGGGTCGTAATGTCCGATTGACACTTGAGGGTCCGGAAAACGACCAAACCCTAGGTACTCAGTAAATGGGAACACTTATAACGGTAGAATATACACTATAAATCTTAACTTTACATCTTATGTATCAATACGAACAGCGTTAAATGATCACGCCTCAATATTCTTAGTTGACACAGGCGCGGATATTTCTGTCATTAAATACAGTAAGGTCGGCAACACTTCAATTAATTTGAATAAAATAACAAGCATCGGTAAAGGTATAACCTATACACTAGGGAAAGTTGAAACAGATTTGAAAATTAAAAACCTGTTAGTAAGACACAAAAATGACAAAAATTAAAAAGTTTATAAGAATAATGGAATGGAATGCAAATGGTCTGCTAAAACATAAGAACGAACTGCAGGCCATCCTAGAAAAAGAAAATATAGACATATGTTTATTAAATATAGACATATAGTTTGTGAAACGCATTTTACAAATCAGTCATTTATTAGATTTAATAATTTTTCAGTTTACCATACTATACATCCCAGTAACAATGCGAGGGGTGGAAGCGCTATTATTGTCAAAACTATCGTTGATCATTATGAAGAAGCAAAAACATGTTTGGAAGAATTTCAAGCTACCACAATTACATGTAAAATAAATAATTCAAATGTGTCCTTTACAGCAGTATACAGTCCACCAAAACATAAAATAGTTTACCATACTATACATCCCAGTAACAATGCGAGGGGTGGAAGCGCTATTATTGTCAAAACTATCGTTGATCATTATGAAGAAGCAAAAACATGTTTGGAAGAATTTCAAGCTACCACTATTACATGTAAAATAAATAATTCAAATGTGTCCTTTACAGCAGTATACAGTCCACCAAAACATAAAATAGAATGTGACCTATATAAAATGCTTATAAACAAACACAACTTTAAGTTCATTATGGGAGGTGATTTCTACTCAAAAAACATCTACTGGGGATCACGACTTACAAATACGAAAGGAAAAGAGTCATATAAAGCTTTAATTGAAACTGGAAGTGATACCATCTCCACAGGATGTCCAACCTACTGGCCATCAGATAGAGACAATATGCCAGATTTGATAGATTTCTTTATAATACATAAGATCTCTAAGTCAAATTTAGAAATTAAAAGTGGTTTTGATTTCAGTTCAGACCACTCACCAATTTATCTCACGTTTTTCTGTGACATACAAAAAAAGAAATCAAACAGCACGTTAACCAACAAGCATACTGATTGGAAGCTCTATAAATCCCTAATAAAAGATAAAGTGAACACCTTGGCTAATATCAACAATACTGATGATCTAGAAAGAGAAGTAGAAATATTTACGACTCTATTGCAGCAATCAGCATGGGGAAGTACACCTGTTTTGAATAAATCGGAGAAACAAATATCCTATCCAGAAAGCATTCGAGACCTTATTTTAAATAAAAGAAGGCTTCGTAAGAAATGGCAGCAAACTCGATGTCCACTTGATAAAACCATATTGAACAATGCTACTAAGAATCTAAGACGAGAAATAGAAAAAATTAGAAATGTCAACTTAAACCATTATCTATCTGAATTAACCTATGATAATAAAACAGATTATTTACTATGGAAAGCAACTAGCAAATTAAAACAGCCTTTGTGCCACGTTCCCGCTATCAAAACAAATGATGGTAACTGGGCAAAGTCGAATTTAGAGAAAGCTGATGCATTTGCAGAATATTTGTCAACAGCTTTTAGTTCTTACATGAGCAATGTAACGTGTGATTATTCCCAACCGTGAATATGGCATATGTATAGTCCCAACTATGGAAATGCCAGACAGACTTAAACATTTTAAATGCCAGCCTTTTGCTGACCATACAAATTCGCACGGTGTAACTTAATAACACCTCATACCTTATTTTTATCAAGGTAAATATTCACACGGTCTTTATACACACGTTGGTCTCTCTTCCATAGCTACCTAGCTTTAAGTTTGACAAATAAACAAACAGTTCATATTCGAACATAAAACAATATAGTTGTTATTAATTTTTCACCACATGGCGATCCTGCCATTGTCTCTATTAGTGTATAGTGAACCAAGTAAAAAAAAAAACAAAAAAAAAAGTTTACGGAAATTGCAAAAATAAAACTTATATGAAAATGACTGTTGAACCACAGCAACATACAGTTGGTTTGGTGCTAAAAATTAAGAAAAAAAAAATTAACACAACAAACTAAAAACTAACAAGAAAACAAAATTGGTGCCAGTGAAAATTTTGAAATTTTTAAACAAAAAAAAATCAAAAAAAAAAAAGAGACAAAATAAAAAAATAAAAAATAAACTTTTAAAAACAAAACAGTATGCAATATGCAAAAATAAAATTTCTATATATGTGAATATAATAACGTTGGATGTTGTTTAAAAACAAAAATGAAAACAAAAAAAAAAACACATTATACAATAAAATCAAAATTGATAAAAACATAAAAAAAAAATATAAAAAAAGAAGATGCAATATGGCCAAAATATTGCCGGGTACCACTCCTGGTAACCCAAGGATGGTGTGGCCAAAACACCATCGGACAACGAAATCAGCTACAATAGGCAGCAACAGCATCATCAACACCAACAAAATCAACAACATCTACAGCAACAATAACAATAGTCATAATAATTAAATTGTATTATGGTAAATATTTTAAGAGTGAAAAATTTTACTAACAAACCAATTTTTTTTTTAATTTCCGTCGGCTGGGATGATTCTCAAGGGACACTCTCACAGCGCGACAGAAATTCTACAGTCACCAAATAGTGAGTGACTGATTTATGCCACATCCACCTCAATCTGTTGTCCTGAAGGAAACGGATAGGGGATGATGTGACATAACTGAAATTTTTTTTTAATTGTCTTGTGGTACTAACATTTTTTTTATTAAAACTAAATGTGTTTTAAAACTTAATTTTTTTTAAAAAAAGGGAAAGAGAAATTTTATTCAAATGGGGGGCAAAGAGTCAAAAGTTGAAAACCCCAATGCTAACGTCATTAATGAAGTTACCGTGGAAGTAGAATTCCCGGTAGTTTATTTCATTATAATCATAGCAATATTGGCATTACAACTGCTGACAACTTTGTACCAGTTGCACAAAAGATCACTGCGCAAAAATTATGCACGCGCAGCTTCTATGGCCAATGGGCTAGAGAAAATCTAGACATTGGTTAACTTCGGGGAAAGAAAAGGAAAATAAATATTAGGAACAAAATACTTGCATGGATTGGCAAGGAATCCTAAAGCAAGTTAGGTCATTAAAAGAAGACTTCGATAAGTCTTATAAATGTCTTAATGTTGAAAGACAAACCAAAGACGAAACGGTGGTAAAACACATAAAAATTTTGTGCCGTCAATGTCATAAAGACTAAGTTAAAAGGGGCGGCTAGAAACCTGGTGGGTGACGAAAACACCATACAGGCTATAATAACGAAATTGAGAGCTTCAGTGAAGGGTGAATCCACTGAGGTAATCACCGCTAAACTATTAAGCGTAAGGCAAAACAACAAGTCTGCTAACGCATTTGCGAGCGAAATTGAAGAGTTGACGAAAGCGTTGTCAACTGCGTACATCGCTGATGGATTGACAGCTTCACTGGCGGAAAAATACTCTACGCAAGTGGCTGTGAAATCGATCACGAAGAACGCGTCAAACGAAAGAGTTCGACTAATTATGGAGTCGGGAAACTTTGCTTCAATGAACGACGTAATCTCTAAATTTGTAAGTTCAAGTACAGATGCAAATACAATTGCAGCTGGCATCATGTTCCACAAATCCAGAGGGGGAAGTCACACCTATGCCCGCGGTCGTGGTGAAAACTACAATCGTAGAGGCTATGGTCGCGGTTACCATAACAGAAACGGTTACAATCGTGGTGGTAACCATAATACAAATTATAGAGGAAATGGACGATATAACGGTAATAATCGTCGGAATAACCATGGTGATGACAGAGGTCGTAATATCCGATTGGCCCTAGAGGGTCCGGAAAACGACCGAACCCCAGGTACTCAGTAAATGGGACCAATTATAACGGTAGAATCTATAGTATGAATCTGAATTTTACATCATATGTCTCAATGCGAACAACATTAAATGATAGCGTCCTGATATTTTTAGTTGACACAGGCGCTGATATTTCTGTAATTAAAACGGGTCAGGTAGGCAACACTTCAATTAATTTAAATTACATAACTAGCCTTCACGGCATCGGTGCAGGTATAACCTATACATTGGGGAAAGTTACCACAGAGTTGAGAATTAAGAACCTGTTGGTGAAACACGAATTTCACGTGGTTAGTGATGAATTTCCTATTCCATCTGATGGAATACTCGGTCTTGATTTCATTAGGAAATACAACTGCATGTTGGACTATCAAACGGATCAGGATTGGCTTATACTTCGGCCAAGCGATTATCCTGAAGACATAACTGTTCCAATGCTTGATTCACCGAGTATAAATTCGATATCAATACCTGCAAGGTCAGAGGTTATTAGGGCAATTAGTAACCAAAACTCTGATAAGGATATTCTCATTCCAAACCAGGAACTTCAAGATGGAATATTTGTTGCGAATACAATTGCGACAAGTACTAAACCCTTAGTGAGAATAATAAACACGACACCAAACGATGTTGTTATCAGGAACATAAACCTGAAAACTGAAAATTTAGATGATTATGAAACAGTCATTCCAAATGACAAATTTTGTGATCAGATAAAATTGCAATTGTTGTCTAAAAATTTTCCTGATTTTGTGAAACCCGAACTTGAGAATCTGTGTAAGGAATATATTGACGTCTTTGCACTCGAAACGGAAAGAATTTCGGTTAATAATTTTTACAAGCAGAAATTACGCTTGAGAGATACAGAGCCATCATACGTTAAAAATTATAGAATTCCTTATAAACATAAGGAGGAAATTGCGAGACAAGTAGACAAGCTACTAGATGATGATATAATAGAACCATCAGCTTCAGAATACAATAGCCCAATTCTTTTGGTACCGAAAAAATCTCTACCTGGAAGCGACCAGAAACGTTGGAGATTAGTTGTAGATTATAGGGCAATCAACAAGAAATTGATTGCTGATAAATTCCCACTACCAAGAATAGATGATATTCTTGATAACTTAGGCAGAGCAAAATATTTTTCCTGTCTTGACTTAACGTCAGGTTTTCACCAAATAGAGATGGATGAAGACTCAAGGGACATAACATCGTTTTCAACGGACAAAGGTTCGTTCCGTTTTAAGCGATTACCATATGGACTTAAAATAGCTCCTAACTCATTTCAGAGAATGATGTCTGTAGCATTCGCTGGATTATCTCCAGTACAGGCATTTCTCTATATGGACGATCTAGTCGTACTAGGTCGTTCTGAAAATCACATGCTGAAGAACTTAACAGATGTATTTGCGGTACTTAGCCAGGAATATGATGGTTTGCAACTCCCGGTTGCATATGCTTCGAGATCCTTTACAAGAGGTGAAAGCAATAAATCTACCATCGAGCAGGAATTGGCGGCAATTCACTGGGCGATAATGTATTTCAGACCATACATATATGGAACTAAATTTTTGATTAGAAGCGATCATCGCCCATTAACATACTTATTTGCGATGAAAAACCCATCTTCCAAGTTAACACGAATGAGATTAGACTTGGAAGAGTACGATTTTACCGTAGAGTATCTGAGGGGAAAAGATAATTGTGCGGCTGATGCTTTGTCTCGATTAGATTTTTCGGAAATATTGAAAATAAAGGAAAATGTAATTGATATATTAAAGGTAACAACAGGACAACAAAGCAGAAAAGCCACTATAAGTAACGAAAATAGACAAAGTGGAAAGGCAAAATCTGAAGATAAGATAAAGATATACGAAGCGTTGAGTAAATTTGGAAATAAAAATAGCGCCAGGCTAGCAATTAAAGGCGACTATATATATATTGATAAAGATGATAAGGTGATCACGGGAAATATGAAGAAGATTATTGATAATGGAAAGATTGACCTAGATCAATTCTTTCCAATGCTTGAAAAATTAGCAGTCGATAATGAATTAGGAGAATTACAGCAGTCATTAGGTGACTCGCTATTTGAAAATATCGCGATAAATGAATATAAAGAAAAAGGAAATAGAATGCTCGAGCAATTAACAATAAAACTCACGCCGAAAATAAGGAGAATATTAGATAATAATGAAAAAGAGGAGATTTTGCGGAAATATCACGACGATCCAATATGGGGCGGCCACCCAGGAATCAGTCGTATGTTAGGAAAGATACGTCAAAAATTTTCATGGCGAGGCATGACAAAAGACGTTACTAAATATGTAAAAAATTGCAACAAATGTCAGACTAATAAAATGTTTAGACACACAAAGGAGGAGATGATTTTAACTCCAACACCGGTAAAAGCGTTCGAAGTGGTACAAATAGATACTATTGGACCATTACCGAAGACAGAGGATAACTATGCTTATGCAGTCACTATTATATGTGGCCTGACTAAGTATCTAATCTCTGTACCAATTGTGGACAAAAGTGCTAAAACAATTGCAAAAGCAATTGTTGATAAATGCATATTGATTTATGGACCCTTGAAGAAAATTATAACTGACATGGGCACAGAATTTAAGAATCAGATATTTGATGAGATTTGTAAATTATTGAATATAGAGAATGTTACTTCTACAGCGTACCATCATCAAACGCTTGGAACTGTGGAAAGAGTCCACAGAACATTCAACGAATACGTTCGATCCTACATTTCGGTTGACAAAACCGATTGGGACGAATGGCTGAAGTACTTCACGTTTTGCTACAACACAACTCCATCGTTGGCACATGATTATTGTCCTTACGAATTGGTTTTTGGTAAGACGCCTTACCTATTTGAATTTCTATCCAATGGCGAAATAGATCCATTATACAACGTGGACGCCTACGCGAAAGAAATAAAATTCAGATTACAGCTGGCGCACAAAAGGGCAAGACAGTTGATTGAGAATGGCAAATACGGAAGAAAACTTTTATATGATAGGGATAGTAATAGTATAGGAGTAAAAATAGGGGACTTAGTTTATGTGGACCAAGTTGGTCATAAGTTAGATAGTTTATTTAAGGGACCTTATGAGGTCATAGGTTTAGATAATAGAAATAATTGTATATTAAAAGACAAAAATGACATGAAACGAACAATACATTTGGACAGAATTAAAAAAAAAAAACATAAGTTAAGTCAAATTTTAAAATTTTAAAAGATTATAAAAAAATATATATAATAGAATATTAATAGAATTGATCTGTGGATCCTGATCAAATCCACAAATCATCATTTTTCTAAAATAAAATTTAATTTAAGAAAAAAAATTTTTTTTTTTTTCGAAAAATAATATTAAAAATAATAATACAATTTAAGTTATATAAAAGATTGACCAAATTAGATTGTTCAATCTTTTTTCCAAAAAGGGAGGTGTAACGTGTGATTATTCCCAACCGTGAATATGGCATATGTATAGTCCCAACTATGGAAATGCCAGACAGACTTAAACATTTTAAATGCCAGCCTTTTGCTGACCATACAAATTCACACGGTGTAACTTAATAACACCTCATACCTTATTTTTATCAAGGTAAATATTCACACGGTCTTTATACACACGTTGGTCTCTCTTCCATAGCTACCTAGCTTTAAGTTTGACAAATAAACAAACAGTTCATATTCGAACATAAAACAATATAGTTGTTATTAATTTTTCACCACAGCAATAACCAAGGCCTCGAAGAAGTATTTAACAACGAAGAAGATGAGATTCCTATTTTCTCAATAACAGAAGTCAAAAAAGAAATAAGTCGTCTTAAAATGAAAAAAAGTCCAGGATATGATCTGGCCTTTTAAAACATTTGCCTCATCAAGGCGTAGTCAAAATTACCAATATATTTAATGCTGCTCTTAAACTAAAACATATGCCAAGCCTTTGAAAAGTGTTAGAAATTATTATGATATTAAAACCAGGCAAAAGCCCAAGCGAAGCAAGTTCTTACCGACCAATATCACTCCTCCCTGTATTGGGTAAACTCTTTGAAAAACTGTTCAGCAAAAGGCTTAAAAATACTATTAATGATAGAAATATAATACCAAATCACCAGTTCGGTTTCCGTGAAAAGCTTGGTTGGTTGGTTGGTTTAAGTGGCAGCTCACGCTACTCGTGAGCATCAAGTAGAGTCAAAAAGCGACTCCGTTTTGAAGAGACCACACTACCCGTAAGGAACTAGTATCCGGAGTACTAGACCCACCCCGTTCGGTTAAGATAACGTATGAGATCACCGAATCCCACACGTGATATTACCGAGAGATCGTCCAGTATATGGTCACCCAAGATCCGGAGTCGAATATTCTGCAGCGCCGGACAATCGCAGAGAAGATGCTCCACAGTCTCCTCCTCGCCCGGTATGCCGCAGCTGCGACAATGCGAACCGCGTACAATCCCCAGTCTAATGGCATGCCTACCAATCAGCCAGTGACCGGTCAGAACAGCCGTCAGCCTCGAGACATCCCTCCTGCTCCTGCTCAGGAGAGAGTTTGTACGCCCTAGGTCGTAGTTGGGCCACGTAAGTCTCGCGGTCCTACAGGTATCCAAATTATGCCACCTGTTCCCCGCCCTGCGAAAATAGTGCCGGAAAATTTCCCCCTTAACAGTCCCCAGCGGTGCAGCGACTGACACCGATGTGGAGACGTTTAAGGCAGATCCTGCCCTTGCCAATTCGTCTGCCCTTTCATTACCGTAGAGGTCTCTGTGGCCGGGGACCCAAACTAGAGTAACTTGGGATAGACAGCTTAGCCTGGACAGTTCCTCCCTGCACTGACCAACGAGAGCAGAGGATGTGACGTACGAGCTCAGGGACATTAAAGCCGCTTGGCTATCGGCGAAGATGCCCACTGTCCTATAAAGGCGCTTGCATTCAAATTTTTATTTTCAGATTTTTATTATTTTTTTTTTTTTTTTTGCTTGGTTATGCTTTCTTTAAATTTCTCACCTATAAATATGCACAAGTTTTATATTATTTATAAACACCGCCATCTACATGTGATGAGACACACTGAAAGTCCTTGTTATGTATTGCTATGTTGACATTTATTTAATTTTTCTTTTATTAAGAATTTTCTAGAAATTGGAATAAAAACGTTAAAAAAATTCTTGGCGCCAAGCCATGATAGCGTTGCCGAGGTTTCGTTAAACCAAGAGACATGTATCTCGGCCATTATATTAACAAGCAGTACTTGGTGGAACATCTCTTAAAATTCAAAGTGTTTAATTAAATTTAAATCTTTTGGTGTGAGAAAGAAAAAAAAACGTTCAATTTTAAAACTTAAAAAGTATAAAGTGATCTTTAAAAAAATTATTTTCCTTTATTCTATCCAATATAAATTGAATAGAAAAACTAATTTTTATTCATCAGCAGTTTTTGTGAGTATTAATTTTTTTTTATTTTACTCAAAAGTTAATATAAAAAAAAAAATTCTATTAGAAACCTTCCCTTTGTTCTTTTAAGTAAAAAGAATATTGTTTTTTTTACAATTTCTCACAGTTTTGTGCTTATCAATTCAACGACTGCTTGCCGGGTTACTTTCTTTGAGAGGGTGCATTTTGCCCATACTGGCTTCAATCTAACTTTGGTTAAATTCAAAAGAATAAAAGGTATAATAAACCCACTAAATCAGAATTTTCACCCAGATTAACGAACTATTAATATTATTTTTAGTTTTTTCCAAAAACGCCATTAAAGTGCATTTAATTGGCTTGATTTTAATTTGTGGACAATTTTTCATATATTTTTTTTACCCCTTGGTGCCATCTCTTAATGGTAAATTTTAATATAAAAATAATTACTCTTCATATAAATTCTTATAAAAGCATTTTTTTTATATAGAATGGCACCTTGTGTGTAACACAAAAATTAAAAACCAATTACATCAACAACAAGCTAGTCAAAGAGTTTTTTTCTATTGATCACTCTCTCTGGTATTTGACATCAACATCCAGCAGTACATAATCAAGTGTCCAAAGGGTAAATGTGCGGCTCGGTGTGTTATCTTAAAAATGTCAAATTGATAGATGCCGTCGGTAATCATTTAATTTAAATAATCCCTATAAAGGAAAATTACAACAGGAAAACCCAACGAAAATAGTGTTCGGAAAATTCGAGAAAATTGTGTTGGTGTGTGTGTAAAAGGTAGTAAGAAAAAATCTAGAAAAAAAATTAGAATTTTGCCTAAATTAAAATCTAAATTAAAAACTAATATCACAGTGCAAAAGATTTTTATAAAAAGTACTTAAGAACTATTAACAATTTCGCTAATTAAAAGTGCATATGAGAAATCCCAAAACTAAAAATTAAAAATAATTAGAACTTAAAATTACTAAAAATTAATTTTTGCCTAAAAATTTTGCTTAAAAAAAAAAAACAAAAAAAATGCATATCAAGAGACTCTAAAAAAACTGATCACGAACATATCAAAATTTAACATAATATAGAAGAATTAAATTTGCAGGAAAAAAAAAAGAAGAAAAATGGTTTGAAAAGAATTCATAAGAAAATATTTAAAAAAGAAAAAAATTTAACTAAAGACAGTTAAAAATAATTTTTTTTTTTATATTAAAAGACAAAAATCATGCACAAACACTAGAAAACAAAAGGGATATAAAAGCAGTGATAATTTTGGTTATACATAAAAAAAAACTGTGTAAAAGAACATTAAATTAAAACTAATTCTAAATTTAAAATTTTATAAAATTTAAAAAAAAAAAAAAGCTAACTTCTAATTTTTTTTTATGAAAATTAATAATTGCTATGAAAATTAATGATTGCTAAAACTAACTTAAATCTATAATTAATGGTTTTTTTCTAAATAAAGTTAATTTAAAACGTCACACACAAACAAACATTAATGTAAAATCGGTAGTGTTAGTGATAATTTAAATAATCGTTTTGGCTAAATAGTGTTAAAAATATTACTTGCTTTAAAATTTCTAAAAATAGCCATATAGTGGTCATTTAATAATTTCTTATTTTTCATATTTTTATTATTTTTCTACTTTGTCATGTACTAACGAAAACAAAACTCGAAACATGTAACTGTAATAAAACACACAACTTTACATATAATTTCTAAAATATAAAAAAAATACGTACAAACAAGTAAACGGTTAGCACTGTTAACTTAACAGTGTAAAAATAAATGTTAAGATTTTTATTTGCATATGTTATTTACATATATGACGAGTTTTGGTTTCGCGAGTATGTTTAAATCAAATTTTGAAATAACATTTAATTGAATAGAAAAAAAAATTATATCCATGTATTAACAATTTTAATTTAATCAAAGTGTTGAAATTCTAAATAATTATTTAAAAACAATTTTAAAGTGTTTCAAAGTGTTGCGTAGACAATGTTTGGCAACATTTCATTTTAATAAGAGTAACCTCTAAATTATCCCCACAGCGACAACCACAACGAACCTTCATCGAGAGATCTTTCGAAGAGAGGACATCGTTTAATACTCGCTAATGTAAGTGAATTTATCTATTTTTTTTATATTTATTTTTTTTATATTTTTGCCTTAATAATTTTTCATTGTTTTGTTTACATTTGAAATTTCTTTAAAATAAAAATCCCAAATCTATTTGTTATAGTTATGGATATTTATTCTTAAAGGTGACCATATTAAATTCTTACTGTTTTATTTTAATATTTAATTTATGATGGAATTAATTATTTTTCTTTTATTGTAAACAAAACAAAAGCAAAATTGTGAAACACAACCGTATTAATATTTCAAAGTTATTAATTTAATATTAGTTTGAACATTATGTCTATTTTATTAATTTTCTATTTCAATGATTAAATTATTTTAGATACTAATTAATAGATTTTTTTTTTATTTTAATTTCGGGTTTATTTTGTTGAAATTAATGCTAGTAAAACTCGGTTTAAATATAATTAATTTTAATGAAATTTTAGCATTAACTTCTAATTTTAAATATATTTTTAAATGAAAATTTTTGAATTTGTTAATAAAATCATAATGATTTCGTGCTAAATTTAAAACATTTCTGTTTGATTTCGCTCTAGAGTTTCAGTTGTTGTAGGAATTTATTTATGGGATCATAATATTTGATTTTTTTTGTGGATTTAGTTCAATTATGATCAAGGATGGGTGGGCAAAAGACGAATACAATAACATCTAGTTTCGTCGAACATTCTTCTACAATTTTTATTTGTCAGTATTGGTACACATCTGTTTGGTATAGATTTTTAGTAGTTTCTTCCCTGTTTTTTTTTTTCTAATTTCCCTTTTTCCATTTATGTGTTGCACGTGTAATAGAAATATTTATAAGTGGCATTGTGGTATTGGGTATATCGAAGCCTTGAACCCCCCCTACACGACGAGCAATAAGGCCGGAGTAAAAACGTGCACCTGCTTCATAAATTGCCCTAATCAACATCTACCATTTTTCACACCTATGTTGCATGCTACATTATAAATTTGGCGCCCAACGTGGGGCCCGAACAAGTCAAAATTTTCTAAAAACTCCATCGTATGATTGCATCTTTTATTATGCATCATGTTTTTGTTCGGCTCCAAATAATTTTTTTTTGTATCCATTTCAATTCTAAATTTAAAATATTTTTTTTTTAGTTCCGATTCTGATATTAATTTTTTTTTCCATCCTTTTCAATTTAAATTTTAAACATTTAATAATTGTACCTCAGTTTTCTAATGGATACCATTGAATTTAGCTGGATTTAATAATGATTCAGCTTGAAGAAAGCATTAATTTTTAACCCTGAATTTATTGGTATCTAGTCTTCACTTTATTTTTTTGTAAACTCATAAGATTAAAAATTTAAACTATTTGGAATGCAGTATTTGGATTTAATAGCTAGAACTGACCTTTAGTTTGGAATAATTAAATGAGTTTATCCTTTAATACTATAGCTGGAATTATAAAACTTTCAAAAGGTTTTATCTATTGTAGTAATACGTCTTTTCTTTTAAGTTTCCTCTTTCCTCTTCTATGTTTTCCACCAATACTGTATTTATAAATTTGTTTAAGCATTACCCTACAACATGCTGTTACTTTAGGTTTGTGAAATCAAACAGAGAATTGATAACCATATAACATCTTTTTTTTTTGTGAAGATACTACAGCAATCTTAAATTGTTTCGATATATACAAAAACTTAGTCTATTTTTTTTTCTATTTTTATTTAGCTCATTATATATCTAAAAGATTGCATTTTTAATTTTATCTTTTTGTAAGCACAGTTTCGATTAAAGCATATAAATATTTTTGTTTCTCGATTATGAATAAAAACAATTTTAATTAGCAATTCGTTACTCATTCGCTAAAATATCGCTCATACGCTATTTTAATTGTTTTATGGTTGTTACATTTTTTTTTTCTTTGCAAAACATTTAAAGTTGTCTTTGCTTCAATATCACTTGTGTTTTTACACACACTTATACTTTATTTTAGCATTGTGTTTTTATAGCGCATACACAAGCGTCTTTAATTAACATTTTTTTTTTTTTTTATACAGAACACACACGACTGTAGATTGCTTCTATTAGTAACATCATTTATAGTAAACGAGACTTCCGTTTCTGGTTTCACATGCATTTTTTTTCTTTTTCAAATTAATCGTTTTACTATAGGATATTTAAAATTTAATATTTTTTTTTACGTTAATATTTAATATACGTTACTTAAATTTGGATTTTTTTTCTATTCAACATATTTTTTTTATAAGACTTGCACAGTTATTATTAAATGTTTAATTAACCTTTAAAATTATTAACATTTAGGAGTGTCTATTCTTCAAACAATTCGAATTTACTTTTACAATAATTAATTTTTTTTTTTTTTTTTGTCGTCTATAATAAATTCCGCTTTTATTCTTAGAGTCAAGGATTTAGTGGTTTTTGGAGAACTAGATGGATTTTTGTTGGACAAGTCTTTGGGAAAATATTTATTGGCTTTCTTTTGAGTTCATTCTATTTTAACTTTTTTTTCGTGGCTTAGAAAACTAAGTACACCAGTTTTTATTTTATTTTTGTCTTTGCGAATTCTTTGAAATGGGTCTTGGTGAAGGTGCTCAAGGTGGCACTGCTGCTGCTGCCGGTGTTGACAAGCATCCTAATTGTGATGCGTGCAACACCCCAATAACGTCTAAATCTTTTCTGATCACTACTGTTTGTGGCCATAATTTCCATAAAGAATGCTTACAGAAAATCATAAAATTACGTCCTTTCTGCTCCGTGTGCAATACTCGGATAGTGAGTGAAGGTACTCAGAAGTCCACACGTGCTCACACCAAACAGCCGAATACCGAAGTGGCAAATACCTCTCAGAATTCGGGAGCCATATCAGATGAGATTTCTGGACAGGATCCTCCACCAACAGTACAAGTTTCACCAGCTGTTCTAACTGCGGATTCTCTCAGAGATATGATTTCTGCAATAGTTTCTGCTCAAAATACCCCGTTGCTAGCTAATTTAAACAACCATATTTCCACACTTGTGGAACAAAATGTACGATCTAGGATTGCTGAATTGGCAATTCCGGCTCCTGCAGCTGTTCCAACTATTTCATCGCAGGTTTTGCCACAGGTAGAACAGCCATTGTTGCCCTCTGGTCAGGATGTACAACAACCACAACTAATCCAACAACAGGTTTCACCACAAATTCAATCGCAGATTTCACCATTGGCTGTGCGTACTCCTCCGCATAATATGCCTGATGTTTCTGCTGTGGAGCAGCGAACTTTTAGGGAGTTTTTAGGTCTTGATTCAAATGGCATTGGGAATAATTTAAATAATCATTATCGACCTGGCCCCTCTAATTATGCTTTGAATACTTCAGCAACTCATGCTAGTTCATCGTCTGATTTGCGAGGTCGCCCTGACAAGGTTTTGCAGATAATCTCAAATTGGAAACTTAAGTTTAATGGGGGTCCGAATAGTTTATCAGTTGAAAATTTCATTTATAGGGTAGAGGCTTTGACAGTTGTAGTATATTTATATTTATATATATATATCTTTATATTATATTATTTTATAACCATATTATTAAGCGTTACCCTAATGTATTTTGGAAATATTGAATTTTTTTAAATTGGAAATACAACAACTATTTCATAGATCTTGTATTTCCAAAGATACCGTTATCTTAGTATTTAAGCAGACCAAAATTCAATAAAGGATCACAATTTGTCAAGACACAAATCATAAAAGGTCTTATTCTTTTGGCATATAAATCTGCCAGTAAAAACCCAGTTTGGCATATCAATCTGCCAAACTTAAAAAACCAAATACCAGTGGCGTTAATTAGCGCCGGTAACATTTAAAACCTAACCACTCACCCGATACTACTCCGGACATATTACATGGCGATCCTGCCCAACAAAATCACGGAAGAGGTGAAAAAAATTATTGCCATAGAGCCCAGCACGGCAAAAATTAGTCAGGGACCACAGCCGATTACGATTGAAGAGTACAACCAGAGGCTGTTAAAAAAAAGGAAGAAGAATTAACTGCAATTCCCAAGATAAACTTACCAAATGCTGATGCATTATCAAGAATAGTTATACATACCGATACATTGAAGTCCATGATTCCAACTGAATCAGAACAAGACAGGCAGAGAATATTGGCCATAACCCGTAGTATGAAAGATAAATTAAAACAACAAATTAGCAAAGATGAAAACAACATTTCTAGTGAAAAGCGTCATGAACTTTTCGCATGGGAATGCACATCAATTTCAGACATCAAAAATATGATGAAGCTAAGATTCGAAATAAATAGTGAATTTAAAAAACCTCACATAGTGGTTACTGATAAAGAGATAGTGATAAGGTGCGACGATAATTCAATGAACACACAGTTGTCTTTGAAGAAACTCCTACCGATGACGTTATCCCAGAATATACAGGAACTTGCTTTGAATTCAAATGATGACATTTTTAAAACAATACATGTTGAAGAATTTAAGAAAATTTTTAATAAAATAAATAGAAAAAAGGGTGAAAATGTGAAAATTTTGATATATAGGCCACCAACTCGTATAACTGACAAAAATATGCAGAACAAATTAATTACCGAATACCACGATTCAACTATAGGCGGTCACTTGGGTATAAGGAAAACCACTCTGAAGCTAAAGCAGAGATATATATGGAAAAATATGGGCAAAATGATTAAAGCACACATATCGAAGTGCGAAGAATGCAGAATTAACAAGCAAACAAAACACACGAAAGAAAAGTTAACTATAACTGACACACCGGGAAATAGTTTCGAAGTAGTTTCAGTAGACACAGTAGGTCCACTTAGATATTCAAATCAATTTAGGTACATACTCACCATGCAGGATGACCTCACAAAATATATTATAGCATGCCCTATCGAGTCAAAAGATGCCAAAACAATTGCAAAGGCTATAGTCAATAACTTAATTTTAGTATACGGTCACTTTAGAATACTTAAATCTGATAAGGGTACAGAGTTTTTAAACTCATTAATGTCTGAAATATGCAATCTATTGAAAATTAAACAAGTCTTTAGTACGCCCTATCACCACGAAACACTCGGTTCGATAGAGAGAAACCATAGGGTGTTGAATGAATTTATGTTAAACTTTTGCAAGAACGATGAATGGGACCAATGGATCCCATATTTTTGTTTTGCGTACAACACAACACCTCATGTAGACACAAACTACACGCCATTCGAGCTGTTATTTGGAAGATTACCAAGCTTTCCGAATGAAGACATTTTTAATTTCAAACCTTTATATAACACTGATAATTATGCACAAGAACTAAAAGCAAGATTGCATTTCTCTCTAAACAAAGCGAAGGAATATTTAGAACAATCGAAAAAGAAAAGAGTAGAACAATCTCTAAATAATAATCCGTTAAATCTAAATAAGGGCGATTTAGTCCTCGTGCGAAATTTTAATCGAAAAAAAAATCAACCACCATATCATGGTCCATATAAAATAATCGAAACAAAAGGGGTAAACTCTGTATTAGAAATTAAAAACAGAATTAAAGAGTATCACAACAACAATTTAAAAAAATATTAATTAAAATTTGTAATTTATATTTTTATATATATATATAAACAAAAAAAAAAAAAAAATATATTAAAAACAAAATTTCACATATTTCTTCTAAATTTGTAAAATTTTTCTTAAGGGTTAGGGTGTAGTATATTTATATTTATATATATGTATCTTTATATTATATTATTTTATAACCATATTATTAAGCGTTGCCCTAATGTATTTTGGAAATATTGAATTTTTTTAAATTGGAAATACAACAACTATTTCATAGATCTTGTATTTCCAAAGATACCGTTATCTTAGTATTTAAGCAGACCAAAATTCAATAAAGGATCACAATTTGTCAAGACACAAATCATAAAAGGTCTTATTCTTTTGGCATATAAATCTGCCAGTAAAAACCCAGTTTGGCATATCAATCTGCCAAACTTAAAAACCAAATACCAGTGGCGTTAATTAGCGCCGGTAACATTTAAAACCTAACCACTCACCCGATACTACTCCGGACATATTACACAGTACAGACTTTAAGAGGTGACTATAACTTACTTTGCCACAACGCTGGCCTACTTTTTGACGGGAAAGCCAACGATTGGTTTTGGCGTTATCATCGATCCGTATCAATAATGGAGTGGCCAGAATTGTGCAGAGCATTGAGGAAACAGTACAAGGACTCTAGAACTGACGTGGACATACGTGAACTGATTAGGGATCGCAAGCAGAAGACTAACGAATCTTTTGATAGTTTTTACGAATCAGTTGTGGACTTGACAGATCGACTCAACGAAAGACTTTCGGACAGAACTCTTGTGGAAATTTTACGTCGAAATCTGCTTCCGGATATTCAACATGAAATCCTTAATTTTAGCATTCAATCTGTGGAAGATTTGCGTTATATATGTAGACGTCGTGAGTTTTTCTTGCAGGACATTCGTCGAAAACAGGGTCTACATCTCACTAGAACTGCTCCTGTTCAAAGAAAAATTGCTGAAATCGATCAAGATTTTGGTGAAAATAGTAATGAATTACCTGATGAAACAAATATGGAGATTTCCGCTTTAAGTTTAGTTTGCTGGAATTGCAAAAAAACTGGTCATCGATACCAAGATTGTTTGGCAGAAAGAACCGTCTTCTGTTACGGCTGCGGCACCCCAGATACATATAAACCAAGTTGTAGAAAATGTAATCCAAAAAACTTCCGAGTGAGTGCACAACGGAGTGCACAGAAACCACAGGAGTCACTGGAACAGGAGATGTAGTGACTATTTTGAAAAGACCAACTGGACATGACGCATTAAATACCGGACGTGACAACTTAATTTCCGGACAAAACTTAGTTGATACCGGAAGTGAAAATTTTAGGCCTTTGGGGAAAAGTTCAGGGTCGTTCAAGCCTTTTCACGTACGCTTGAAAGAATATAATGAGGTTCGTAGTAGAATTTTTAATAGTGATCTGAAACCAACTCGTTCAGCTAATCGTATGCGTGTGTTTTGGCAAAAAGTTAGGAACCTCAGGAAGAAAATTATCTGCTCAGTTTTGAGTAACCCGTGTGACGTAAGGCCATATGCTGAGGTCATCCTCTTTGGTGAAAAGATGTTGGGTCTAATGGATACTGGGGCTTCCATTAGTTGTTTGGGATCGAAAGCGGCTGAAAATTATCTAGCTTCCGGTGCTCGTTATAGAAAATTGAAAACTTCTGTTAAAACGGCTGACGGGGGTAGCCAAAAGATTGTAGGTTTTATTGAAACAAGTATTTCATTTAAAGGAGTTGAAAAACCCATTGATATTTTTATTGTGCCTGGCTTGGAAAAGGACCTGTTCCTTGGCATTGATTTTTGGAAGCTTTTTGATTTACTTCCGCCGGGTTTAACTTATTTAAATTCTTTAAATGTATCTTCTGAAATTAGTGAAGTGGAAACACAATTACCACTATCTGTTATTCAAAAGCAGCGTTTGAATCAGGTAATTTCCATGTTTCCATCGTTTGCTAAGGAAGGGCTCGGTAAAACTAATGTACTTGCTCATGTTATCGATACTGGCGACGCAAAGCCTATAAAACAACGGCATTTCCCGGTTTCGCCCCGCTGTTGAAAAACTTATATACGATGAGTTAGACCGTATGATTGCTCTTGGTGTCATTGAGGAATCAGGTAGCGCTTGGTCTTCTCCTATAGTGTTGCATAGGAAACCCGGAAAGAATAGACTTTGTTTAGACAGTAGAAAATTAAATTCGGTCACGGTTGGGGATGCCTACCCTTTGCCTCATATTGATGGCATTTTAAGTAGACTTCCCAAAGCCGAATATATAACAAGCTTAGATCTTAAGGATGCTTTTTGGCAGATTCCGTTAGATATGGGATCTCGAGAGAAGACAGCATTCACCGTCCCTGGGAGGCTGCTTTACCATTATAAGGTAATGCCCTTCGGGCTTTGTAATGCTCCGCAGACAATGTCCCGCCTTATGGACAAGGTCATTCCCCCGGCTCTCAGGACGGAGGTGTTTGTTTATCTCGATGATCTTCTGATCATTTCGGATTCTTTCGAGAGGCATCTAGAGGTTCTAAGGATTGTTGCAATGAAAATTCGTGAATCAGGGCTGACCATAAACGTAGAAAAAAGTCATTTTTGTGTCCCAGAAGTTAAGTATTTAGACCATTTGGTGGGTAACGGGGTCATTCAGACAGATCCGGAAAAAGTGTCCGCCATCACAGACTTTCCAGTTCCGCGATCTGTAAAACAAATCCGAAGATTTTTAGGTATGACAGGTTGGTACCGGAAATTTATCAGGAACTACGCTTCTATTACCACACCTTTGACTGATTTGTTAAAAGGAAAACGCAAATTTTTATGGACCGAAGAGGCCCAGAAAGCTTTTGAGACTTTAAAGACCCATTTGAGTACCGCTCCTGTTTTGCACAGCCCCGACTTTTCACAGCCGTTTTTCATACACTGTGACGCTAGCAAAACAGGTATAGGAAGTGTGTTGGTCCAGAAAAATGCGGAGGGCGAAGAGGTTCCGGTGGCATTTATGTCTAAGAAGCTCAACCAAGCCCAACGTAATTATTCGGTGACCGAACAGGAATGCTTGGCAGCCATGCTAAGTATAAAAAATTCAGAGCCTATGTCGAAGGACATGAGTTCACTGTTATCACTGACCATGCGTCCTTGAAGTGGCTCATGTCTCAGACGGATCTGAGCACGCGGTTAGCTCGGTGGGCTTTAAAGTTACAGGTATACAAATTTAACATTCAGCACAGGCGTGGTAATTTGAATATAGTTCCGGATACTTTATCTAGGGCCAATACTGAGGACTTGTCCGCATTAGGGATCGACAGTTTGTCTGATTTCGACAATGATTCAGGAGTTTTCGTGGACCTTGGTTCCACACACTTTCAATCTGACGAACACAAAGACTTGATGGACAAAATCAGTAGGAACTTGGACAAGATGCCAGATTTAAGGATAGTTGACGGTTACTTGTATAGACGGACGGAGCACGCTTCAGGAGAAAAGTTACAGGACGATATGGCCTGGAAACTATGGATTCCCCGGGCAATGGTTCCAGAAGTTTTACGTCGCGCTCATGACCACCCGTTGTCATCGCACAGTGGCATAAACAAAACGTTAGAGAGAATACGTCGGTATTATTTCTGGCCGAATTTAGCGGTTGACGTGAAATCATATATTAATAATTGTGAGATTTGCAAATCATCGAAACACCCAAATCAAATTCTTCGGCCTCCAATGGGCAAAATCTCGGAGACAAAACGATTTTTCCAAAAGCTGTATGTCGACTTTCTTGGGCCATATCCGCGTTCGCGTTCAGGACATATCGGTATATTTATTGTACTGGATCATTTTTCCAAATTTCCTTTTCTGAAACCGGTTAAAAAGTTTACAGCTGATCCTGTCGTAAAATACCTTGAAACCGAATTATTCCACACGTTTGGGGTACCGGAAACAGTGGTCTCCGATAACGGATCTCAATTTCGATCTCACCAATTTAATCAGCTCCTTTCGCGCTATGGTGTAAACCACGTATATACAGCGGTACATGCCCCGCAGGCCAATGCTTCTGAAAGAGTTAACCGATCTGTATTATCCGCGATAAAATCATATGTAAAGCCAGACCAGAAGAATTGGGATGAGTTGTTAAGTAGTATTTGCTGTGCGTTGCGTTCGGCTGTACATTCGGCTATTGGCACCTCGCCGTATTATCTTGCCTTTGGCCAACATATGGTAACAAACGGTTCAACTTATTCCCTTTTACGCCAACTAGATATGTTGGATGATCGCGCAGTCAGATTTAGTAAAAAAGAGTCTCTTGATATAATGGGTAGAAGAGCGGCAGAACAGGTACAAAAACAATTTGAGAGAAACGAAAGGACTTATAATCTTAGATCCAAAGAGGTATCCTATGATGTAGGTCAAGAGGTTTTTCGAAGAAACTTTAAGCAGAGTAATTTTGAGCATGGTTACAATGCCAAGTTGGCTCCTACTTTTGTGAAAGCGCGCATCCGTCGCAAATTGGGTAAAAGCTATTACGAGTTGGAGGATCTTAAAGGCACTTTATTAGGCAATTATCACGCAAAAGACATTCGTCAATAAATTTAGCATTTTTGCAAGCGTGATCAGATTTGTGGTTTTCACTAAACCCCCAAAGTCTGATTTTGGCAGGGGGGTGTTATAAAGGCGCTTGCATTCAAATTTTTATTTTCAGATTTTTATTATTTTTTTTTTTTTTTTTGCTTGGTTATGCTTTCTTTAAATTTCTCACCTATAAATATGCACAAGTTTTATATTATTTATAAACACCGCCATCTACATGTGATGAGACACACTGAAAGTCCTTGTTATGTATTGCTATGTTGACATTTATTTAATTTTTCTTTTATTAAGAATTTTCTAGAAATTGGAATAAAAACGTTAAAAAAATTCTTGGCGCCAAGCCATGATAGCGTTGCCGAGGTTTCGTTAAACCAAGAGACATGTATCTCGGCCATTATATTAACAAGCAGTACTTGGTGGAACATCTCTTAAAATTCAAAGTGTTTAATTAAATTTAAATCTTTTGGTGTGAGAAGGAAAAAAAAAACGTTCAATTTTAAAACTTAAAAAGTATAAAGTGATCTTTAAAAAAATTATTTTCCTTTATTCTATCCAATATAAATTGAATAGAAAAACTAATTTTTATTCATCAGCAGTTTTTGTGAGTATTAATTTTTTTTTATTTTACTCAAAAGTTAATATAAAAAAAAAAAATTCTATTAGAAAGCTTCCCTTTGTTCTTTTAAGTAAAAAGAATATTGTTTTTTTTTACAATTTCTCACAGTTTTGTGCTTATCAATTCAACGACTGCTTGCCGGGTTACTTTCTTTGAGAGGGTGCATTTTGCCCATACTGGCTTCAATCTAACTTGGGTTAAATTCAAAAGAATAAAAGGTACAATAAACCCACTAAATCAGAATTTTCACCCAGATTAACGAACTATTAATATTATTTTTAGTTTTTTCCAAAAACGCCATTAAAGTGCATTTAATTGGCTTGATTTTAATTTGTGGACAATTTTTCATATATTTTTTTTTACCCCTTGGTGCCATCTCTTAATGGTAAATTTTAATATAAAAATAATTACTCTTCATATAAATTCTTATAAAAGCATTTTTTTTATATAGAATGGCACCTTGTGTGTAACACAAAATTAAAAACCAATTACATCAACAACAAGCTAGTCAAAGAGTTTTTTTCTATTGATCACTCTCTCTGGTATTTGACATCAACATCCAGCAGTACATAATCAAGTGTCCAAAGGGTAAATGTGCGGCTCGGTGTGTGTTATCTTAAAAATGTCAAATTGATAGATGCCGTCGGTAATCATTTAATTTAAATAATCCCTATAAAGGAAAATTACAACAGGAAAACCCAACGAAAATAGTGTTCGGAAAATTCGAGAAAATTGTGTTGGTGTGTGTGTAAAAGGTAGTAAGAAAAAATCTAAAAAAAAAATTAGAATTTTGCCTAAATTAAAATCTAAATTAAAAACTAATATCACAGTGCAAAAGATTTTTTTAAAAAGTACTTAAGAACTATTAACAATTTCGCTAATTAAAAGTGCATATGAGAAATCCCAAAACTAAAAATTAAAAATAATTAGAACTTAAAATTACTAAAAATTAATTTTTGCCTAAAAATTTTGCTTAAAAAAAAAAAACAAAAAAAATGCATATCAAGAGACTCTAAAAAAACTGATCACGAACATATCAAAATTTAACATAATATAGAAGAATTAAATTTGCAGGAAAAAAAAGAAGAAAAATGGTTTGAAAAGAATTCATAAGAAAATATTTAAAAAAGAAAAAAATTTAACTAAAGACAGTTAAAAATTATTTTTTTTTTATATTAAAAGACAAAAATCATGCACAAACACTAGAAAACAAAAGGGATATAAAAGCAGTGATAATTTTGGTTATACATAAAAAAAAAAACTGTGTAAAAGAACATTAAATTAAAACTAATTCTAAATTTAAAATTTTATAAAACTTAAAAAAAAAAAAAGCTAACTTCTAATTTTTTTTATGAAAATTAATAATTGCTATGAAAATTAATGATTGCTAAAACTAACTTAAATCTATAATTAATGGTTTTTTTCTAAATAAAGTTAATTTAAAACGTCACACACAAACAAACATTAATGTAAAATCGGTAGTGTTAGTGATAATTTAAATAATCGTTTTGGCTAAATAGTGTTAAAAATATTACTTGCTTTAAAATTTCTAAAAATAGCCATATAGTGGTCATTTAATAATTTCTTATTTTTCATATTTTAATATTTTTCTACTTTGTCATGTACTAACGAAAACAAAACTCGAAACATGTAACTGTAATAAAACACACAACTTTACATATAATTTCTAAAATATAAAAAAAATACGTACAAACAAGTAAACGGTTAGCACTGTTAACTTAACAGTGTAAAAATAAATGTTAAGATTTTTATTTGCATATGTTATTTACATATATGACGAGTTTTGGTTTCGCGAGTATGTTTAAATCAAATTTTTGAAATAACATTTAATTGAATAGAAAAAAAAATTATATCCATGTATTAACAATTTTAATTTAATCAAAGTGTTGCAATTCTAAATAATTATTTAAAAACAATTTTAAAGTGTTTCAAAGTGTTGCGTAGACAATGTTTGGCAACATTTCATTTTAATAAGAGTAACCTCTAAATTATCCCCACAGCGACAACCACAACGAACCTTCATCGAGAGATCTTTCGAAGAGAGGACATCGTTTAATACTCGCTAATGTAAGTGAATTTATCTATTTTTTTTATATTTATTTTTTTTATATTTTTGCCTTAATAATTTTTCATTGTTTTGTTTACATTTGAAATTTCTTTAAAATAAAAATCCCAAATCTATTTGTTATAGTTATGGATATTTATTCTTAAAGGTGACCATATTAAATTCTTACTGTTTTATTTTAATATTTAATTTATGATGGAATTAATTATTTTTCTTTTTATTGTAAACAAAACAAAAGCAAAATTTTGAAACACAACCGTATTAATATTTCAAAGTTATTAATTTAATATTAGTTTGAACATTATGTCTATTTTATTAATTTTCTATTTCAATGATTAAATTATTTTAGATACTAATTAATAGATTTTTTTTTATTTTAATTTCGGGTTTATTTTGTTGAAATTAATGCTAGTAAAACTCGGTTTAAATATAATTAATTTTAATGAAATTTTAGCATTAACTTCTAATTTTAAATATATTTTTAAATGAAAATTTTTGAATTTGTTAATAAAATCATAATGATTTCGTGCTAAATTTAAAACATTTCTGTTTGATTTCGCTCTAGAGTTTCAGTTGTTGTAGGAATTTATTTATGGGATCATAATATTGATTTTTTTTGTGGATTTAGTTCAATTATGATCAAGGATGGGTGGGCAAAAGACGAATACAATAACATCTAGTTTCGTCGAACATTCTTCTACAATTTTTTATTTGTCAGTATTGGTACACATCTGTTTGGTATAGATTTTTAGTAGTTTCTTCCCTGTTTTTTTTTTTTCTAATTTCCCTTTTTCCATTTATGTGTTGCACGTGTAATAGAAATATTTATAAGTGTCATTGTGGTATTGGGTATATCGAAGCCTTGAACCCCCCCTACACGACGAGCAATAAGGCCGGAGTAAAAACGTGCACCTGCTTCATAAATTGCCCTAATCAACATCTACCATTTTTCACACCTATGTTGCATGCTACAGTCCCTCGAGCCCCCCTTTCAGACAGGAGTCTGCAGGCTTCCCTGATAGCCAGAATTTCCGCCTGGAAAACAGTAGCGTGATCAGGTAGCCTGAAAGAACACCGCAAGTTGCACTCACCAGAGAAGACCCCGGAGCCTACACCACAACTCATCTTTGAGCCGTCGGTATATACCCTGATGTCAAAACCAAAAGTTGGATCCCCCATATCCCACTCCCGCCTGGAGGGAAAGCTATCCCAAAAAGGTCGGCAGAAATCCAATCTAGGAGTAACATAGTCGGACTCAAATCCCACACGTGGGTGAAGTCCATCAAGAAGCCTAGCATGTCCATAGGTCCTGGACTTCCAGGAACCCGCTGCTAGAAGAAAGCGCCATTATATGCAAATCAATAGGGATAATGTGAAGCATCACATTGAGAGCCTCTGAGGGGCAAGTTCTTATCGCGCCCGTGACCCCAATGCAAGCAGAGCGCTGCACCCTATACAGACGATCCGTAACCACCCTCTTAGTGGTCGCAGTCCACCACACGATAGAGCCATATGTCAGTATTGGACGCACAATAGCCATGTACATCCACAGCACCATTTTCGGACTCAAACCCCACCTTGAACCAAACATCCTCCTACAGGAGTAGAAGGGTACCGTTGCCTTCCTGACCCTGTGCTCGGTGTTAAGTCACCATGATAGTTTAGAGTCCAAGATGATACCCAGATATTTCGCATGATCAGAGAGGGTGAGCTCACAGCCTTGCAGCCGCGGAGGTCTGAAGCCTGAATTGGACCGAGTGGTGAAAAGTACCAATTCTGTTTTACTCGGATTCACTCCTAAGCCACAACTGGTGGCCCAGCTACTGAGAGTATCCAGAGCGCTGGTCATAATATCGCTAATCACGTCCAAGAACATCCCTGATACCAATATCACCACATCGTCCGCATAAGCGACAACCTTAACACCCTTATTATCCAGTGTGACGAGAACTGAGTTAATAACAAGGAGCCATAACAGGGGCGAGATCACACCGCCCTGAGGTGTACCTCTCCTGACCTGCTTTGACAACTCGCTATTTCCCAGACTAGCACTGACAACACGGGAGTCCAACATGTTCACTATCCAGTCACTGATGAAAGTCTCAGCGCCCAGATCCACGAGGGCTCCCTGTATTGCATCGGTCGTGACATTGTTGAAAGCCCCCTCTATGTCCAGAAAGGCGGCCAGTGTATATTGTCCAAATTCCAAGGATCTCTCCACCACTCTCACAACCTCATGGAGTGCAGTTTCCGTTGAGCGTCCCTTGATATACGCATGTTGACTACCCGACAGTTGAGGCGATCCCTCGAGTTTCAGCCTTATATGTACGTCAATGAGTCTTTCCAACGTCTTCAGTAGAAAAGATGAGAGACTGATTGGCCTAAAGTCCTTTGCAGCCTCGTGACCACATTTGCCAATTTTAGGAATAAAGACTACTTTAACCTTCCTCCAGCTTACGGGCACGTAGTTAAGAGAGAGGCAAAGTCTGTATATCACAAGCAGCCAGGGAGTAATCAAATCTTGACCCCTCTGCAGCATTATCGGTAAAATGCCATCCAGACCCGGCGATTTGTATGGGGAGAAACTGCCAATTGCCCAGGCTATCCTATCAAGTGTAATTATCTCGTTTTCCATCCCATTAGAAGCGCCCCTAGAGCGGCTACGTTGGTCATTGTCCAAGGTATCTGCATCCAAGCAGCCAGGAAAATGAATATTCAGAAGGATCTCCAACGACTCAGCCGATGACTCTGACCAGGATCCATCACCCCTCTTAACATAAGTAGGGTTAGAGTGACCCTTTGCCAGCACCTTGCTAAGTCTAGCAGTGTCCCTAGTGTTGTCTATGGATTCGCAGAACTCTCTCCATGAGTTTCGCTTTGCCAACGCCAATGCTTTCTTGTACACCTTCAGCTTGTCGCGGTATGGCTTCCACTGTCTGCTGGAATAGCTAGCGTTGAAAGCTCTTCGTGTCTCCCTCCGAAGCTCTGACAGTTCAGAATTCCACCAGGGAGGAAAACTCTTCCTTGCCCTAGTCTGATGGCAGGAAGCTTTGAACGCAACATCAATGGCCTTTTCCAGGACCCCTACAGAGTCCTCGAGACTTTCGATTGTCCCTTCCACCCTTGGCCCCCTACACAGCTTCGTCCTAAGAATCCTATTGAACTTAGGCCAAACAGTTCTCCTAGGATTCCTGAAGCAAACGCTCTCCCTAACGTTCGTGTTGATATCGAAAAGTATCCAATTATGATCCGAAAAGGACTTCTTATCGGATACCCTCCACTTTTCAACACGTACCTGAGAATTACCTGAGATAGCTGTGATATCTAGAACTTCCTCCCAACCCCTATAGTTATCGGAACTCGGAAACATAAAAGTTGGGTTAGTACCAGAATTACATATATTGAGATTGTTAGTGTTAATAAAATCAAGAAAAGACTCACCTCTCTCGTTGATTTCAGTGCTACCCCCAGATTGTGTGCCTGGCATTGGCATCACAGCCCAGGATCAAAGTATCTTCTGCAGCAATGGAGGACAACAGGAACCTCACTTCTTCTGGCGGGGCGTCTCGATTGTGAGCCATATAGCAGGAGGCAATAGTGATGTTGCGGCCACCTGTCATTTCAACCTTCGCAACAGTAAGGTCAGCTGAGCTAAATTGAGAGCATAGAAAAATCTTTATGTTCTTTTTAGCTATTATACAGGATCTTGGCTTACCCTTATTATTGATGTATAGTATTGAGTACGGGGCACCCTGAAACCCTTTAACCTGTGAGTCATTGACCCAGGGCTCCTGGATGATGCCTATGTCAAGGTCCTCCTCGGCTAGAAGAACCCGCAGGTTGTCTGTCGCAATCCGGGAATGCTGCAGATTAATCTGCACGACCTTTAGCTTCCCCATCTTTGTTTGATATATTGGGGGGTTCTTCGAGCTGCATCTTATCGAGCAGCTGGTTGGCGTCATCGATCTCATCTTTCCCGTCGACACCACCCGACCCAGAAGGACGGAAAACCTTTACCTTGGCCTCCCTTATACCAAAGAAGAGCTTGTTGCCCACCTTCTCGAGTGCTGACACACCCTGTTCGGATATGACAAGCACGTAGCTCATGCTGTTGTTCTGAGGCTCCTCTGCCCGGATGACAGACCAGTCATTCATAGGAATCTCAGGATTTTGAGCCTTGAGGCATTCTAGCAGCCTGTGATTGTCCATTGCCATTTTTGGTAACCAAATTCTGGCACGAGGTCTAGCTGGAATTTCTGCAGCGGGGATTAGCTTTAAAATAAGGCCATCCCATGCATCACTTATCGTAGTGACGCATTTGCTGAGGAATTCCAGGGAGAACAAGTCCATACATTTGATTAACCTGTATCCCCTGTGAATTTCACTGGAGTCAAAACGAGGTACCGGACTATCCTTGTTGGAGATCACGTGAGCCATCACGAGTTCTGACAACTTGGATTCGATAGCACTCCATTCTGTTACTACAGGCAACCCACCACTGACATTTGCTAGAGCCACAAGCAAATGATCCCTTACAACCTCATTAAAGGGTCTACGAGAGGTAGAAATAGGCTGCGAAACGGTTCTCTGCTCGTGGACCTTTTTCCGCTTCGGCGATTTGTCACCCTCAATCTGTGAGCGATTTCGCTTTGCCCCTTCTACCTTCTTTGACGTGCTTGATGTGCTGGGTGCGGTCTCCTTTCGCTTAAGGTACTCATCCACCACAGCTTGGTATTTTACGCGGTCCTCTTCATCGCGTTCATGAACGGTCCCATTCAAAGCGTTTTTGGCAATTTTGTCAAGAATAAACTTCGCTCTTGAATACCTAGACTTCCATACGTCGCCTGAGGATTTTTCTTCCGCTTACGCTTGGGCAAGTCACCTACCGAGGTGACCTGTCCAGGCTGGGATATTGCCTGAGATGTTGTCTGGTGAGACGCTGGAGTACTATGGAGTGTACCCTCAGTGCCTGGGAAGTTAACCACCGTCTCCTGACTGGAAGCCAGTAGGTCATCTTCAGACGAGTTGCAAGGCAACCCGCTAACATTGTTTTTGTTGTTGTCGTTGTTTTTGTTGTTGTCGTTGTTTTTGTTGTTGTTGTTTTTGTTAAAATTCATATTTTGGTCCCAAGAGTAGGCACGTAAGGGGATGGACCATACCATGCAGTGACGGCATACATGGACTAGGCAAAAAAGTGTTACAACCAACCCGTGCCTGGCGTTGGAGGGGAGCTGTTAACGACTAGTCATCTTTTACCACTAACTAGCCATTCAGGACATCGGCACTGCTACCAACCACCTTGACCTTACAAGTGGGGGATAAAGGAAGAGGATACAAAGGACTGAAGAAGGATTAGTAAGGTAATAGTGGGAGAGAGGAATTAGAGAGGGGGGAGGATAACCGTTAGTTCATGTTCCTTGCAGCTTTTAGTATACTAAGACAAAGACCGGAGCAGGAGCACAAGTGCGCAATGTTCCAGTGCTTTGTATCAGCATACAAACCCCAGAACACTTAAGCCACCGCATCGCGACAAGATTGTTATCCATGGCGATGGTCCGTGAAAAGCACTCAACTATTGAGCAAATACACCGCATTACTTATTCGATTGAAATAGCACTAGAAAACAAGGAAATATGCTCTGCTGTATTCTTAGATGTTTCAAAAGCTTTTGATGACGTGTGGCATAAAGGTTTGCTTCACAAATTAAATCATCTTCTTCCAAAACAATATTGTGAAATGTTAGAATCTTACTTATCAGACAGATTTTTTAGAGTTAAACAAGATGACCAATACTCAAATCTATACCCCATAAACTCGGGTGTTCCTCAAGGTAGCATTCTGGGACCTATTTTATACTTGCTGTATACGTATGACATACCTGTCAATGAAAATTGTGTTGTTGGTACGTTTGCTGACGACACCGTAATCATGTCTATCGACAAGGACATCGATACATCAACTACTAAATTACAAGCTGCCCTGCTGGAAGTAGAACAATGGACTAACAAATGGTGCATTAAATTAAATAGCTCGAAGTCTACACATGTAAATTTCACAAATAAAAATTATAACTACAAGCCAGTTTACATAGATCAACAAAGAGTTCCTGTCGCGAATACAGCAAAGTATCTTGGGATCACTCTCGATGCAAAATTACATTGGAAGGAGCATGTAAAAAAGAAAAGAGAAGAACTAGATATAAAATATAGAAAATACAAATGGCTCATTGGTAGAAAATCGACTCTCTCAACTCATAACAAGCTTATGATTTACAAACAAATCATGAAACCAGTCTGGACTTACGGAATCCAAATCTGGGGATGTGCGAAGAATAGTGTGCTTCAAATCATACAAAGATTCCAAAACAAAGTGCTACGAAACATAGTTAAAGCTCCATGGTATGCCAGAGATGCAGATATCCACAGAGATCTAAAAATCAAAACAATAGCTTCAGAGATACAAACCAGATCTGAAACACATGAAATTAAACTGATGCAACACATTAATCCTGAAATCCCGCTCCTTCTAAACACTTCAGGTCTACAAAGGAGATTAAAACCGCTTCAAGCCACATGATCTTAAGAGGCGCTTCAACCAGTAGGATGTTTTTTTATAATAAAACTCCGTTTTCTGTTTATGTAAAATAAATTTCACAAAATCATCCAAACTAAACTGCTAGTTAGTCAATTTTGGCTAGTCGTAGTCTGTAAGCAAATTGTATTTAAAATACTGTTTAAATAATAAAAAAAAAAAAGTAAGACACGGATTTCACGTAGTTAGTGATGAATTTCCTATTCCATCTGATGGAATACTCGGTCTTGATTTTATTAGAAAATACAACTGCATGTTGGACTATCAACAAGAAATTAATTGCTGATAAATTCCCACTACCTAGAATAGACGATATTCTTGATAACTTAGGCAGAGCGAAATATTTTTCTTGCCTTGACTTAACGTCAGGTTTTCACCAAATGGAATGGATGAAAAATCAAGGGGCATTACATCATTTTCAACAGATAAAGGTTCGTTCTGTTTTAAACGACTTCCATATGGACTTAAAATAGCTCCTAATTATTTCAGAGAATGATGTCTATAGCATTCGCTGGACTATGTCCAGTACAGGCATTTCTATACATGGATGATCTAGTTGTACTAGGTCGTTCTGAAAATCACATGTTAAAGAATTTAACAGATGTATTTGAAATATGTCGTAAATATAATCTTAAACTTCATCCAGAAAAATGTTAATTTTTTGATCACGAAGTTACTTATTTAGGACACAAATGTACGGACAAAGGCATACTTCCAGACGATAGCAAGTTTCAAAAAATTCAAGACTATCCAACGCCGAAAAATGCCGATGAGACTAAACGATTTGTAGCTTTTTGCAATTACTACAGAAGATTTGTTCCAAATTTCGCTGAAAATTCTGGGCAATAATGCATTTCAGACCATACATTTATGGTACAAAATTTTTAATTAGAAGCGATCATCGACCATTAACATATTTGTTTTCAATGAAAAACCCATCTTCCAAGTTAACGCGAATGAGACTGGACTTGGAAGAATACGATTTTACCGTCGAGTACCTAAGGGGAAAATATAATAGTGCAGCTTATGCTTTGTCTCGGTTAGATTTTTCCGAAATAAAAAACATTAATGAGAATATGATAAATGTGATAAATATACTCTAAGTGACAACGAGACAGCAAAGCAGAAAAGCCACTGTAAACAGCGACATTGAAACTACGGAGAATGCAAAATCAACAAATAAAGTAAAGATATACGAAGCGTTGAGTAAATTTATAAATAAAAATAGCGCCAAGCTAGCGATTGAAGGCGACTATATATATATTAATAAGAATAATAAAGTGATCACGAAAAATATAAAGAAAATTATTGATAATGGGAATATTGACCTTGATCGATTATTCCCAATGCTTGAAAAATTAGCAGTCGATAATAATTTGAGAAAAGTACAGCAGTCATTAGGTGACTCGCTATTTAAAAATATCGCGATAGATAAATATAAAGAAAAAGGAAATTTAATGCTCGAGCAATTAATTATAGAACTCACGCCGAAAATAGAAAAAATTATAGATAATGTTGAAAAGGAAAGAATTTTGCGGAAATATCACGACGATCCAATCTGGGGTGGCCACCCAGGAATCAGTCGTATGTTAAAGAAAATACGTCGGAAATTTTCATGGAAAAACATTGCAAGAGACGTAACTAAATATGTCAAAAATTGTGAAAAATGTCGAAAGAATAAGACATTTATAAATACAAAGGAGGGAATGATTTTAACTCCAACACCGGTAAATGCGTTTGAAGTGGTACAAATAGATACCATTGGACCATTACCTAAGACAGAGAATGAAAATGGTTATGCAGTCACTATTATCTGTGACCTTACTAAATATTTTATCTCTGTACCAATTGTGGATAAAAGTGCGAAAACGATCGCAAAAGCAATTGTTAATAATTGCATATTGATTTAAGGACCTATGAATAAGATTATAACTGACATCACCGACCGAATATAAAAATCAATTATTTGATGAAATTTGTAACTTATTAAAGATAGAAAATGTAACTTCCACAGCGTATCATCATCAAACGCTTGGAACTGTGGAAAGAGTCCACAGAACATTTAATGAGTACGTTCTTTCATACATTACAGTAGATAAAACTGATTGGGATGTATGGATTAAATATTTTACTTTTTGCTACAATACGACACCATCACTGGTCCACAATTATTGTCCTTACGAATTGGTTTTTGCCAAAGCGCCTAATATATTTGAATTTCTTTCCGATGGCGAAATAACACCACTTTACAATGTGGATGCCTATGAAAAGGAAATTAAATACAGATTACAGATGGCACATAAAAGGGCAGCCCAGTTGATAGAAAGTGGCAAATATAAACGTAAAATGTTATATGATAGAAATAAGAATAGTGTAACGTTTGCTGTTATAGGGGCGAAAGCTGGATCGCCGTAATTATTAGGCGAGTTCTTAGTCTGTTTAAAAACTGTTTTTATTTTCTATTTTGTCCCTGCTTATAAAGCTAACATGTGAATAAATCTTAACCTAGATTCTGAGTCACTTTCTAAAGTTACTCAAATAACTTAAAATTATTATACTTGAGTCTATATCAGTACGATTGAGTGTATTGTGCATGACACATATGTTTCATATGTGCAATATGATGCGTTGCACTCGATCGTACTTTACAATAGTTGTGGTGAACGATTTCGACAAGTGCTACGTTTTTCTACATATACGATTTTTTTCCGATATTTCCAAATAGTATTTCGATGTTTTAACATATCTTTCCAAATTATTTTATTTTGTACTACAGTGTTTATATAAATTAAATTTTTTTTTTTTTTTTTTAAATTGTAATCTTCCATGTTGCTACCGAATTTAATGGGTCAATCAGTCAGTAAACTAAACGTATATTGATGTTTATATCACATTGTATAGAACGAAATGTATACAACAAATTAGTATACATGTTGCTAACCACATGTTTATAGGAACATGTTGTTTTAACGTTAGTACGGATAGGATCGCTCGGCAATTTCTATTTAGTTTATTATTCACTATTCTAGCGTATTTTTTTATTTCTAAATTAAATAGTTAACTATATTTTGCAAACCTAATAATTAAAAAAAAAAGGAAAAAAAAACCCGAGTCTTTTTAAGTATTAACTTTTTTCGTCGGGTTTTGCAATCGATTAATCGTGAGGAATGAGGTTGCCACTACTTTGAGTTGATAGTGCTGTTTATATTAATCAACTATGTGTTTTTATTATTTTGCTTTGTACTAGACGATTGGACTCTTCTCTCTGAAATTACCTGGTAAAGACGAGTGTGACGTACTTCCTTTTTCTGAAATATTCCACCAAGTAAGAAAGTCAAAACACCTCGTCAAATATTAATTTAATAAAATTTTCGCCAATCAGTAATTTAAAACGCCATAAAATTACTTTAAAAGCTCTTGATTTAATTGTTATCCGGTAATCAGGTAATATTTTTTTTTTTTTCAATTGCTTTCCGAGAATTTTATAAATGTAAACCTGTTTTTTGATATTTCTATAGATATCAAAATTTTTCGAAGAAATTCTTCTCCACAGAAACACGTTTCCTCTGTTATATTACTTACCAGGAAGAATAGTTTACACACGGATTGATAAAATTACTGGAGAAGACGTAATTTTATTCGAAACACGCCAAACACCGCTGTGTGTAAACCTAACCAAACTTTTGGGTATTTGGAGTACACACAATTTTTTTTATTACCGGTGAACACAAAACTTCTATAGTAAAGCCGAACAATTTTCATCGTCACCTGGAGGTAAAATAATTTAGCAAAAAGTAACCACTTGGATGGTTCTTCGGTAAACTTATAAAAAAGAACACTTGGTGGTAAGTTAACTCAGAGTAAATTTCTCGACAACCAACCAATAAAATGTATGTAAATCTTTCTTCTTGTCAGTTCGGTTTTGAACATCGTCAATAAGTGTTCCGTGCATATACCCAACCGAGTTATAGAACCTCCAGAGAAGACCAAATCGAAAAAGATTCAAATAGCAGCAACAGATGTATGAAACGTTCAAAATAACAAATCGAAAAAATTGAATTTTTCTAACCCGAAAAAGTGTGCGTGAAAACATCCTTAAACTCGTGAAAATTTGTGACAAAATTCCTTGCAAATAGTTACAAAAAAATTGTTACAAAATTCCTTGCAAATAGTTACAAAAAAATTGTTATAAAATTTCTTGCAAATAGTTACAACCAACCAAAATGACTACCCAAAATTAAAATTTTAATACATAAAACCGTAAATAATAATTGCGGAAATTTCAAATATTTAAAGTCTAATAGTTAAACGTCATATAAAGTAAATTCTTTAATAGTTAAATATTAGTTAACTTAATTAATAATAATAATAGGATCCAATAAGAAACCGCATAAAGTTATACATCACTAATTCACAAATAAAAAGATGTATCAGAAAATGAAATCGCGTAAAGAAAAAAAATCGTTTTAAGCAAAAATAAGATAAATTAAGTAAATTTAAGTTAGTTAAAAAAACAAAGAAATAACAAAATTTAGTTAAATTTAAAAGTGCCAAGTAATTAGTGAGTTAAAGTTCAAAAAAACAAGACATGACATATAACGAAAAGAAAGAAATCATGCAACGGATAACTAGCACAACAAAATAAAATCCTAAACCTATATAAAATTTCCTTAAACTAGTGTCCCATATAAAACAATAAAAAGTCTTAACAATTATAGAAAAAGTCATGAAACTAATAACCAAAAACAACAAATCAAAATCTTAAGACTTAAAAAAGAAATTTCTTACGCTAGTATCACAGCTAAAACCATTAACAAATAAAATTCAATATATAAAATTCAACAAATAAAATTCTACAAATAAAATTAAATTAAAATTCCGAAAAGGTTCTAACTAACCCACAAAGGTATATGTACGAACATAATTTATAATAATTAACTTTTTTCACAGTATTAACATCAACATTGTCATCGAGATCGAGGAGGCCTTTTCGTTCATCGTTGGTTAAGTTGGGTGAGTAAAACTGAACCTTTTAACTCAAGTTGTAATTTCTTGCATATAGTAAAACAAAAAAATAAAAAGAATCAATGAAATCGTAAAAATTTAGAAAAAAAAAATAAACAAAAAACCAAGATCAAAGAATAATGACGTCACTAATTTCTACTCATTGTTATATTCTTGTAATTACTCTCTGCACTTAATTTAAGTAGAGTACTATCTAGTTGAACTGTTTTTTTTTCCTAATGCATTCATATTTTTCGTTTTCATAATTGTAATTTACTATCATTGATTCTTAAATTTTGTTTTGGTTTTCATTGATAACTTTAAAAAAACAAAAAAACATCGGTGCATAAAAAAATAGTAACAGAATAAATAAATAAATAAATAATCGTTAACGGTTCCGGGTAACCAATCGTAATATATGTTAATATAGTAAAAATAAGTTATACGATTAATTTTTGCTCATATAATGGTAAAAGAAATGTATCACTTATTAATATAGTTTTATAAAGTTACCATGTTCGAAAAGTAAATTTAATACTATTTTATGGAAAACTAAAATTTATTGAAATTGTTAATTAACTACCTTAAATAATTAATATATAAAATATTAATTTAATTCTAACGTTTTAAGTTTTAATATGGAATTAAATTTCCGGATACTTCCATTTAAGCCTGCTGCATAGATTTCTTTCTTTACTAGCTCCTTCGAGATCATTAAATTATAAATCTTTGTGAGCTAAGCGTGGCGCTTTTAACTTTTATTTTTTTTTTAATCTTAAGCTAGTCTGTTGGTAAATATACCTTTATAACTCATGAAGTTCATTCAGACAAAGGGCTGCTATTTTCTTTGTTTTAAGTACCTATGGTTAATCTTGTTTCTACATATGTTATTTAAATTTATAATGAGTTAAATAAATTAATGAAATTTGTATAATGAATTGCTAAGCTAATTCGTGTGTTTTCTAATATGGGCTGAAACGTTAGGGTAGTGCTTTATTTTTGGGATCCTAGAACTTAGTTCATATTTGCCACTAGGATCATGGTTTGGGTGGGTCATGAGGCAGAGGTTCCCAATAACAACTGAGGAACCCAAACTTTTGTAGGCAATCGCGATCAATACCATTTTGTTTTAAAATAATTTTTGTACTCTCGTAGTCATATAAGGGGCTTTGTTTTGTTAGATATGACTATATAGGACCAGTAGAGTAAATTAAAATTTTGATTAGTAATGTCTTTGTTACTAAATAGGGAGTCTATATAAAAGACTTGTAATGGTACCGAGGCTAGATAGGAAAGGTCACGAACCCCGTACCGACTGATCGCTAGCGATATTATGGCTCCCGCAGACCTCTTTCTGTTTGGTACTTTAAGGAGTTTTTTTTTTGAAGATTTTTATATTCTTAAAGATTTTTATTTTAAACTCCATCAAAATATGAAACTTTTTATGAATTTTCATTTGACAATTATTTGTACATTACATATAAAATGGCGCCCATCGTGGGGCAAAAGTATCCAAACATTTGGGTATTTTCGCTCCCGAAATTTTGATATAAATTTGTAAAGTTCATTTCAAGCATATTACTTAATGGTTTTCTTTTTGAAATCTTCTGTTATAAATAAATAAAAATGTTTTTCTGGATTTTTAATGCTTGAGGACTAAACGTTCGAGTAATTTAACCGAAAAACCTCTTTATGTTTCTTTCTTAGGATTTGAGATCGAAAAGATAATTTATTTTGTAATATTGCATTTTCTGAAAAAGCTGTTATTTTTCGAAGTTTAAGTAACTGAGTTATCGACAACTATTAGTTAAACGGATTATGTTATTTTGCTGTTTGTCAATTAACATCCTTTAAATTTTAGTTAGGTAGTATCGGAACACATTTCTACTCGTTGGTTTGTTACTAAACCCAGGGAAATAATTGTTTCTCAGAGATATACCATAGCCTGGTTTTGATTCCTATATTGATCATGAAAATTAAGCCTATTATTCTTTTTGCCCTAACGTCAGCATAACCATGTTAGAAAACATTAAATAATGAACATTTTGTTGAAAACATATATTTTTTATAATAATTTTGTTCGCCTGAACAATAACATTATTGCCACAGAACGTTAATTTTGTTTTTTTTTGCGGATAACTTAAATTTTTGTTAAAATTTTTTTTTGATTCTTGTTGATATATTTCTATTGTAAAACTAATATTTACTTGTGTAAAGTTAATTATTGTTTTTAAAAATGAGTCATCCATCAACGCCTCAAAAGCAAACTTCCGGTGCCGAAGCACTGCCTCAAGGTGCCAAAGGTCCCGATTTGATTTGTCCCCTTTGTAATGAAAAGATGGACGCAAAAATACCTTGCTATTTATTAAGTAAATGTAATCATGCTTTTCACAGAGCGTGTATAGAAAACTTTCTTTCAAATGAAACTTCTTGTCCAGTCTGTAAACTCGGTTGTGATCTTGCAGACTTAAAGAAAGTTACTTTTCCGGCTAAACGAGGTGCAGTAGCTAAAACTGGAACTCGTGGTGGCCTAAGTAGCCAATATGGAACTAGAAGTGCTAGGAAAAATCTTTTCCAGGAGACTTTAAGCCAATTGTTAAATATTAGCGGTAACGAAGTATTGCAGCCAAGTCTGCCTAATCAAACTATACCCCAATTGCAAGGATTTCAACATTCGATTCCAACGCAATCACCAAGCTTAACACCTTTAAATTTACAAACAATACCATTTTCAAATACTGCTCGTTTTTCTGTTCCTCCTCCGAACATGCAACAAAATTACAGATTTCCGGCTCAAACTACGCAACAGGTACCTTTAAACCCTATAAATGTTGGCAATAGTTCTGAATCGGTAGACTACGGAAGAATCAATGAAATGATCGAAACAAATCTGACTCGTATTTTACAACATTTAAATCTTGTTCAAAATTCTTCTTCTCAGCAAACAATTCAAGCCAACCCAATAAATGGAAGTAGCTTCTCAAATAACATTTCGAATGTTAATCCACACCAAACTAGTGCCAATAGTTCAGTTAACCTGAATACTTCCGTAAACAACTTACCAAATCCTTCACTTCACAATGAAAATTTGAGTTCTGCAATAGGAAATAATTCTCAACATTCTGGTTTTACTGAGCCAATATCTTTTCCTAGCGCGAATAGAATTCATTTCAGTAATTTTCAAACTCGCAACGATAACCCAAATTCTGTAAGTTTTCCTAATGTTGATTATAATCCCGCGAAAATTCTTTCAATTATTCAAAATTGGGGATTAAAATTCGATGGTTCATCGAACGGTTTAACGGTCGAAGCATTTTTATATCGGCTAAGATCGCTTACAAATTCACATTTTAATGGTAATTTTAATATTATTGAAAAGAACCTTCATATTTTGCTTTCGGGAAAAGCTCAAGAATGGTTTTGGCGCTACCATAGAAAAATGAACGAGAGGATTGTATGGAACGATTTTTGTGATGAAATAACATTGCAATATAAAGAATGTAAATCTACATTTGATATTAAAGAAGAAATTAGGAATAAAAAACAAAAGCCTGGAGAATCTTTTGACCAGTTTTATGATTCTATTTCATCAATTATGGACAGACTTCAAAATCCCTTATCAGAACTAGAACTTATCGAAATTATGATAAGAAATTTAAGACCTGAGATCAGGCATGAACTTCTTTATGTATCTGTTGAATCAATTTCAGAACTAAGAAAATTAGTTCAAAAACGCGAAAGTTTTTTAAATGATGAGTATGTTCGTCGAAATTTTTCTAATCGAAATCAGAATTCATTTATGCCTCGTAGACATGTGGCTGAAATCGACATGGATTGTGAACTTGAGCTTTCCGAGGATCAAGAAATTTCTATTGATGCAGTGCAAAAGCCAGATAGGATTCCTAGGTGTTGGAACTGCGATCAATTAGGTCATTATTGGGAAGATTGTCTTCACGACAGAACTGTATTTTGCTATGGCTGTGGAGCCAAAAATACTTACAAACCACAGTGCCAAAAGTGTATTGCTCGTATATCGTCAAAAAACTACAACCCTCCTCAGACGAAGGAAAAACCCTAGATGAATCTTCTTCTCTAAAATTGTCCTCTGATGTTAATAACATACCTGAATATGACCACAACTCTATAACTTTAAATACTACCCCTGAAAAACCCACAGATGTTTCTACTAATGAACATAACACTGATTTTTCTAATATAAAAATTTTAAGACGTGATTCAAACAATTTAAATAAAAATTTACCTATTGATTTTTCTAAAATTATTTACCCTAAACTACCTTACCACAAACGTTGGCAACTCTACGTCGCCAAAAGAAATGAGATTTTTAATGATTTCGAAATTTCTGAAATTAAAATAAAGCAAAAATCCAAACGTTCGACTCTAAGACTTCGTAAATATTATAAAATTCGTAAAATATGCTCAAAATTATTAATATCTGCAATTGTAAGCAGTCAGAAAGATGGTCGTTACTATGCAAAAGTTTCTTTTTTAGATTTTTCTGAATATGGTCTTTTAGACACAGGTGCCAGCATAAGCTGCGTAGGAGCTGATTTAGCGTTACAAAATTTTTCTAATTATTCTAATTTTACTAAATGTAAAGCCTTTGTTAACACCGCAGATGGTGCACCACAAAAAGTCATCGGTTGGCTTAGTGTTAATATTGCCTTTAAAGATAAAAGTCGTCATTTAAATTTATTTATAATTCCATCGATTTCTCAGCGTCTTATACTTGGGATAGACTTCTGGAAAAAGTTCAATTTAATTCCTAACGTTATTGAGTCTGTTGATTTAATAGATAAGTCTATTTTTGGGCTATGTCCTGCTGAATTGGCTAAACTAGAACAATCTGAGGAAATTACTGCAAATATTACAAAATCTGAAGCCAATGACTCTGATGAACATTTTTTCCTTCTGACTTCGAGTCAACAACAGCAACTCGATGCTGTTATTTCTCTGTTCCCAAATTTTGAGAAACAAGGGCTAGGAAGAACCGCCTTGATTAATCACGAGATTGACGTTAGCAATGCTAAGCCGATTAAACAGAGGTTCTACCCAGTTTCGCCCGCAGTAGAGAAACTGATGTTCGCAGAGATAGATCGCATGCTATCATTGGGTGTGATTGAACCGTCATCCTCACCCTGGAGCTCTCCTATGAGATTGGTAATCAAGCCCAATAAAGTGCGCCTTTGCCTTGACGCTAGGAAGGTAAATTCAGTTACCAAAAAGGATGCGTATCCTTTACCGTCAATTGAAGGAATTTTCGCTCGTCTTCCGAAAGCCAATATCATATCTAAGTTAGATTTGAAAGATGCTTATTGGCAAATCGGCTTAGCCGATGATTCAAAACCCATTACCGCATTCACAGTCCCAGGAAGGCCCCTGTACCAGTTTACAGTAATGCCTTTTGGGCTGTGCAATGCACCCCAAACAATGTGCAGGTTAATGGATGATCTAATTCCACATGATCTTAAAAATAGCGGTTTTGGTTATTTAGATGATTTAATAATCGTATCCGAAAATTTTGAACAACATCTTTCTATTTTAGTACGTATTTCTGAACAATTTCGTAAGGCAAATTTAACACTGAACGTATCCAAAAGTCGATTTTGCGTAACTCGGGTGAAATACCTTGGTTATGTGATAGGCGACGGAGGAATAACCACGGATCCTGAGAAAGTTAGCGCGATTCGAGAATGGCCAGTACCGAAAAACCTTAAACAGGTGAGGGGATTCTTAGGACTCGCGGGGTGGTACAGAAGATTTATTGAAAATTTTTCTAGCGTAGTTTTTCCAATATCTGAAACTCTGTCCACCAAGAAAAAGTTTGTTTGGACTCCTGAAGCGCAGGCGTCATTCGAATTGATAAAAGATTTACTCACTTCTGCTCCGGTTTTAAGTAACCCAAATTTTGATAAAAAGTTTTATTTACATTGCGACGCTTCCGATTTTGGAATTGGTGCGGTGCTCGTGCAATTGGATGAAGATGGTCAGGATAAAACGATAGCGTATATGAGTAAAAAGTTAAATTCAGCTCAGAGAAATTATAGCGTAACTGAGCGTGAGTGTCTCGCGGTTCTTGAAGCAATTGAAAGATTTCGCTGTTATCTCGAACTTCAAGAATTTGAAGTGATCACGGACCACTCAAGCCTCGTTTGGCTTATGCGACAACCCAATTTAAGTGGCAGATTAGCACGGTGGGTCCTGAAATTGCAATCGTATAAATTTACCGTGAGTCATAGAAAAGGCAAGGACAATGTTGTGCCTGACGCGTTGTCTAGAATTCCTTGTGATGAAATTTTAGCCCTAGAATGTCCTGAACCTGAGATAGACCTAGACTCGCCTCTATTTGAAGAAACGGAATATGAAAATTTGAAAACTAAGATTCAGGAAAATCAAAAGTCATATCATGATATCAAGGTTGTTGATCGTTTCGTGTACATTCGTACGGAACATTGCGACGGTAGCGAAGCTGGTGAAAAACAAGCTTGGAAACTTTGGATTCCGTCAGGCCTTCGAAATATTTTAATTTATCGTTTTCACGATACTCCAACTTTTTCCCATGGAGGTATGTTCAAAACTTTAGAGCTTTTAAGGCGTAATTTTTTTTGGCCAGGAATGGTAAGAGACGTTAGAAATTTTGTGAGGAACTGCCACACTTGTAAAACCACTAAAGCCCCTAATTTTGTATTAAAACCGGAAATGGGTCAACAGACAATAAGTATTCGTCCATTTCAGCGGTTGTATATAGATTTGCTAGGTCCATACCCCCGCAGTAAATCTGGTCACATCGGTTTATTAATAGTTTTGGATCATTTAACCAAATTCCATTGGTTACAGCCCTTAAAAAAATTTACGTCACAAGTTATTAGAGATTTTTTGGAAAAACAAATATTCCACGTTTACGGTGTGCCTGAATTCATCGTTAGCGACAACGGCTCTCAGTTTAAGGCCAATGACCTAAACGCATTTTTTACAAGCTTAGGAATTCAACATATTTATACAGCCATATACTCACCCCAATCCAATGCTTCTGAACGAGTTAATCGTTCTATTATCGCGGGTATACGTGCGTATTTAAAAAGTGATCATACTAAATGGGATGAAAATCTAACTGCGATTAGTTGTGCGCTTCGAAATTCTTACCATCAATCGATAAATACGTCCCCATACCATGCTTTATATGGGTTCGACATGTTAACCCATGGATCGTCATACGCTTTGCTGAAAAACTTAAAACTTTTAGAAGAACCTTCGATTTCTCTTAACCGAGATGATAGCTTGCAGTTAATTCGAAAGGATTTACAAAAACACCTTAAACAAGCTTACGACCAAAACAAAAAACAATATAATCTTCGAACACGTCATCAAACTTTCCAAATAGGTCAGGAAGTTCTACGTCGAAATTTTGTTCAAAGCAGCATGGAAAAACGTTTTAATGCCAAATTTGCACCTCTCTTTGTAAAAGCCAAGGTCAAGGAAAAATTAGGAAACCATTATTATGTGTTAATAGACTTACATGATAAACCAGTCGGTACATATCATGCAAAGGACATTCGTTCTTAGTTTTGTTGCATTAGAATTTAAAATATCGGCTATATAAAGTATGGAAATCAAACACACTTATAATATCAACCACAAATTAATATATTTTTTTTTGTTTTTTGAAAAGAAAAAAAAAAAATTTTGAATATTCTATAATTTAACTGCTTCCTTAAAATTCAGCAAATCTTTCCATTAAATTACTATAAGTTTCCATAACATTTTATAAAAACTTTCATTCTGTTTAATAAAAAAAAATCTGGGTATAACAATTTAATTCCAGCTAACAGTTGGAAATTTTTTTTTTAATGTGAATACATTAATTTTTAGCTTTAAGTTTATCATATGAATTTTAATATCTCTCTGTTGACTGGGGAATTGCATATCTTGAAGGGTTAATCGTTCCTTTTCAAGCTAACCTTGTAACCCATAGAGTCAAGGTTATCTAGTTTGTGGTGAACGATTTCGACAAGTGCTACGTTTTTCTACATATACGATTTTTTTCCGATATTTCCAAATAGTATTTCGATGTTTTAACATATCTTTCCAAATTATTTTATTTTGTACTACAGTGTTTATATAAATTAAATTTTTTTTTTTTTTTTTAAATTGTAATCTTCCATGTTGCTACCGAATTTAATGGGTCAATCAGTCAGTAAACTAAACGTATATTGATGTTTATATCACATTGTATAGAACGAAATGTATACAACAAATTAGTATACATGTTGCTAACCACATGTTTATAGGAACATGTTGTTTTAACGTTAGTACGGATAGGATCGCTCGGCAATTTCTATTTAGTTTATTATTCACTATTCTAGCGTATTTTTTTATTTCTAAATTAAATAGTTAACTATATTTTGCAAACCTAATAATTAAAAAAAAAAGGAAAAAAAAACCCGAGTCTTTTTAAGTATTAACTTTTTTCGTCGGGTTTTGCAATCGATTAATCGTGAGGAATGAGGTTGCCACTACTTTGAGTTGATAGTGCTGTTTATATTAATCAACTATGTGTTTTTATTATTTTGCTTTGTACTAGACGATTGGACTCTTCTCTCTGAAATTACCTGGTAAAGACGAGTGTGACGTACTTCCTTTTTCTGAAATATTCCACCAAGTAAGAAAGTCAAAACACCTCGTCAAATATTAATTTAATAAAATTTTCGCCAATCAGTAATTTAAAACGCCATAAAATTACTTTAAAAGCTCTTGATTTAATTGTTATCCGGTAATCAGGTAATATTTTTTTTTTTTCAATTGCTTTCCGAGAATTTTATAAATGTAAACCTGTTTTTTGATATTTCTATAGATATCAAAATTTTTCGAAGAAATTCTTCTCCACAGAAACACGTTTCCTCTGTTATATTACTTACCAGGAAGAATAGTTTACACACGGATTGATAAAATTACTGGAGAAGACGTAATTTTATTCGAAACACGCCAAACACCGCTGTGTGTAAACCTAACCAAACTTTTGGGTATTTGGAGTACACACAATTTTTTTTATTACCGGTGAACACAAAACTTCTATAGTAAAGCCGAACAATTTTCATCGTCACCTGGAGGTAAAATAATTTAGCAAAAAGTAACCACTTGGATGGTTCTTCGGTAAACTTATAAAAAAGAACACTTGGTGGTAAGTTAACTCAGAGTAAATTTCTCGACAACCAACCAATAAAATGTATGTAAATCTTTCTTCTTGTCAGTTCGGTTTTGAACATCGTCAATAAGTGTTCCGTGCATATACCCAACCGAGTTATAGAACCTCCAGAGAAGACCAAATCGAAAAAGATTCAAATAGCAGCAACAGATGTATGAAACGTTCAAAATAACAAATCGAAAAAATTGAATTTTTCTAACCCGAAAAAGTGTGCGTGAAAACATCCTTAAACTCGTGAAAATTTGTGACAAAATTCCTTGCAAATAGTTACAAAAAAATTGTTACAAAATTCCTTGCAAATAGTTACAAAAAAATTGTTATAAAATTTCTTGCAAATAGTTACAACCAACCAAAATGACTACCCAAAATTAAAATTTTAATACATAAAACCGTAAATAATAATTGCGGAAATTTCAAATATTTAAAGTCTAATAGTTAAACGTCATATAAAGTAAATTCTTTAATAGTTAAATATTAGTTAACTTAATTAATAATAATAATAGGATCCAATAAGAAACCGCATAAAGTTATACATCACTAATTCACAAATAAAAAGATGTATCAGAAAATGAAATCGCGTAAAGAAAAAAAATCGTTTTAAGCAAAAATAAGATAAATTAAGTAAATTTAAGTTAGTTAAAAAAACAAAGAAATAACAAAATTTAGTTAAATTTAAAAGTGCCAAGTAATTAGTGAGTTAAAGTTCAAAAAAACAAGACATGACATATAACGAAAAGAAAGAAATCATGCAACGGATAACTAGCACAACAAAATAAAATCCTAAACCTATATAAAATTTCCTTAAACTAGTGTCCCATATAAAACAATAAAAAGTCTTAACAATTATAGAAAAAGTCATGAAACTAATAACCAAAAACAACAAATCAAAATCTTAAGACTTAAAAAAGAAATTTCTTACGCTAGTATCACAGCTAAAACCATTAACAAATAAAATTCAATATATAAAATTCAACAAATAAAATTCTACAAATAAAATTAAATTAAAATTCCGAAAAGGTTCTAACTAACCCACAAAGGTATATGTACGAACATAATTTATAATAATTAACTTTTTTCACAGTATTAACATCAACATTGTCATCGAGATCGAGGAGGCCTTTTCGTTCATCGTTGGTTAAGTTGGGTGAGTAAAACTGAACCTTTTAACTCAAGTTGTAATTTCTTGCATATAGTAAAACAAAAAAATAAAAAGAATCAATGAAATCGTAAAAATTTAGAAAAAAAAAATAAACAAAAAACCAAGATCAAAGAATAATGACGTCACTAATTTCTACTCATTGTTATATTCTTGTAATTACTCTCTGCACTTAATTTAAGTAGAGTACTATCTAGTTGAACTGTTTTTTTTTTCCTAATGCATTCATATTTTTCGTTTTCATAATTGTAATTTACTATCATTGATTCTTAAATTTTGTTTTGGTTTTCATTGATAACTTTAAAAAAACAAAAAAACATCGGTGCATAAAAAAATAGTAACAGAATAAATAAATAAATAAATAATCGTTAACGGTTCCGGGTAACCAATCGTAATATATGTTAATATAGTAAAAATAAGTTATACGATTAATTTTTGCTCATATAATGGTAAAAGAAATGTATCACTTATTAATATAGTTTTATAAAGTTACCATGTTCGAAAAGTAAATTTAATACTATTTTATGGAAAACTAAAATTTATTGAAATTGTTAATTAACTACCTTAAATAATTAATATATAAAATATTAATTTAATTCTAACGTTTTAAGTTTTAATATGGAATTAAATTTCCGGATACTTCCATTTAAGCCTGCTGCATAGATTTCTTTCTTTACTAGCTCCTTCGAGATCATTAAATTATAAATCTTTGTGAGCTAAGCGTGGCGCTTTTAACTTTTATTTTTTTTTTAATCTTAAGCTAGTCTGTTGGTAAATATACCTTTATAACTCATGAAGTTCATTCAGACAAAGGGCTGCTATTTTCTTTGTTTTAAGTACCTATGGTTAATCTTGTTTCTACATATGTTATTTAAATTTATAATGAGTTAAATAAATTAATGAAATTTGTATAATGAATTGCTAAGCTAATTCGTGTGTTTTCTAATATGGGCTGAAACGTTAGGGTAGTGCTTTATTTTTGGGATCCTAGAACTTAGTTCATATTTGCCACTAGGATCATGGTTTGGGTGGGTCATGAGGCAGAGGTTCCCAATAACAACTGAGGAACCCAAACTTTTGTAGGCAATCGCGATCAATACCATTTTGTTTTAAAATAATTTTTGTACTCTCGTAGTCATATAAGGGGCTTTGTTTTGTTAGATATGACTATATAGGACCAGTAGAGTAAATTAAAATTTTGATTAGTAATGTCTTTGTTACTAAATAGGGAGTCTATATAAAAGACTTGTAATGGTACCGAGGCTAGATAGGAAAGGTCACGAACCCCGTACCGACTGATCGCTAGCGATATTATGGCTCCCGCAGACCTCTTTCTGTTTGGTACTTTAAGGAGTTTTTTTTTTGAAGATTTTTATATTCTTAAAGATTTTTATTTTAAACTCCATCAAAATATGAAACTTTTTATGAATTTTCATTTGACAATTATTTGTACATTACATAGTGTTAAGGTAGTGGTAGAATGAGTGGATACACTACACCCCTACCCTTAAGAGAAAATTTTAGGATTTAAATTAATAATAATTGTAGTATTAATAGTAATAATTTTGTTAAAATATGTCAGTTTTGTATTTGTTACTTATTATTCCAGAAATGTTTTAATTTTAATACTAAAATTTTATTAATAATATACATAATATTTTTTTTGTATTTTGTAGTTCCTTATATAACTTTGTTTTTATTAATGATAAGTTTTTTATTATTCATTTGTTCTTAATGCTATATAGGGTTTAAATTGATTATTATGTATTTATTTTTCTTTTCCATTGTAATCTATGATTGTATTTACACCATTATTCCTAACTATTTTGTAAGGTCCTTTATATGGACTTTGATTCTTTTTCCTATTTCCTACTTTGACTAAAACTAAGTCTCCTATCTTTAAGTTTAATTTATTGTTGTATCTATTTTCTAATATTCTTTTCTCCTTTGTTCTAATTGTTAATTCTTTAGCTCTGTCTAAAGAATATTGTAATTTACGTTTTAGCTCTGTGGCATAATCATCGTAATTATATAGTTTAGTTTCTTTTGTGTCATATATTTCAGATGGCAAACATGGTAGTCTTCCATATACGAGTTCAAATGGCGTGTAGCCAGTGTCTATATGGGGTGCCGTGTTGTAGGCAAAAGTAAAATATGGAATCCATTTATCCCATTCATAATCAGTTGCTGATGTTAGCAAGAATTCATTTAAGACTCTATGATTATAACTTGTCTGATTCTAGTACTGTAATTTATAAGATATTGTGTCTTGTTGTATTAGAAAAGCAATTTGATAATAAATACAAATACAAATTTCTTTCTAATGACCCAATTGTCTCATGGTGGTAAGGTGTCGAAAAGGTCTGTTTAATTTCAAGTAGTGAACATATATTAGGCAAAAGTTCGTTTGCAAATTCTGTACCGTTGTCTGATTTCAGTACTTTGCATTTACCAAATTTTAGAATTAGGTGTTCAACTATTGTTTTTGCGGTTGTTAGTGCATCTTTCGTCGCCGCTTGGTGTGCAATAACGAATTTTGTTAGTTCGCATTGTATGGCCAAAATATATCTGTATTCATTCTAAATTCGAAGAGGTCCTACTGTGTCAATTGATACTATTTCAAAACTGTTATTTGGAGTGTTTGTCAATGTAAGTGGTTCCTTAATGTGTTTAGTTTGCTTGTTCTTGTTGCATTTGTCACAATATTTTACAAATTGCTTTACCATCTTATTCATGTTTTTCCAGATGTAGCGCTGTTTTAGTTTGATAATTGTCTTTCTTATTCCCAAGTGCCCTGCATGTGTGGCATTGTGGAATTCGTCGATTAGTTTGTATTTTAGAATTTCTTCTGTGATTCTTTTGGGCTTATTATATATTAATATTTTTAGTTGAGGATCCTTGTTATTTATTTTTATCTTTGCATATGCTTCTATCAATTACTTTTTACTGTAATTTTTAAATATTTTATCTTCACCTGCAAGTGCTAATTCTTTTATATTCTCTTTATTCATTTTTGATATCAGTTTCTTCAGTATCGAATCTAGTTTCGCTGAATTATCACTGTATCTTACTAGCTTTGTATTATTTATGATTTGGGTACGTAATTTCTTCTTAGTCAAAACTGGTTTTGATGAATTATCGTTACGACCTATGTGCACAATATTATTTCCAATAAATATATCTTTTTCATTTATTTCTTCAATTGTATTAAACTGCAGTTTCTTCATATTTTTTATATCATTAACGGATATGCATTCCCATATTTGAAGCTGATCAGACTTCTGAGAATCGCATTTTTCCATGTCGTTCTTTTCTATACGTCTTTTATTCTTGTTTTCCTCATTTTCTTTACTTTTTATTATGTTTTCCTCATTGCGTTTCTTATTGTTCATTGCCCTTGTTATAACTAATGTTCTTTTTTCTTTATCGACGTTTTCTAACGGTATCATCTGTTTTAGTATGTCTGAGTTTATTTTAATTCTGGACAATGCGTCCGCATTGGTATTTATTTTCCCTTTTTTATATATTATTGTAAAGTCGTAGTCGCTTAAATCTAGTCTGATTCTTGTCATTTTTGATGATGGATTTTTGTGTGAGAACAGAGATATTAATGGTCTGTGGTCCAATGGATTGCTAAAAGTTCTTTTTCGATTATTGGTTTATTTACGTCATGTTTTTGTAAAGATTTACTTGCGTATGAAATAGGTAAATCTTGACCTATATCACCTTGTGATAATACAGCACCTAACGCGTAGTTTGAAGCGTCAGTTGTTAAAATGAATGGTTTTTCAAAATCAGGGTATTGTAAAATTGGAGGATTCATTAACTTGTTTTTTAGCTCTTCAAAAGCGTGTTGGCATTGTTCAGTCCATATGAATTTTGTTGATTTCTTTAGTAATGTATTTAGGTCTTTGGCTATATCTGCAAAATTGGGTATAAATTTTCTGTAATAGTTGCAGAATGCAACGAATCGTCTTGCCTCGTCAGCGTTAGTTGGTATTGGATAATTTTTTATTATTTCATATTTAGATGGGTCTGTTTTTACGCCATCTTTTGTAATCAAATGTCCTAAGTAAACTACTTCTGGGCTTAGAAAACAACATTTCTTTGGATTAAGTTTTAAATTATATTTTTGTAGTCTGTCTAATACCTTTATTAAATTTTGGTTGTGGTGATTTAAACTACATCCATAAACAATTATGTCGTCTACATAAAGAAATGCTTCTGATTCTAGTCCTGAGAGTGCTATTGTAAGCATTCCTTGAAAGCTGTTTGAAGAAATTTTTATTCCGAAAGGGAGTCTTTTGAATTAGTAATGACCTTGTGAGGTCAAAAAGGCTGTAAGCGGTCTAGAATTTTTGTTAAGCCTGATTTGATGGAATGAGCTAGTCATGTCAAGTGTAGAAAACCATTTGGCTCTACCAAGTTTGTCTAGAATATCCTCTAATCTAGTTAGGGGAAATTTGTCATTGACAATTTTATCGTTAAGTTTTCTAAAGTCTACTTCAAGTCTCCATTTCTTTTTATCTTCCACATTTTTCTTTGGTACTAAAAGGAGTGGAGCATTGTATGGACTAACGGATGGTTCTATTATGTCGTCATCCATCATATTCTATATCTGTTCGTTTATTATGTTTGTATGTGAGTGCGGTAGTCTGTAGTTTTTTATATACACTGGTGTATTGTCTAAGGTAGTGATTGTTTGGTCATAAAAATTGTTTACTGTTAATTTTTTATTTTCAAGGTGAAAAATATTTTGATATTTACGAAAAATGTTTATTAATTCTGTTTTTGCATAGTCGTCATTATTATTTAATTGTAGTTAATTCAGTATTTGTTCAAAACGTTTGGGGTTATTGTCTTTATTGTAATCTAATATGTCATAGTTTTTTAGTGAGTCAGTTTGGAGTTGAATGCCTTTTAAATTTATTTCCTCATTTGTTGTGTTTAAAATTTTTATGTGGGTCATGCCGTTACTAGGTGCTATTGAATTACTTAAAAATACACCTGGTTTAATTTCATTATTGAAAATTATGCTATCTTCGCTAAGGTTTAGTTTTAAAGCTTGTATTATTTCTGTTCTTGGCGGTATTTTTATTTGTAATGACGTAAGAGCTTTTGTTTGCAATGGAATAGTTATGGTAGTATTGTTTATGAATAATGATATTGTGAAAGTTTCATCGTCTATTTTACAGAGATATTTTTTTTTTTTTTTTATTAACTAATAACACATAATTACAAATTATATACTATTACCCTAACCGAGCACTAGCTTCTATGGCCTTCGGCGCGTTGTAGCGAAAGCAGACCAATGCCTCTGGTGGGAATCGAACCCACGACCCCCGCACTGATAAGCCAGCACGCTACCAACTAGCCTACCGGGGCGCACAGAGATATTTTTTTAAAAAGTCCCTTCCTATTATTCCGTCTGTTTCTATTGGAAAGTTCTCATCTACAAGATGAAATTTGTGTTTGCATGTCTGGTCTGTGAATGAAAGTTCCAGTCCAATTGTCCCTAGTGAGTGTATTTCTTCAGTAGTAATAACTGTTAATTTACATTTGTTCTCTTTATTAATTGGTTCATCTTCAAGATTTGTTCGAATACGACATAGTGATATGTCGGAATCTGTGTCGACAAGAAATGTTAATTGTTCATTTTTGTATTTAGCGATTATGAAATTTGTATTATTGTTCCAAACTTTATATACTCTTAATTTTGGCTGTCCGGAATATCGATGTATTCCGAGCCCACTTCGTTTCCCTCACCATTTATTGTACGTATGTATCTTCTATTTGTGTTGGTTCGATTTCTTCTATCGTAGTTATTGTTATTGACGGATCTTTGCCGATCAGTGTTGTAATTGTTGTTGTTTGAAAAATGATTGGGTCTTTTATTGGTAATATGACTATTTCTATTTTAAAAGTTATTGGATCTGTTATTGTTAAAGTTACTGTTGTTCCTATTTGAAAAACTATTGGATCTGTTATTGTTATGTTGTCGTGTTTGAATGTGCATTACTGAATTGTTGTTTACCTTATGTTCGTTTTCTATTTCTAGCGCAAGTTCTACTGCGTCTTGCAAAGTCTTAGGACGAGCTGCAAATATGGCTGTTTTTAAATTGTCATTGATACCTCTTTTGAAAGAATCTAACGCTAATTTAGCATTTAATCTAATGATAACATTTTTCTCTGGTTCTGATGCGTCTGTGTTTAATTCCTCAATTCCTAATCTATTTAAATTGTCTATAATGGTAATGATTCTGTCCTTATATGCACTTACTGATTGTTTTCCTTGGTATATGTTATTTAACTTTGACTGTAATTCTGGGATAGTTTTTGTATCTTTGTATCTTTGTTTTAAGAGTGTTTTTAAGGTATTGAAATTGTCTGGTTTTGCGTAACTACCTATCGCTGTCCTTACACCTGAGGTCAATTTGGCGTGGTAGACATATTGCAAGAAATCTGTTTTTGCTGCGTCAGTCAGAGTCTTTTCGATGAGTTCTGCTGTTACTAGGAAACTTTCTAGTTCTTCATAATTTCCAGCAAAAATTGGGAGTGCCTTAGAAGTTAATTCTAAACTAAATGCTGCCATTTTGGTGTCTAAATTTTTAGTATTTGGTATTAAATATTCTTTGATTTTTCTATAAATGGTATTAAATTCTGATTGTAATGCTACTATTTCTTTTTCGTCTCTTTCTTCACTTTGTGCTGTCAAAAATTCTTTTCTTATGTTGTCTATAGTTTCTAACTTTACTTGTACAGTTTTTTCTGAGTATGTCCTTCCTGGACTTTTCTTTAAAATTTGCTAGTATGTCTTTTAATTCTGTTAGATGTTCTTCCATTTATACGTCTGTTATTAAAATTTTTGGTTTGTTTAAATATATACGTTTTAAAATTTTATATACTAAGTATAAGATCAGAGTAATCAGTAATAAGGATATTATTTTTTTTGGAAAGCATTTAAAATATATATTTTTATAAAATTGTTAATTTCTTTTTAACATAACTTTTATGATATAAGCTACTACTATTAGTATTAGCATAATGGTCATATATTTTGAAATAACAATTATGTTTATACAATTATAAATTTCCCTATTGGTGTTCTTTTTTTTTTGTTTTGCTTTAATTAATAAACACATGTAGTGACAAATTTTTTTTTTTTTTAAACTTTTTATTTACATATATAAATTTTTTTTTTATTTAAAGCGTTAAAATGGTGTTTTATAATAATATATAATCTTCAATCGTTATTGGTTTAGGACCAATGTTATTATTTTCTTTTCCCATTATAGGGTAAATTTCAAAAAAATTTTATTATTTTATCTGGGAACATGGGCGAAGTCGCCTCTGTTCGGTCAGGTGCTCATCAAGGAGCGCACTGTGTGTGTTTTTTATCTTTTTTTTTTTATTTTTTACCGCTTTTCTGCTGCTTTTTTGCTGTTTTTCTGCTGCTTTTCTGCTGCTTTTCTGCTGTTTTTCTGCTCTTTTCTGCTGTTTTTCTGCTGTTCTTCTGCTGCTTTTCTGCTCTTCCTGTCTTTTGGCCAGACAGGGCACTTCCCTCTCGCAGCTGACAGATCGTTGTGGCTGATCTGTCAGGACTCTTTTTTTCAGTAGGGTGCTATTTTTATTAATAGCACTTCCTTCTAGTCCTTTATACCGATCTTGGGTGCTTAATTTTTCTTTAGCACTCTAAGAGTATTCGGCAGGATCGCCATATAACGTTTGCTGTTATAGGGGCGAAAGCTGGATCGCCGTAATTAATAGGCGAGTTCTTAGTCTGTTTAAAAACTGTTTTTATTTTCTATTTTGTCCCTGCTTATAAAGCCAACATGTGAATAAATCTTAACCTAGATTCTGAGTCACTTTCTAAAGTTACTCAAATAACTTAAAATTATTGTACTTAAAATTATTGTATATCAGTACGATTGAGTGTATTGTGCATGACACATATGTTTCATATGTGCAATATGATGCGTTGCACTCGATCGTACTTTACAATAGTGTTAAGGTAGTGGTAGAATGAGTGGATACACTACAATAGGTTAGGGATAGAAATAGGAGTTAGTTTATGTATACCAAACGGGTCATAAGCTAGATTCCTTATATAGGGGCCCATATAAGGTAATAAGAACAATTGTATACTAGGAGATGACAATGACAAGACAATGACAGTGCACTTGGACCGAATACGACGATGACGATAATAATTTTGTTTTTTGTTTTGAAAAATGTACCTTCTAATTAAATATTTTAATAATTAAAATTGATTAATTAGTAAATAAGGAAATAATATCAAAAGATTGAGGATTTTTTGAAATACAATACGAAGATAAAATGTAAAATTTAAAATTTTTTTTTGAAATTTTAAATAACGAATAAATTTAAATTATAAATTTATTCTTTTGTAAAAGGGAGGTGTTGCGGCTGCAACTAAAAATGAATTTTGATAGGAATAATAAAACTCCAAATGTTGTCCATTAATTAAAATGACATTTTTCAATGGATTAATGGGTTGGTTGTGTGATTGTTGGGTTGGTTTTATTACTAAAAAATACAAGATATTTATACAGAGTTGTTTTCATCTAAAAGTAAATATTACTTACTTTAATTCTATCCTTTTTCAAATTAAAATGTAAAAATTAAATCTTCGACAAATTCAAGATGTCTACCATTTGAACACAAAATTAAATTAATAAACTTCGTGAAATTCAAAGGCTTAAAAAAAAGTTTCGTGAGGTCAAGAGTTGCCATCACTACCAAAATAAAATAGATAAATAGCGATCAAACAGTGTTGACCACTTTAGTTTAAGAATTCAAATTAAACAAATAAAATCGTTAAATAATTTTAATCTGCAACATCCCGCCGCCCGTGAGTCGATCTGGGAGACTCACTTTTAACGTCGAGAATAGCTAATTTTGACGAAGGCCTTTTCAGAGTACCGACCGATGTCCTAACCACCGCCGAACGAACTTGCCCATCCGATGCCAAAAACACTTCTTCAACCACTCCTTTCTTCCACTGCCCACGTGCCTCATTATCGTCACAAAGACTTTTTTAGGAACAGCTGGCGTTTGATCAATGTTTGCACAGCCCAGCAAAAAATGATTGGGTGTAAGGTGCTCCTCATCCGAGCTGTCTATTGAAATATGTGTCAATGGTCGAGAATTAACCAAATTTTCTGCTTCTATTAGCAAGCTTGTAAACGTGTCGACCTATGGAGATTTCTCTTTTAGCGTAAAAGCCAGGAATTTCTTTACTGCTTGAACCATCCGTTCCCAAGCGCCTCCAGACGACGGGTTCGCTGGTGTGTTGAAAATCCATTCAATGCCTCGGCGACTGCACTCATCTGCTATTTTCGTGTCGTCAATCGCAAAATCCTCTTTACTTGCTCCAATGAAATTTGTACCTCTATCGCTACGTATTCGTACTGGTACGCCTCTGCGATTTACGAAATTTCTGATACATAATATTGCCGCGTCCATTGATAAATCTTTTGCAACTTCCTTACGGTTAAACATGTGAAGAGGGCCACCCAACGCTTTTCACTTCTTCGACCTACCGAAACCATAAACGGGCCCATATAATCAATGCCAGTATACGAAAACGGGCGTACATACGGCGAAAGCCTATCAATTGGATGTTGACCCATCAAAGGGGGGTTTGGAACTGCGCCCCTGTTCTTACATAATTGGCATTTTGCCTTAGTAGATCTTATCAGTTGTCTTAGGCCAGGAATGTACAATTTTAAGCGAATGGCTGCTCGAATCGACTCTTGATTTTGGTCTTTGTAATCCTCGTGATACTGCTTTACGATAAGGTTTGTTAGTTCGTGTCCTTTGTGCAGAATTATAGGTTCCCGTGTACTTATTGAAACGCAATTAGCTTTGCTGATACGACCAGAAAGTCTAATCAAACCGTCGTCACTTAAAAAGGGAGAAAGGTTATAAATGGCACTTGATTTCGATATAGGTTTATTTAGCCTTAATTGTTCATATTCAACGGGAAAACTGTCACGTTGAGCGGCTTTACATAAAAATAGTTCTGATTCGTTGAGTTAGGCAATGCTTAGATACGATTTAAATTCCATTACTGAGCTTTCGCTTACTTTGGCGCGCATTTTAAAAAATTTTCAAAGCCCGCATGACCCAGCTCATAACTCTCACCAGTTTGTTATAACTTGAATATTTGCTAAATTTAATAATTGAGATATCATCTAACGTTGATATGAACTTAGTTCGTTTTTCAGATTTACAGTCGTGTTCTGATACATCATCTGGTAACTTCGGCCCGATTTTTCATTTGATTTAAGGAACTCTGGTCCACTAAGCCAGCACGACGTTGCTGGTTATTCTCGTTGCTTCATCTGAAGGATTCAGGGAGCCTGGAACCCATCGCCATTGATCCATGTTAGAGAATTCCAAAATCTCGGATATGCGATGAGCCACGAACTGTTTGTAAATTCTGGCATCTGATCGTATCCATTTAATAACGGTTTTGGAGTCGGACCAAAAAGTTACGCTTCTTGGCTCGATATCATGGCTTGATATTATCATTTGGCTTAGCCTTATACCTAGCACTGCGGCTTGCAGTTCAAGGCGTGGTACTGACAGAGGCTTTATTGGGGCGCATCTTGATTTTGCTGCAATAAAGGTAATATACACAGAGCTTGTACTACTTATTCGCCAATAGGCAACAGCTGCGAAAGCAGTTTCGCTGGCATCTACAAAAACATGCAAGTCAACGATAGTTTTAGAATCACAAAAGGCAGGGCCATAACACCTAGGAATTGTAATTTGTTCCACACTTTCTAGATCTTTGTACCATTGGAACCATTTTAGATAAACCTCTTCAGGTATTGGTGAACTCCAGTCTAATTTATACCTCCATAACTCCTGTAGTAATATCTTAGATGCTATCACAATGTTGGCTAAAAATCCAAAAGGATCATATATGGACATAGTTAAACTTAAAACTTCTCGTTTTGTCGGCTTACGATAGCCATTTAAAACTGCATCTGGCACTTTATTAAATTTCAGAACAAAACAAAATTTGCCCTCTGATGGCAACCAAAACATTTCCAGAATTTTTTCAGATTATGTTGTACCACTGCTTAAATTTGTTGAATATAATTTATTAACTTCAGGCTCACCATTATTCCTTACCTCACAAAAACGTTTTGTATTTGACACAAATCCCCTTAGCTCAAAATTAGCTTGCTGATGAATTGCAACAACATCTTTACTAACGGCAATAGCCTCGTCAACGCTGTCAAAGGAGTCCACGTAATCGTCGACATAATGGCACTCAATAATAGACTTTGCTGCCCGAGGGTGCGTATTTTCATATTTTTTAGCGTTGAAATTTTTCACGAATTGGGCGGAGCAAGGAGAACTGGCCGAACCGAAAATCATTACCAGCATCACGTACTCGTATGGCGGCTTTGCGGTGTCACCATTACGCCATAGGAAGCGTTGTGCAACCTGATCTTCCTCCCGTATCTTTACGCGGTGAAACATCTCCTTTATATCGGCACAAACACCGACTTTCCGTTGGCGAAACTTAAAAAGTATTGATATTAATGATTTAGGTTGATATTTGCAAGGTCCCTTCAATAATCTTGAGTTAAACGATTCACCATTTATGAATGCGGCTGCATCAAATACAAGGCGGCGTTTGTTTCCCTTATTAATGTTTGTTATTACGAAGTGTGCCAAATACCATATACGAGGGTCACTGCAGGGTACCTCTTTCGGCATTAGTTTTCTTGCGTATGATTTCGAAACATAATCTTCTATTTTAGCGTTATACCAATTGGCCAAATCTTCATCTTTACTTATTTTGGCCTCCAAACCCTGTAAACGTTTTGTAGCAACAGCGTAACTATCAACAAAATCAACCGATTTTACGTGTAGTACGCTGAAGTATTTCCTCTGCTCTTGCATCATCTTGTGATATCAACATTTTCGTATTCTGAACACCAAAATTTTCTATGGTAAAATAATCGGCAACTTGTTGCTGAATTTCCTTTAAAAACTCTACATCGATTTTGCACACAGTTGCCTCCGTTGTATCTTCATTCGAACCAAATAAAATGTTGCCCAAATTAGTCCGGTGTACGGCAAAACATTCATCCAAATTAGCTACATCTAACGGTCTAACGAGTCTTATATGCGGTAATCCAATAAGCATTTTTGGCGCGGCGTTAAGATAATCTTCTATTCTCATTTTGTTTAAAACCGGAAATTTATTTTTAAAACTTTCAAGATTTAAGCTTTGTGGCGGCAATTCTAAATTTTTTGTAGTAAATACCTTTCTCATATTAAAATACTCTTTATTTTCATCCGAACCACGTATTTCTAAATCTACTTTTTTTGACACTTAATTTGTTGTTTTGCCTCCAATCCACCCGAGGCGCAAATGGTTTGTTAAACCTTTTAAGCCAATTTTATTTGCTACCTCTTCCTCTAATAGCGATATTTTTGAGCCGTCATCTATAAATTCTAAAACTTCAGTGGAACCCTTTGGTCCTCTTAATTTAACCGGAAAATATTTAAATAACGTTTCAGTATTAAAAGAATTATCAACAATTGCGTTGACAGCACTGTTTTCGTTTTCAACGTTTATCGACTTTGTGTCATCTCTAACCAAAACATCATTGCTATTGACAGCTGTTTTGGTTTTGTTTTTATTTTCACAATTGTCAACTTTAATATTTTCGTGTAATAATCTGTTGTGATATTTAACACATTTGGATAAACCACATTGGCGTTTTGTACGACAATTAAGTAAATTATGTCCAGCTAGCAAACAACAAAAGCAAAGGTTTTTATCTTTCACAAACTTCCATCTATCAGAAGTTGTCAACTCTTTAAAATTGTAACACTGATACAACTTGTGGTTTTGCTGACACAACAGGCATTTGGTAAGACGATTTTCCATAGTTATTGTAAATGATGGATTCATTTTGTCCTTTTTATTACAGTGTACATCAGTTTTTTCCGCTTCAGTGGCAAGTGCAATGTAGGTGGCGACCTCCTGTAACCACGTACTAAATTGGCGAACGCTGGGATATTGGCCGAGATTTTGTAGAGAGTGTTTCATCCATTCCTCTTTTTTATATGGCGGCAGTTTGTTGACCAATTCGTCAATTAGAGTAGGATTTGATAGATGAGGTGTTGCATTTGCATTCTCCAAAAAAGCTGTAAGATTAGATACCATTGTGCTAAAATTTACCAACTCATACATTTTTCTTCCAGTTATCAAAAGATTGAGGATTTTTTGAAATACAATACGAAGATAAAATGTAAAATTTAAAATTTTTTTTTGAAATTTTAAATTGTGATGCAGTTTTCTTTTCAGCTGGGGTATTACACAGTCTGTCCAGGCCCGTCAAAGGTCTGCTTCCTTTGAATTAAAACACACGATTTTCTGAGTTGTAATGACAATATAATCGTGTTGCGCACACAACTTTATTTAACCAAAATAACCTTATAACTATAATTTCTCTTATCTTTAGGGTTTAGTTATTCTATCGTTCTCGGGCGTGATCGGTGGTGATCTGCTGTGCTCGGGCGTAATCGGTGGTGATCTATCGCGCACGGGCGTAATCGGTGGTGATCTATCGTGCTCGGGCGTAATCGGTGGTATAACCCCCTTAACGGCAGTCGGGTCGGCAGTCTTCGGCAACCTTAGCGAGGGCAGGAGATATTCGGCTCGGCTCTGGAGGATGGGAGACCTGCGAAATAGAATAGTAGCAACTTCTACGATTTCGAGACGAATTCTAAAGATCTCGAAGATTAGGAGGGGCACTAACTACGAGGCATGCAACAGATATCGAGACGAGTGCGTGAGATTTCGGTTATAGCGAGATGAATACTACAGATTTCGGCTATTGCCTTTGAAATATGAATAGCGAGATGAATGCTTCGGATCTCGGCTATTGCCTTAAAGAAAACGATAAATAGCGAGGTGAATACTACAGATCTCGGCTATTGCCTTAGAAATATGAATAGCGAGATGAATGCTTCGGATCTCGGCTATTGCCTTAAAGAAAACGATAAATAGCGAGATGAATACTACAGATCTCGGCTATTGCCTTAGAAATATGAATAACGAGATGAATGCTTCGGATCTCGGCTATTGCCTTAAAGAAAACGGTAAATAGCGAGATGAATACTACAGATCTCGGCTATTGCCTTAGAAATATGAATAGCGAGATGAATACTACAGATCTCGGCTATTGCCTTAAAGAAAACGATAAATAGCGAGATGAATACTACAGATCTCGGCTATTGCCTTAGAAATATGAATAGCGAGATGAATACTACAGATCTCGGCTATTGCCTTAAAGAAAACGATAAATAGCGAGATGAATACTACAGATCTCGGCTATTGCCTTCAAAACGCTAAATCTACTGGTCTACACTACGGCACGTGTCGGAAACTGGAATCTTGTCGGCTTATCTGCTATAATTCGGCTGGTAGGACGAAGTATAGTTTGAAACTCCAACTGGATTCAAGCTTACTTTAGTGTACCAACTTTCACACTATAAGCAATACTTTTCATAGACTCAGTGAGAATTATTAGCATAGCAGCACTATTGGGTATGTGTACTAGTAGTTGTATGTATTTGGTATGTGAAAAAGTATCTTCCCAAAAAGTCGGTATTCAATTATAAGCATACTTGTAAGTACTATTTGTAACGGCACGTTACATTCCCCCCCTACTTTGAAAAAAACTATCTAGTTTTTCCCCATGCACCATGCGAGTTTCGATCTTTTGATCTGCACTACCCGAAGGTAACTTTTACCGAACTCTAAGGAGCTTCGGCTCGACAATAAGTGCGTTTAACTATCCTACTTTTGTAAAATTCATTTTCCCATTTCTTTATTTTTATTATTATATTTTTTTTTTTCCCCTTTTTTTTTCTTTTTTATTTTATATATTTTTCTTTTTTTTTTATTTTATTTTTTTTTTCCTTTTTTTTTTCCTATATATTTTCCCAGTTTCAATTCCCCAGGAGAGGAGAGTTAATAGGTTTTCGGCCTCAGGGGTGATACATGTTCGGGTTTTACTTGATTATGGGGCTTATTTAGTTTCAAATGTTAGTTTACAATCCAGGCCGTTCGTGAAACGCTTTCAGGTCCTGAACGTGAACCCGCTGGTTCGTACCGGCTACCCTTACAACGATTATGTTTTTCGATACCTTTCCGACAACATCGTGAGGTCCTGAAAACTTGGGTGCCAGCTTCCCAGCAAAGTGATCGGCAGCCGACGATAAATGATGCTCTCTTTTATAGACTTTATCCCCGATCATCGGTTGCCACTCCCGCCGACGCAGATCGCAGTATCGTTTTTGTCTCCCAGAGGCATCAGCGGCCACCTGTGCAATCTCCTTCCATTCCTGCTCCCCCGGCGGTGGTCTCGCTCGTTCGACTGGAACATCTCCTTCCCCCCGAAACTGCAGAGGAGGACTGAGATTTCTGCCGAAGAGTATTTCCGCTGCCGAATTCCTCGTTGTCTCGTGTACCGCGGTGTTGATTGCGAACGCAATCTCACTCAATACTTTATCCCAGTGTCGATGATCGTTTCCGGTATTCTGGGCTATCATTGTTTTAATGACTCTGTTCATGCGCTCGGTGGGATTTTCCTGTGGGGTGTAGGGCGCAGTAAAGCGGTGTTCGATTCCGCACTTCTCCATGAACGTTTTCAGAATTTTGCTCACGAACTGAGATCCGTTGTCGGAAACTATTATCTTTGGACAGCCAAATCGATACACCACTCTGTCTCCCAGAGCTGCCGCTACCCTGTTTGCGGTTGCCCGCCGCATTGGCACGAGTTCGACCCATTTACTGAATTTATCTATTATCACCAGCAACCATGAGTGTCCATTAGACGACCGCGGCAATGGTCCGACAAAGTCCATACATACTATTTCCCAGGGCCTTGAGGCGACCATCGTGGTCATCAAGCCAGCTCTTCGTGTTTGTTCCACCTTATACTTGCCGCAAACTTCGCAGGATCTTATGTAACGGCGAATTTCCCTGACCATACCCGGCCAGTAGTAGTTTTGCTGGGCTCTCTTCACGGTTTTATGTACCCCCAGATGACCGGCCGTAACGCAATCATGGATCTCGCTCAAAATTCGTCCCTTCTGCTCATTGGACACACAAAGTTTCCATTGCGGTGCGCCTGCCACAATGGACTTCCTTTGCACATGTCGGAACAATCTGCCCTCCACAATTTGAAAATCTGGCAACCCGCCATTCCTTTTCCGCACTTCCTCGAACTTCCTCGTATACCAGTCCACAGGTTGGCTGGAGGTTAGGGCGGCCAACCCTTCCCCTCTATCTGGTAAGGGTGCCCGGGATAAAGCGTCAGCCACAACATTAAGTGTCCCCCTTCGGTACTCGATTTCAAAATCGAATTGTTGCATTTCGAGTGCCCATCGGGCCAGTCTGCCAGATGGGTTTTGAATGGAATGTACCCATTTAAGCGATTGATGGTCCGTGATCACCGTGAACCGGTATCCTTCCAGGTAGGGCCTCATTTTCCGGATTCCCCATAATACTGCCAAGCATTCCTGCTCTGTGGCAGAATACTTCCGCTTCGCGTCGCTAAGGGTGCGACTGGCGTACGCGACGACTCTCTCTTGCTCGCCTTGTCGTTGGAACAGAACCGCACCTAGTCCATCCCCACTGGCGTCGGTCTGGAGAAAAAATGGGTACGTATAATCAGGACAGCATAATATGGGGGCTTCAGTGAGTTTTCGCTTCAGCATGTCGAAAGCGTTTTCCTGTTCATGGTTCCAAACCCAGGTCGTTTTCTTTTTCAGCAACCTAGTCATTGGTTCGACCAGTGCCGAAAACCCGGGAACAAACCTACGATACCATGAGGCCACCCCTAGCACCCGTCTCAGTTCTTTCAGCGTTTTTGGGGCTGCCATCTCTCTCATTGCCTCTATTTTGGCCGGGTCGGTGTGTATACCTTCGGAGCACACAACGTGCCCTAAGTACTTAAGACTAGTTTGGACAAATTCGCATTTCTCGAAATTGATTTGTAGATTTGCCCTTAGTAATCTGGCGAAAACGATTTGCAAAATTTCCAGGTGCTCCTCAAACGATCTCCCTAGCACGATTATATCATCCAGATATGCGAACACTTTGGGCTGAAGTTCGGGTCCGATGACCTGGTCCAATATTCGCTGGAACGTTGCAGGTGCCGAATGGAGGCCAAACGGCATAACCTTCCACTGAAAGAGACCCCGCCCTGGGACCGTAAAGGCCGTATACTGCCTCGATTTGGGAGCTAACGGTATTTGCCAATACCCATTCTTCAAGTCAATAGTTGAGATGTAGGTCGCTTCACGAAGTTGGTCGAGAATAGCATTGATTTGGGGGAGTGGGTAGGCGTCTGGTTCTGCCGCCGCGTTGACCTGGCGAAAATCAATACACATCCGCCATGTCCCTTGTTTCTTCCGAACCAACACTACCGGTGAACTATATGGGCTATGTGACGGTTCAATTCGGTCCATCTCCAGCAATTCGTCTACCTCTTTATTCATCACCGCTTGCATCGCCGGGTTGCGCGGGTAGTACCGTTGTTTTATCGGCCGATCGTGTTGCATGGATATCACATGCTTACCTATATGGCATGGTCCCTTGATGGCCTCAAACGCCTTTCGTGCTGCACTCAAGGTATTCTCCAACCTTTCTGCCTGGGCTGGGGTTAGAGCTTCCCGACCGGTAATGGCATGGAGGGCGGGGGCGGAACTGGAAGCGGGGTATGGGTCTGAGGGTGTCAATGGAATGCCATCCAGGGTGAGTTTCACCCTTCGCCGCTGTAGAAAATCCATGCCGAGGATGATCGGTTCGGCCAAATCTGGCAGAGAAGATGCCAATAGCTTTGTCTGCTGGCCGTTTACGTCGACATTGACTGGATAAACCTTCACGCTCCTTACACATGAGCTATCCGCTAGCTGTACTGTTCGCTGGTGTGCTCGGGGCCGTACTTTCATTCTCTCTAAGTGACTTCGGACCGCCTCGCCAATGTACGTTAAGGTGGATCCGGTATCAATCAGTGCTCTGACCTCAAAGGTGTTCACCCGAATAGTTAAATAATACCGGCCGTCACCCCTTGTTCTTTCCGGCATCACCCGACAGGAGCAGTCGCGTGACATCACCCCCTGAGTGCCACATCGCGAGCAAAATAGTAACCCCCTATTTCGGCATTGATGCCGATGGTGCCCAGGTTCCTTACATCGCCAACAATGTGTGTCCCGGTTATAGACGCTGGTGCTACTGGTGGTCCCTATGCTGTGGCTCGGTTGGGGTCTTCCCTGTCTGGACTCTTCTCGTCTCAGTAGTTCATACTCGTCGGTTAACTGCATTAGCTCGTCTAAGGTTCGAAAATCACTGCGACGAACGTAAAGTTTGTATTCACATCGTAACCCATCGTATATACGATCTGTATGATCTATTTTACGCAACTCGGGGTGCTGACGGATGAGGGTTTGCAACGACATGATGTAGTCCTTTGCTTTTTCGCGAGGTCCCTGTTTACGATGGTATATTTGGTCCTCCAGATGAGTTAAGTACCGTATAGGCAAAAAAAATTTACCGGCCTCTCTCTTGAACAGTTCCCATGTTTTTATCTCTGTTCGTTTCACTCTATACCATTGTAGTGCTCGGCCCTTAAGAATCTCTAAAAGGGAGAACAATAGTCGATCGCGAGCGATCGCATAGCATTCGGCAAGCTCCTCCAGACGCTCGATGAACTCCATTAGGTTGTCGCCTCCATCGTATACCAAGTTCCACCGTCGGATGGTGTTCATCACCTCCATGTCACTCGGCTCACTAGTCGGCAGTTTTCGAGAGAGGTCTCCTGGTTGGGGTACCCGAATCGTTACTTCCTGCGACTGCTCTTCGGTTACTGGTTTCCTCTCCTCCTCCAGTACTTCTTCCTCCAGAGCGCGAAGTAGATTTTCCGACGAAGCTCTCTGTCGTTTCATTCGGACCAACTCGCTGAGCAGTCGTCTTAGTTGATCAACCGTGGCCCCTTCGGTGACAATCCCATTTTTAGAGCATTCTGCAATCAGCTGTCCCTTTTTGAGGAGGTAAATCCATCCCAAGGACTCCGTGGTGAGCAATGGTGGGTTAGTTGTATTATTCGTTAAGGTTTTGGTTGTTGTTGTGTTGTGTGCGTCACCCGCCCCAAGTCCGTTGGGGGGTTGTTCGTTGGGGTTTCCCCCTGTTGCGTTCTTGGAGTCGGGTCCCTGCTCGGGCGCCATTTGTGATGCAGTTTTCTTTTCAGCTGGGGTATTACTCAGTCTGTCCAGGTCCGTCAAAGGTCTGCTTCCTTTGAATTAAAACACACGATTTTCTGAGTTGTAATGACAATATAATCGTGTTGCGCACACAACTTTATTTAACCAAAATAACCTTATAACTATAATTTCTCTTATCTTTAGGGTTTAGTTATTCTATCGTTCTCGGGCGTGATCGGTGGTGATCTGCTGTGCTCGGGCGTAATCGGTGGTGATCTATCGCGCACGGGCGTAATCGGTGGTGATCTATCGTGCTCGGGCGTAATCGGTGGTATAACCCCCTTAACGGCAGTCGGGTCGGCAGTCTTCGGCAACCTTAGCGAGGGCTGGAGATATTCGGCTCGGCTCTGGAGGATGGGAGACCTGCGAAATAGAATAGTAGCAACTTCTACGATTTCGAGACGAATTCTAAAGATCTCGAAGATTAGGAGGGGCACTAACTACGAGGCATCCAACAGATATCGAGACGAGTGCGTGAGATTTCGGTTATAGCGAGATGAATACTACAGATCTCGGCTATTGCCTTTGAAATATGAATAGCGAGATGAATGCTTCGGATCTCGGCTATTGCCTTAAAGAAAACGATAAATAGCGAGATGAATACTACAGATCTCGGCTATTGCCTTAGAAATATGAATAGCGAGATGAATGCTTCGGATCTCGGCTATTGCCTTAAAGAAAACGATAAATAGCGAAATGAATACTACAGATCTCGGCTATTGCCTTAGAAATATGAATAACGAGATGAATGCTTCGGATCTCGGCTATTGCCTTAAAGAAAACGGTAAATAGCGAGATGAATACTACAGATCTCGGCTATTGCCTTAGAAATATGAATAGCGAGATGAATACTACAGATCTCGGCTATTGCCTTAAAGAAAACGATAAATAGCGAGATGAATACTACAGATCTCGGCTATTGCCTTAGAAATATGAAAAGCGAGATGAATACTACAGATCTCGGCTATTGCCTTAAAGAAAACGATAAATAGCGAGATGAATACTACAGATCTCGGCTATTGCCTTCAAAACGCTAAATCTACTGGTCTACACTACGGCACGTGTCGGAAACTGGAATCTTGTCGGCTTATCTGCTATAATTCGGCTGGTAGGACGAAGTATAGTTTGAAACTCCAACTGGATTCAAGCTTACTTTAGTGTACCAACTTTCACACTATAAGCAATACTTTTCATAGACTCAGTGAGAATTATTAGCATAGCAGCACTATTGGGTATGTGTACTAGTAGTTGTATGTATTTGGTATGTGAAAAAGTATCTTCCCAAAAAGTCGGTATTCAATTATAAGCATACTTGTAAGTACTATTTGTAACGGCACGTTACAAAATAACGAATAAATTTAAATTATAAATTTATTCTTTTGTAAAAGGGAGGTGTTGCGGCTGCAACTAAAAATTAATTTTGATAGGAATAATAAAACTCCAAATGTTGTCCATTAATTAAAATGACATTTTTCAATGGATTAATGGGTTGGTTGTGTGATTGTTGGGTTGGTTTTATTACTAAAAAATACAAGATATTTATACAGAGTTGTTTTCATCTAAAAGTAAATATTACTTACTTTAATTCTATCCTTTTTCAAATTAAAATGTAAAAATTAAATCTTCGCCAAATTCAAGATGTCTACCATTTGAACACAAAATTAAATTAATAAACTTCGTGAAATTCAAAGGCTTAAAAAAAAGTTTCGTGAGGTCAAGAGTTGCCATCACTACCAAAATAAAATAGATAAATAGCGATCAAACAGTGTTGACCACTTTAGTTTAAAAATTCAAATTAAACAAATAAAATCGTTAAATAATTTTAATCTGCAACATCCCGCCGCCCGTGAGTCGATCTGGGAGACTCACTTTTAACGTCGAGAATAGCTAATTTTGACGAAGGCCTTTTCAGAGTACCGACCGATGTCCTAACCACCGCCGAACGAACTTGCCCATCCGATGCCAAAAACACTTCTTCAACCACTCCTTTCTTCCACTGCCCACGTGCCTCATTATCGTCACAAAGACTTTTTTAGGAACAGCTGGCGTTTGAACAATGTTTGCACAGCCAAGCAAAAAATGATTGGGTGTAAGAGGCTCCTCATCCGAGCTGTCTATTGAAATATGTGTCAATGGTCGAGAATTAACCAAATTTTCTGCTTCTATTAGCAAGCTTGTAAACGTGTCGACCTGAGGAGATTTCTCTTTTAGCGTAAAAGCCAGGAATTTCTTTACTGCTTGAACCATCCGTTCCCAAGCGCCTCCAGACGACGGGTTCGCTGGTGTGTTGAAAATCCATTCAATGCCTCTGCGACTGCACTCATCTGCTATTTTCGTGTCGTCAATCGCAAAATCCTCTTTAATTGCTCCAATGAAATTTGTACCTCTATCGCTACGTATGCGTACTGGTACGCCTCTGCGATTTACGAAATTTCTGATACATAATATTGCCGCGTCCATTGATAAATCTTTTGCAACTTCCTTACGGTTAAACATGTGAAGAGGGCCACCCAACGCTTTTCACTTCTTCGACCTACCGAAACCATAAACGGGCCCATATAATCAATGCCAGTATACGAAAACGGGCGTACATACGGCGAAAGCCTATCAATTGGATGTTGACCCATCAAAGGGGGGTTTGGAACTGCGCCCCTGTTCTTACATAATTGGCATTTTGCCTTAGTAGATCTTATCAGTTGTCTTAGGCCAGGAATGTACAATTTTAAGCGAATGGCTGCTCGAATCGACTCTTGATTTTGGTCTTTGTAATCCTCGTGATACTGCTTTACGATAAGGTTTGTTAGTTCGTGTCCTTTGTGCAGAATTATAGGTTCCCGTGTACTTATTGAAACGCAATTAGCTTTGCTGATACGACCAGAAAGTCTAATCAAACCGTCGTCACTTAAAAAGGGAGAAAGGTTATAAATGGCACTTGATTTCGATATAGGTTTATTTAGCCTTAATTGTTCATATTCAACGGGAAAACTGTCACGTTGAGCGGCTTTACATAAAAATAGTTCTGATTCGTTGAGTTAGGCAATGCTTAGATACGATTTAAATTCCATTACTGAGCTTTCGCTTACTTTGGCGCGCATTTTAAAAAATTTTCAAAGCCCGCATGACCCAGCTCATAACTCTCACCAGTTTGTTATAACTTGAATATTTGCTAAATTTAATAATTGAGATATCATCTAACGTTGATATGAACTTAGTTCGTTTTTCAGATTTACAGTCGTGTTCTGATACATCATCTGGTAACTTCGGCCCGATTTTTCATTTGATTTAAGGAACTCTGGTCCACTAAGCCAGCACGACGTTGCTGGTTATTCTCGTTGCTTCATCTGAAGGATTCAGGGAGCCTGGAACCCATCGCCATTGATCCATGTTAGAGAATTCCAAAATCTCGGATATGCGATGAGCCACGAACTGTTTGTAAATTCTGGCATCTGATCGTATCCATTTAATAACGGTTTTGGAGTCGGACCAAAAAGTTACGCTTCTTGGCTCGATATCATGGCTTGATATTATCATTTGGCTTAGCCTTATACCTAGCACTGCGGCTTGCAGTTCAAGGCGTGGTACTGACAGAGGCTTTATTGGGGCGCATCTTGATTTTGCTGCAATAAAGGTAATATACACAGAGCTTGTACTACTTATTCGCCAATAGGCAACAGCTGCGAAAGCAGTTTCGCTGGCATCTACAAAAACATGCAAGTCAACGATAGTTTTAGAATCACAAAAGGCAGGGCCATAACACCTAGGAATTGTAATTTGTTCCACACTTTCTAGATCTTTGTACCATTGGAACCATTTTAGATAAACCTCTTCAGGTATTGGTGAACTCCAGTCTAATTTATACCTCCATAACTCCTGTAGTAATACCTTAGATGCTATCACAATGTTGGCTAAAAATCCAAAAGGATCAAATATGGACATAGTTAAACTTAAAACTTCTCGTTTTGTCGGCTTACGATAGCCATTTAAAACTGCATCTGGCACTTTATTAAATTTCAGAACAAAACAAAATTTGCCCTCTGATGGCAACCAAAACATTTCCAGAATTTTTTCAGATTATGTTGTACCACTGCTTAAATTTGTTGAATATAATTTATTAACTTCAGGCTCACCATTATTCCTTACCTCACAAAAACGTTTTGTATTTGACACAAATCCCCTTAGCTCAAAATTAGCTTGCTGATGAATTGCAACAACATCTTTACTAACGGCAATAGCCTCGTCAACGCTGTCAAAGGAGTCCACGTACCTCTTTCGGCATTAGTTTTCTTGCGTATGATTTCGAAACATAATCTTCTATTTTAGCGTTATACCAATTGACCAAATCTTCATCTTTACTTATTTTGGCCTCCAAACCCTGTAAACGTTTTGTAGCAACAGCGTAACTATCAACAAAATCAAAATTTTCCTGCCTCCATATAAGGCCAGTCTCATACTGAGAACCGATTTTACGTGTAGTACGCTGAAGTATTTCCTCTGCTCTTGCATCATCTTGTGATATCAACATTTTCGTATTCTGAACACCAAAATTTTCTATGGTAAAATAATCGGCAACTTGTTGCTGAATTTCCTTTAAAAACTCTACATCGATTTTGCACACAATTGCCTCCGTTGTATCTTCATTCGAACCAAATAAAATGTTGCCCAAATTAGTCCGGTGTACGGCAAAACATTCATCCAAATTAACTACATCTAACGGTCTAACGAGTCTTATATGCGGTAATCCAATAAGCATTTTTGGCGCGGCGTTAAGATAATCTTCTATTCTCATTTTGTTTAAAACCGGAAATTTATTTTTAAAACTTTCAAGATTTAAGCTTTGTGGCGGCAATTCTAAATTTTTTGTAGTAAATACCTTTCTCATATTAAAATACTCTTTATTTTCATCCGAACCACGTATTTCTAAATCTACTTTTTTTGACACTTCATTTGTTGTTTTGCCTCCAATCCACCCGAGGCGCAAATGATTTGTTAAACCTTTTAAGCCAATTTTATTTGCTAACTCTTCCTCTAATAGCGATATTTTTGAGCCGTCATCTATAAAGGCTAAAACTTCAGTGGAACCCTTTGGTCCTCTTAATTTAACCGGCAAATATTTAAATAACGTTTCAGTATTAAAAGAATTATCAACAATTGCGTTGACAGCACTGTTTTCGTTTTCAACGTTTATCGACTTTGTGTCATCTCTAACCAAAACATCATTGCTATTGACAGCTGTTTTGGTTTTGTTTTTATTTTCACAATATTTTCGTGTAATAATCTGTTGTGATATTTAACACATTTGGATAAACCACATTGGCGTTTTGTACGACAATTAAGTAAATTATGTCCAGCTAGCAAACAACAAAAGCAAAGGTTTTTATCTTTCACAAACTTCCATCTATCAGAAGTTGTCAACTCTTTAAAATTGTAACACTGATACAACTTGTGGTTTTGCTGACACAACAGGCATTTGGTAAGACGATTTTCCATAGTTATTGTAAATGATGGATTCATTTTGTCCGTTTTATTACAGTGTACATCAGTTTTTTCCGCTTCAGTGGCAAGTGCAATGTAGGTGGCGACCTCCTGTAACCACGTACTAAATTGGCGAACGCTGGGATATTGGCCGAGATTTTGTAGAGAGTGTTTCATCCATTCCTCTTTTTTTATATGGCGGCAGTTTGTTGACCAATTCGTCAATCAGAGTAGGATTTGATAGATGAGGTGTTGCATTTGCATTCTCCAAAAAAGCTGTAAGATTAGATACCATTGTGCTAAAATTTACCAACTCATACATTTTTCTTCCAGTTATTTGTGGAAAGGCACGGACTTTGGAAATTTGGCTACGAATGAGTACTTCAGGGCGTCCATAATGGAATTCTAACGTAGTCATCACCTGGCCTACACTGTCAGGATGAATTAAAAATGTTTCAACTTTTGTTTTGGCGTCTCCCTTTATTGCCTTTTGAAGTCTTATTAAATTTTCTAAATTTGTGTAATTGTAATTTCTTGTAGTTTCATTATTAGCAACATTAAACATGGGCCAACGTTCTGGTTGGCCAGAGAATTCGGGTAAGTCATGAAGTCTACGTAGTTCACGATGTACTTGTCTGTCTACAGCCTGTGGTGCAGAAACAGACATGGCGACATTTTGGTAATGTGACGGCAAATAATTTGATGAAACAGACGTGGTCATACGCGGGGCTGCATTTGTAACGATTTGTGTAGACTGAGGTTGTACAAAAGAAGTATACGGTGACGGTTGAGGTTGAAAAGGGGTAGCTGGTTGTGACGACAATGGGGGCAAAGGCAACGTGGTTTGCACACGTTCATGTGCGGCAGTGTTTGGCAAGTTATATGAATATGGCATTTTTTACTCACTCAGACTAAATTGTGGCATCGGCGGCATTGATGCTGGCAGTATAGTTGGTGTATATATTTGGCTGTTCGCTACGGCGGCCGGTGTAGCTGTTGTTGTGGGCAATATATCAGACACAATTGGCTGTTGTACTTGTGTGGTTAAATTTGTGTTTTGAAGCTTCTCCATTATAAATTTCAATAAGTCCTTAAGTTATAGAATTTCTGCTTTAAGTTCGGCAGTAGAAGGCTGTTCTAACATCGTTTTTTTACCATCATCGATGCTGTCCAACGATTCGGTGCTTTTCTCTTTGGAGACATTGTCTTCGACTTCAAGCTTCTTCGTGCTTGTTTTTCTGGACATGATTAAGTTGAATTTTAAATTCGTGTAGATTTGTATGGCGGCAATTAATTAAATAATAAAAAATGTTGCGGCTGCAACTAAAAATGAATTTTGATAGGAATAATAAAACTCCAAATGTTGTCCATTAATTAAAACGACATTTTTCAATGGATTAATGGGTTGGTTGTTTGATTGTTGGGTTGGTTTTATTACTAAAAAATACAAGATATTTATACAGAGTTGTTTTCATCTAAAAGTAAATATTACTTACTTTAATTCTATCCTTTTTCAAATTAAAATGTAAAAATTAAATCTTCGACAAATTCAAGATGTCTACCATTTGAACACAAAATTAAATTAATAAACTTCGTGAAATTCAAAGGCTTAAAAAAAGTTTCGTGAGGTTAAGAGTTGCCATCACTACGAAAATAAAATAGATAAATAGCGATCAAACAGTGTTGACCACTTTAGTTTAAAAATTCAAATTAAACAAATAAAATCGTTAAATAATTTTAATCTGCACCAGGAGGTGTGACATATACCTATTCCCAACTGTGGATGATTATTAAAGCCAGACACTGGTGTATATTTTCAATGTCAAACTTATGCTGACCATACAGTTTCACACGATGAAACTCTAAATGTTCCCACAGTTTAGTTAGCATGTAGGTAGTATGTATGCACATTTGTTTTAATGCCTAAGCTAGTTTTAGTATTGCTTTTCAATAAACAGTTGAATATCTGAACATAACATAAAAACATCGTCTTTTAATTTTATTCGTCTTCACATAATAAATATTAAAGAAGACATGTGTTTACTAAATAATTTGGTGAAATGTTCGTTTTACCCTACACCATGCATACAAAATTATTACTCACAATTTAAATAAATTTTTATATGAAAAATAAATATTATTATACTGTAAACCAAATTCACTGCAAATGTTTACTGATACTACAGCTCTAATTTTTACAACGTAAGCATAAATTCAACGAACTCTTTACAAGTACACCTAAACATTTTGATGTTGAACTAATTGGAGGTAATTGTTAATAAATAATAACTAATTGTTAATTGCTCAATTTCAAAAAGATTTTACTGATTTCTGAAAAGACTGATTTTTGAAAAGATTTTTTTTATAAATTTTCGAGTACAAATTATAAGATCCTCGTTAATTCCGGTTTTATATATTGAAAGTAGAAATAATGAAGTGTTGTGTAAACCTAGTGTAAACGAGAACTTCAGTTGTAAAAATGGCCCCAATTAAAGAGACATGCGAGTTATGTGGTCGGAGTTTCGCTACAAAGGGGAACCTAAAAAGACACATAATAAGGATACATATCTTTTTATTTAGCTAAATCCTTTCAAGGTAAGTTAAAAATCACATTTTTATTATGTAATGTTTTAATTAATTAATTGAATAAGTTTATGTATCTATTTTTTTTCCTAGAACAACCTGAACACCCAGAACCTGAACAACCAGAACCTGAACAACCAGAACCTGAACAACCAGAAGCTGAACAACCTGACCAAAATTTAATACAGGAGGTAATAGTTTTACCTCCAAAAAATATTCAAGAATTTTTAGCATTATATGAAGATGTACAGGACAGTGCACTGGTTAATGACCTTGATGGGTATTTTTTTTTTTTTTTTTTTTGTTGCTGTAGTAGTAGTAGTTCTTTATTTTCATAATAATTCATTAATAAATACATAAATAAATTACAAAAAGTAAAATAAAGAAATTTTAAAAATTTTTTTTTTTTTAAAATATAATCGATCTTGACTTAAGTCGTTGGTCGGCAGTTATATTAATATTGTATATAAACCAAGAAAAATATTCTAATAATTAAATTCATTGATTAAAAAATTTCTATAATTTATACAACTTTTAACAAAATTTACTAACGGTTTAAAATTAATCAAGTTACCGTTAAGCATTTTTACAATTTCATCCTCATTTAGCAAAACTTTACCAAAATAAAAAACCCTATATTCCCTAAATGCAGGACATCGTCCTAGGAAATGCATTACGTTTTCATCTTCCATCATATTACAGATTCCACACAGCTTTGATGCATTGGTTTGCCATCGATTTGCATTTAAGTTCAGTAAGGAACATCGCATTTTAAAAATCCATCTGATTTCCTCCTGGCTGTAACCTTGATGGGTATGAACGGAATATTCATACCCATAATGATGGAATACAAAATGAATTATCATGTCATCTTAAGGATGGACACGATAATTTATATTTCTTTATAAAATAAGTTATTATTATATTAATTTTAAATAAAATTTTATATTTTTATTTTTGTAATAGAAATAAGAAGATATTTTTAGTGGTTTATTAGATTCTTTTTTATTACTAAAATTTTATTAAACAAATTATAATTTAAAAATATTTTTTAACTTAGTTACTATTAGTAAGGCATTTAATACTAAATTTGAATGATTAAAAAGATTTAAATAATTCTTAAAAGATATATTTTTACATCTTGAATATATAAAACTACAACAATAAAGACCACATAACTCAAAAATTACTTTGAACTCGGTTGTGATTAAATATATATGATTTCTAATTTCTATTTTAAAATGTTAAAAAGGGGGTGATGGGTAATTGCCAGAGGGACAAAAATATTCAGCAGGTTTATTTTTCGAGAAATAAATAACAACACAATGCTCTCCTGGTTTATAAGATGGATCGGTGTTAGCGATATAGAATGATGGTTTTACAACCTTTTTTATCGCAAGCATAAACACATTTGAATTTGTTTTTAGCTAGATAAATTGAAATTATAATCTGTAAAATCTTCATTGAATTCATAGTCTTTGACCAATTATACGAGACCTGTCAATTTCAATAAAACTATTTAATTCGCAATATACAAGACAAGTAATGGCTACAGAAATAGGTTTTCCAAAACGACCTTCAATACGAATAGTTCCTTGGTTTATCTGATTCCCACAATGAGAATCATTGTTGTGAATCCGTGTAAAAAGAATACATTATCAAAAAGTTCTTTTGTTATCTAATGTCCTTTATCAAAATTATGTATTCCAGTTCCTTTGCATAGTGTTTGATATCCACGTCTGCTTATTACACCACCACTATTTTTCAATCAAATTGTAATAATATTTTCCTGAAGAAGTCACCCAATGTGGAGATAAAATATTGGAAATAAACAATTATAATTAATAAATAAATTATCTTAAGCTGGTTTAAAATAAGAAGAATTAAATAAAAGAAGTTCAAAGAAAACTTAACATTTATTAATCATTTTATTTATAACCATTGATGCGTTGGATACAAATTATTATAATAATCAATCCGGAAAGAACGTTCATAATATTTGTTTAGTACAAAATCTTAGAACTAAACTAGAACTAATATTTTAATCTTTATCTTCGGTCGCATACACATGCGTACCAGTAATTTGTTTACCTGGTGATAAACTTGCTTGTGTTGTCTGTGTCATTACAAGTCGTAAACGGGAAAACTGACTGAAAACATACTTAACATTATCATAAACAGAAATAGGAAAATTTATATGTTTATTATCCTAAACTAATTTTGAAAAATTTTGTATTCCGATAACATCTAATGAATTTTAAATTATCTTTTTTTTGAAAATACAAATATTTTAAATCCCATGTTCATACTTGAACATTCTGTGGGGGGCAAAAGTAATTGCTGCTATCTGATTTACTTTGATTAGATTTCTTATAAAGGTTATAATAAGCATTATAATTACATACAACTGATACCAGAGATGTGATGAAAATTAAGTCCTCTCAGCTTGATGTGCTCCTTTTTAAGATCCTGAAATTTAAGTGTTGTGGTTGATGATGACATTGCCAAGAGGTTTTATGAAAACCTCTTCATTCAGTTTAACATCTGATCTATCCTTGCGAGGCAGTCAGCCTTTAGGGTGAAAATGCCTTGTTTTGGAAGCTGCATGATTGATTGGTGTGCACTTGAACACTTAATATGTGCTGATGTATTGCTGAAGATCTTAAAGAGAAAGTTGCATTTTGAGAGTAACTCGACCCAGAAGGGCATATTTTTGACCTTTTCATAAGTACAGTTGAGTTTGTTATGTGGCTTGATGGGTGATAGCTTGCAAAAGTTGGTGTTAGCGTCAATCCAGGGGAAATTTTCTTCACAAACAATTTGGTTGCTTAAAGTTGTTTTGCAATCGTTTAGGACAGCTTGCGTTAAAAAATTAAAATAATCTAAATCATAATTGTAGACAATGTAGGGTGCTTTTACTTGCGCGACCATAGCAAGTCCGTCTCGTTCAAATGGTACTGGAGTGATTTTATGGAATTGTGACACTTGCCTGTTAAACAGTGAAATTTTTAAATGTATTATGAGTTGAGTTCCAATAAAGATCCCAGTGCCAGTTAGTAGATGAAATTTTTTTTAGTTCAGTCCCAGTGTGTTTTCCAGGCAATACAAATTTATCTGGAAGAGTATCACGAATTTTTACTATCTCAGTTTGTAGCTGTTGGGGACGAATTAATGCATGATGAACCTTTCCATGGTTGATGTCTAACAATAATTCTATAGCCTTTTTTTGAACATCGTTGCACTCATCGATAAGTTCATGAATTTGCTTAGTTATCATAAAAAATCGGATCGATTCTCTAATGTAATGTAATTCTCTAATAATGTTCATCATGGTTGAACTTATATTTTCGATTTTATCCTTGATATCAGCAAAGTGTGAGTTTACTTCTTCGGCTGTTCTTTTCAGTAGATTAACTGTAGAATCTACTACTGATGTTTGCCTTTTTGCTAGTTCTTTAAGATCATGTTGATGTAACAATAAGTTCTACATGTTATTCTCGAAGGCTTGGCGGTCATCTTCATCCATCAGCCCAAAGATAACATGGTAAAATGAGCCAATGAATTGAAGTGGTGCACTTCGCTTTGGTCTGGAATCTTCATTAAGAAATTGATTTCTATTTCGTTTATCAGGTACTCCATGTTTCGCAGCACTGACCAGCATTGATCCTAAAATGTTTGAAGTCTTGGAAAAATTTCTTTGGAAGTGTGTATCAGTTGGGAAGCTTTCGTAAGTACTTCAAAATAAGATTTCATTTCATAGTAGACTACAAGATTCCAAGATGATGATACAACATTTAATTGACTCATGGGGTCTAAATATATCGCAGTATTATTCTTAATGTCTCGTACCGTTGTTGCGCTAGTCGAACGTGCACTTAAAATCATACATAAACTTAATAACGTGAGCGTAAGTAATGATGTATTTGATGATAGCACTCTTGTAAGATTTGATCTTACGTTTCTTGGGAGTGAATCATTAGGTGTGTTCGTTTACCCCAAAATTTGCAAAAATTTGTTCAAATTCGTACTGGATTTTACTGAAATGCGTTCGCGTACACATAAATTTGCAAAAGAGAGCATCTACTGAGAGAGTAAAGTGACAGTTGTCAGCAAAGAGCATGCAAATTTTTACTGAACAAATTTTTGCCAGTAAAATTGTTATGATGTCTCTCTTGGCACACGCCAATATTATTTAATTTTTTTTTTGTTCACACACGTTAAATATTGCATTTCCGTTCCATAAACGAAAATGTCTCCTCATATTCTCTTGGCTAACAGCAATATCATTTCAATTTTTGTTGTTGAAATTAATACACTTTTAAAATTGTACTTCCGTTCTACAAACGAAAATGCAACAGCGACAAAAACCCAGTAAAATAGACCAAATAAAAATTGCATTTCCGTTCACACAACGAAAATACAATTATTGGGAATTATTAACAACTTATGAAAATGCAAATTAGCATTTTTAACTCCAGACAAAATTACGGATAATTTTGGAAAAGTGGTAAACAATTCTAAAGAAGTGTTGACAACTTAAAATTTGGCAAATTGACATTTTTGTTTGTATAAATATTGTACAAATTTAAATTTTAAGTCAGTCTTAAGATAGATTCAATAAAATAATCAATAAAATAAACCAATAGTTTTATTTTATATCTCCATTATTAGGAGAAAAGTTAACTTAAAATCCAGTAGAAAACAAAAACATATGATTAAATTAAGTAAACAAACAAAAATAAGCAAACAAAAAGCATAAATTTAGTAATAAAAACATTTAAAAGAACAAAAGCTGAATTAAAAGTGCGACAAAAACTAAAAATAATTATTTTCAATCTGAAACAAATTCAAGTAGACAGTTACAATTATTACAGTAACAATTTATTTTTCTAATATCTGTGTTTTTGAAAAGTAAATCAAATTTAAAATGAGTAACATTGTTGCATGAGATGAAGCTTCCACCAGTAAAAGTTTGGAACAGCGTAATGACGCCTGTAAGTAAATTTAAGAGTTGATTTGTAAATTTATTACAGTGTTAAACATTTTAGTTTTAAATTGTAGTTGTATTTTATTCGACCTTTCCAATTTAATTATAAAAATAAAATGTTTGAGCTCGAGGCCTGGATTTTTCTTTAATTAAAATTCTTCTTTATTATTTTCCAATATGATGAATTTTCTTTAATTAAAATTCGAAACTCTTCGAGTTTCATCATATTGGAAAATAATAAAGAAGAATTTTAATTAAAGAAAAATCCAGGCCTCGAGCTCAAACATTTTATTTTTATAACATTTTAATTTTAGCTGCAAGTGTGCAAGAAATAAAGATCTGGTCTGTTATGTTCGATGCAATTACTTTCCTGGTTGAGTCGTCATCTGAAAGCGAAGATGAACAGGAAATAATTATCCTAGAAATGTTAAGAAATAACGATGAAATATACCCTTATGACATACTAAAGGGTCCGCCATCTAACGTTTTTTTTTCAACTAGTGCTTATTTCGTGAATGGTAACTAATTATCTGTCAAATCAGACATGAGCTAAATGTCTGATTTGACGGGTTTTGGAAGAAGAGAAGCACCGTCAGCTCCGTATGTTCGTGAGACGAATTTTGCATAAAGACCTTGGTATGACGCCATACAAAGTGCAATTGGTTAAGGAGTTGAAGCCAACTGACCATCCAATGCGTTTTCGCTTCGCTAAGTGGGCCTGGTGAAATACAGCTGCACACAATCGATAATGTGCTTAAAAATGGAACCGATCGTGTAGGCTACTGCATGGCCAGCCGAGCCAGCCATTTGAATGAAATTATTTTCCATTATTAACCGGGAGGATTGTACTTTCAAATAAAAAAAGAAATTTGAGAAAATATTCAGTAGTTTTTTTTTATAGCATTTTCTAAAAAAAAAAGTTATTTGGCGGACCCTATATTTAAGAATGAAAGAATACCACGCAATTCAATAAAACATTACTTTTATAAGATGGTGCCGGACTATACAGATGTGAAGTTTCGGACACATTTTAGAATATCAAGAGCATTATATGAAAATTTAAGCAAACGATTTCTTGATTCGGATATTTATAAAACTCTTCGCCCGTATAAAATATTGCCAGAAAGATTGCATATGTTGGTATTTTTATCATTGGTATCATATGCGTTATGATAAACCGAGTTACTTTGTTCATCAGTTCAAACTATTAAGTGGCCAAATGAAGCACAAAAAATAGAATCCAGCAAGTATTTTGAAAGCAAATGTTTATTTCCCAAGACTATAGGTAATTATTCAATTCAAATGTTAGTAAATTATAAAGTAATAATACTCGTTTTGAATTTAGGTTGCCTTCATGGTACACATATCGATATTGATCCCCCTTCCAAATCAAAAGATGAATACATTGACAGAAAAGGAAACACAACAATTTGCTAGGTATCTGCGACGAGAAAAACAGTTTTTAAATATCCAGGATCTTGCCACGATAGCTGGGTTCTTAAAAACTCACCCATTTACGAAAAATTTTCTTCATATTGTGGAGGTAATATTTATGTGCGTGTGTTAATTATATATGTACATATCGCCACGGACATGAACACGTACCTTGATAAAAAGAACCATAATCATAAAAAAATTCGGTTTAACATTTTTGCATAGTTACGTCCGTTTACATTTAAAGTGGCGATATGTACATTATTATGCGATTTTAACTCCAAATACAACTAAATATGTATTTTCAGAGTACTATTTATTAGGTGATTCGGCATATCCATGCAATAAATATTTAATCACGCCATAATGGCCATTTGAGCAGGCCTCAGAAACTTTTCAACATAAAATTGAGCTTAGGTCGTGTTGCCATTAAACACACCTTCGGAATTTTGAAGCAACGATTTCGGAAATTATATTACTGTAAGTTAAGGGGAATGAAAAATTTTTGTTAGAGCTAGTTGTGTATTACACAATATTGCCAATGAAGAATACATTGACAATACAATTTAATGCTGATATGATACCAGAGGAAAATGATGAATTTTTAGGACACGCCGAAGTTTTAAATGGATATTTAGTTAGAGATTCAATATGCCAATTAATACAAAGGCAGTGCTTGGGATGAACTTAAAGCTCAAATTGGAAACTTTTTATAAGATACTTATTTATCAGAATATCGTTTTAATAAAATATACAATTAATACTGTCTAATATTCAGTGTTATTTATTTGTACTTAAGTTTTTTTTCCTACATTCTTATACATATTAATTTACGTTCATATTCAATTCATACACAGTGATGTGACAAACAATAGAGAAATGATATGAAATAATATGGAAAACTAACGTTAAAATTCAAAAGGGCATACAAATCGAGTGTTACAAATAATAAAATAAAATAAAAAGTGCTTTTTAAATAATTTATCTAGCTTTTATTTTCATCTAATCTAGTCCATATTATGTGAGTAATAAATATGCTACGATGTTCAAACTGGAAAATCAAATTATATTTATATATTTTTTAGATACTTGTTTCTCAATATTTATATCTCGATTTTTTTAAGTTCATAATTTGGTATTTTTAATAATAATCTCGTTGATCATTTTCAGTTAACATATAATTTTTTTAATGACCAACAAAAAATTAAAAGGTCTGAAAAGGTCTCTAACATCAAAATCTTGTATGTAAACCTTTTGTTGGTCAGTAACAAAATTAATAATAGATTTTCCAACCAGTGTCCGCAAATCTTTTCTTTGGGAAATCAAAAATTTTAAATTATCAACTGGTAAGTTGTTATATTCTTCATTTGGTTTAAAAATTATTTCATCAAATTCTTCGCCATTTACAAAATCTACGGCAACGTTATTTCAATATATTTAATCTAAAGTTAAAATATATTAAAAATTTAGTATATATTAATATGTACATCCTTAACAAGTTTACTTACCACTTTGTACCTTCCCAAATGTTACAGGAGAGCATACAATATTATGTTTTCTTTTTTTTGACATCCATGGTAAAATTTGTGCTAATTGTTTTTATTTACATTAATATATTAGAGATGTAAAGCTAATGAATATATTGTCGTGCCGAACGAAATAAAGAACAAACACGTCTTTCAATGGTATAATTTATTAGCATATTTATAATAAAAGAGTTAAAGAACTTACCGAAACATATTGACATTCAGGGATGGCACTATACCTGCCTTTTATTATAAAAAAAATAACTTAATTAATAAGAAAAGATTAACTATGAAATTTGTTTAGATAAATTAGTTTTCAAAAATTGAGTCTTAATAACAAGTCTTATAATAATTTTTAACAGGGTATAATTAGTATGCATACCTCCCTTTTTATTAAAAAAAAAACTAATTATAATTAATTTAAAAAAAAAGATTTACTAATAAAAGTGGTTAATTAAATTTTTAATTTTTAAATTTTAAGGGGTATAATTACTATTTATAAATTTTCTGTTTTTCTTTCAAAATGATTTTTCTTGTGTGTAAATTTTCAACATTACCTTTTTTTAGGTTACATAAGTTTAATTTTCATTTTTGAATTCTGATAGTTTTTTTGTGATTTAAAATTGATATTTAAATTTTTAAATATTATAATTAGCATTCTAAATAGTAATGAATTAATTAAGATATAAAATATATTAATGTTTTAACTTGTGATAACGAAAGTCCCTGTGGTCGTTTTTGTCCACACTGGCTAATGCCTAATCGTCCAATGGAGGGCAAGTTAATTTTTTTTATAATCCACGGACTGGTAATTTGTCTGTAGATAGTTTTGAACCTGAATTCCTTCTATTTTTTATTTATTATATTAATAAACATGAATTTCTATTTTTTTCTTTATTACATTAATAAACATGAATTCCATTTTTTTTTTTTTTTATTTTTTTGCTTATCTTAAAACAAGGAATGTTTGTTTTTTTTATACATATATATTTTGTTTTGTTATTTAATAAAACGGTATTTATTTACTAATAAAACTGTATTGTTAGTTTACCACCATTCTCATAAGAGAACAGTCGAAATCCACCACAGTGGTGAAGAGCACAAACCTGTTTTATTAACTACGGTGCTCACTATACTCAATTTCGGGTATTCTTGTGGAGTGCTGCCGCCGGTCTCCACCAGCGTAAATTATCGTGGACGACGATTTCCGTATTAGAGTAAGCTTCGGATAATCAGGGAAGTGCTGCCACCAGGTCTCCCTCAACCAGAGAAACGTGTAATCAGGGAAGTGCTGCCGCCAGGTCTCCCTCAACCAGAGAAACGTGTAATCAGGGAAGTGCTGCCGCCAGGTCTCCCTCATCCAGAGAAACGTGTAATCAGGGAAGTGCTGCCGCCAGGTCTCCCTCAACCAGGAAAACGTGTAATCAGGGAAGTGCTGCCGCCAGGTCTCCCTCAACCAGAGACACGTGTAATCAGGGAAGTGCTGCCGCCAGGTCTCCCTCAACCAGAGAAACGTGTAATCAGGGAAGTGCTGCCGCCAGGTCTCCCTCAACCAGGAAAACGTGTAATCAGGGAAGTGCTGCCGCCAGGTCTCCCTCAACCAGAGAAACGTGTAATCAGGGAAGTGCTGCCGCCAGGTCTTCCTCATCCAGGAAAACGCGTAATCAGGAAAGTGCTGTCGCCAGGTCTCCCTCAACCAGGAAAACATGTAACCAGGGAAGTGCTGCCGCCAGATCTCCCTCAACCAGGAAAACGTGTAATAAGGGAAGTGCTGCCGCCAGGTCCCCCTCAACCAGGAAAACGTATTATCAGGGAAGTGCTGTCGCCAGGTCATCCTCAACCAGGAAAACGTGTTATCAGGGAATTGCTGCTGCCAGGGCTCCCCCTTCTGGTGAAGGCCTCACAAATTCCGCACCGAAAGACGACATCAGTGAAATTGACCAGCCATACCCCAGCTTCGCTATTACTCTATACATACTACTTCCGAGTCTATAATTGGTTCAACTCTCAGGACATTCTCTTGCATTCCTTAGCCTCATCTGATGGTGTTTGTTTCATTATATATAATAACGGAAATTATGAAATATTAAATATGCATTGTGTCTCTTTTGCTAATAAACTGAGATTCTATTATAACGTTAAAAGAAGAATTTTGTTTTACTCTCTGTCGCTGTAAATATAAATTTCTGTGACGAGCTCTGCCATCGTGAGCTTCACCCTAGCAACCGGAGGAAACTTGTCGTTACAGTGGCGCCCGAGCAGGGACAGGGAGCTCCAAAGTTCTTAATTTGTCCATTACGTTATAAGAGGACCCCAGTCTACCACAGTTGGAGGTACTTTGTACTGTACCTATTAAACAAAAATTTAAACCTCCCCACGTATTGAATAAACCTATAAAAAAAAAAAAAAAAAAAAACCTGTTAAAAAAAAAAAAAATGTTGTACCTATTAAGAAAAAAGAAACCTATTAAAAAAAAAAATCTGGCGTTGGTTAAAAATACTAAGCTGGTATCCAGACTAATTAACGATCATTCATACTACAACCTCAGTAGAGTGAAGACGTATCAGTCGGAGGAAAATAATAATTAAACGACGTGTAGTAACCCAACTAGGAGTAGTATTTTTAATAGTGCGGGTAAATCGTCAGTAAACGATACAAAAAAAAAAAAAAAGAAAAATATATATATATCCACTCGGAAGGAAATTCAAAAGCCGGTAATTAATAAAATAGAAAATAATATTCGCCAAGATAATAAATTATCTGGGAAAAGTAAAGTGGACAAAAGGCAATTTTTTTTAGTGAATAGAGAAAGTGAATATGGGACAAGAACAGGAAAGTATTTTGCGTGTAACATGGGCCTATAGCTTACGCAGGGAGGACTTGCAGAACTACCTTATCGAGTTCGGCTTTGGGACTTCTGGAACGGTCGAAGAGCTGCGGAAGCGGTTTGCGGAATTTCTAGGGGAACCCATGGCCCCGAGCGGCTCAAGCGGCTTCTGCAAATCCAAAGTAAACATACCCCTGAAGCTAAACCTATTACACCGAAGATACCCCCACATGTATTGATCGATCAAGACAAATCGCCATTGGCGGAGGGTCTTAATCGTGACATTAGAAGCCGTGAGACCAACACTGAATCAAGCACCCACACTTTTTTCCCGGGCAGTATGGGCATAGACCTAAAGGTAGCAGCCGACTAGGTCCGGAAGTGGGGTGTTAAATTTGATGGCGAAAAAGAACCCATTTAATTCCTAGAAAGGCTCGAGGAATTGGCTAAGTTGTATGACATCAATATTGACACCATGCCCAGGATGATGCCCGAGGTCCTGACGGGATAGGCCCTAGTCTGGTATCGGAACAATAATCGGCATTGGACGGCGTGGCTCACCTTCAGGCAGGATTTCATGAAGTTCTTTTTACGACTACGCTATGTTGAACGCCTCGAAGACGAGATCCGAAAACGTCACCAACGGCAGCGAGAAACGTTTAAGAACTACACTTTGAGTATGCAAAATTTAATGCGGCATACTGGGTACACAGAGGCACAGAAGCTGGAGCGAATTCTTAGGAACGCTTTACCGGAATACCTGTGGTACATAAGAAGGAGAGACTTCGCCACTCTCGACGACCTCCTAGAACTGGCCGAGGACCTTGAGAGTATCCCCCCTACATCTCTGCACTCCCGCGAGCAACACCGATGGGTGAATTCAGAGGATACCACATCAAGCGCACGTAACACTTATATAAACCCCCGAACTGCCTGTCGCCAATGTGGACAGGATGGGCACCTCGCCGCTCAGTGCCAAAACGAGCCAGTGTTGTTCTGTTGGCAATGTGGGCGAAGAGATGTGCGAACCATCCAATGTTGTCGCCGCCGCTCGGGAAACGACAACCGGACCCGTGTCGGACGAGGGAGCATAGGCCCAGCACAGAATCCCCCTCGCAATTAACAACTAAACTGTTTACCAAAAACTCAAAGCTCTTGGCTACGATAGTTCTGGGAGGACGGCTAGTCGTCGCCACAATAGATACCGGCGCTTCGAGCAGTTTCATCAGTGTACCACTGGCTCATAGCTTAAAAACCGCGTGGTACCCCCATGAAACAATCGTGAGTCTGGCTGAGGGTACTCCCAGACACATATGCCATGCCACCGATGTACCCGTGACCCTAGGTACCTACAGCAGCAACAACAGGTTCCTGGTCCTCCCAGACGCCACGGAAGATGTCCTCCTGGGCTAGAACTTTTTGAAAAACTGCGGCACCACCATCACTTGAGCCGGCCTGACGTGTAAAATACCACCCCAAAATACAGAGAACCCCAAGGACCCCCAGGAAATAAGCCTACATCTAACTACATCTGCAGAAGAACCTACTACTACCACCAGCACCACCACTAATGCACAAACAGAGGAAAACACTGTCCCCACAGGATCGGCCCAAGGAGAATATGACTCCTGTCTCGCACAGTTACTGGTAAGTAACCATAATTCTGAAAATCACATTAGAATTAGGAAATTCATCGAAGGGGAACTGTTAAAATTCTGACAACTCCATGGGCTTTCCACCGCAGCTAAACACCGCATTGTGATGAAGGATGACCGCCCGTTTAAATTAAGGTACGCCCCTAGAAACCCGGCTATGCAAGCCATTATAGACGAAAAGATCAACGATCTCCTGACCAGTGGATATATCGAACCATCACGTAGTCCCTACAGCTCCCCTATAACTCTAGCGAAGAAGAAAAATGGATCCCGGAGATTGTGTATGGACTTCCGGCACCTCAATAGTAAATCCGACCCAGATGCGTACCCCCTCGCCCGCATATCGACCATATTAGATCGACTTCGGGATGCGAAACACGTAAGCTGCCTCGATCTTAAGGATGGCTACTGGCAAATTCCCCTGGAAGAAGACAGTCGGAAATACACCGCCTTTACGGTTGCAGGTCGTGGTTTATATCAGTGGCGGGTCATGCCGTTTGGACTACATTCGGCTCCGGCAACCTTTCAGAGAGCTCTCGACAGTGTGATCGGCCCGGAATTAGAGCCGTTTGCATTCGCATATTTAGACGACATAATCGTCACGGGGAGGACGCTGGACGAACACCTAGACAACCTGGCGGAAGTGTTTCGACGACTGCGTAACGCCAACCTAAAAATAAACCCGGAAAATGTGAATTTTCAAGAAGGAAACCAAATATCTAGGGCACGTCGTCAGTGAGAAGGGCATTGTTAAGAGATATTTAGCAAATTCAGTTCTAACACATAAATTAGAACTGTGCTAATTTTTCTTTCCCTGTTGTAGATGAACTTCAAGCACTTGTAACTTGGAGTTCGGTGATCAATAAATTAAAGAATGTTCTTTTTATTACTGACGATATTAATAAATTTTATTCAATTATTTATAATAAAATTACTGTTAATTTTACTTAATTCTATTAACTTAAAATTTATGGCTTTTTAGCCAATAAGAGTCGAGAATGCTAAAACATTGCTGAGTTACCATTATTTGGTTTAAAATTGGTGTATAAAATTTACGTCTTCCCAACCAATGGTTGAAAGCATGCATTTAATGCCACTTGATATTCATGTGACAATTTTATTCACATAATGTGTAATCTGAAACACTTAGCATTAAGGTGGCTCACAAAATAAAAATTAATATTAGGGTAACTCAATTATCACAAGTTTGAACATTCTCCCCAGCGTTGAACATCGGACGTTCAACAATGTTGTTATATGCCAGCTAGGTATTCACTGTGAATCTGCGTGGCGCTGGTGAAGGTGTTGGGTTGTTAGTGGTTGATCCACATGATGGAAATTCGATGGTCTCCGTGACACCTTCAATAGGCGGTTCCCGTTTGTTTTTGCATGTTACGTATCTAGTTAGCAGAATTATGAGTGCTACCAAACTGACTGTGAGTGCTAGGTACCCAATCGTATGGCTGTGCAGTTGATGGGACCTCAATTTGTTTGGTAGGTCCATGATTTCTTGTTCCTTCAATGATTGATGCAAGATTGTTAGTTCATCAATGTTTTTGGCAAATGCATTATTCAAGTTTGTAGATCGATTGTGGTTTATTAGGTGTGTGACATTCTCGTATCCCGCTAGGTCAAAGATTTTTCCAAGGCTTGTGAATGATGATTCTAATGTGCTTGATACAGTTTGTTGTCCAGTCATGGTGATAAATTCATTTTAAGAATACATCCTGGATCAAGCGCCAGCAACCCCGACCCTTTTAGCGAGATATTTATGATTTCTGTATCACAAACTGCAGTGGCCCGTGATGATGATGAGGTGTAAATCCATTGATTTCTGCTGATGAGTGGGAACCATTTTGTAGTAGTGGTTTCGAGTATGCAGGTTGGTGATGTTTTGTTGTTGTACAAGTTTATTTCACACCCACACCTCTCTGACCCGTAGGTGTATCGGATTTGAACGTTGGAAAACAAGAACACACCGGGTTTAGAAATGTCGCATGAGTTCAACTCCGCCTTTGTGAAAAGTGCGTATTGTTTATGGGATGCGCTTATACCTAGGCATCTTGAACATGGCTTGATGGCTACCGTGGTCTTGTTGATAATGTTAGGCACAGGAATCAAATGTACTAGTTTAAATGGTTCACGTTCAATTAACGGTAAAGTTACCTTGAACACTACATGACGTTGCGTAAGTCTACCTCGTACCTTCATTAGTCTGAATAATTGTAATATATCATCTTTGTCATCCACAGGGAGGATTACTGAGTTTGGTGAATGGAGCTTAATTTGATTCACTTCATTCTGTAATTGATCTGGAGTTAATAACAGCGGGCTGATTTTTCCATGACGGGTGCCAATGAGACTGTTGATAATTGAAGCTTGTATTTTTTGGACGTTGTTTGCAATTGTGGTTAAGTCCAGGACTCCAGAATTAAATAGTTGAGTGAGGTGTACTTGGAATAACACGTTATTGATGTGTTCCATTTCGTCCGAAAGGGTTTTGATTGTTTGCTCCAACTGTTCAAATCTTGCCCTGGTCGCTATTTGGCCGTTTTGTATGACATTTAGAGTCGAATCCACAACTGATGTTTGATTTTTAAGCAACTTCAACAAATATGATTCATTTTCATTCACTTGTTGGATCGTATCAGATATCTGGTCAGCATATTCTGAATCCAATATGCCAAATAATGAGTGCGCAATAGTTCCTACGATATTTAGAGCTCCTCTTTTGCTTCGTAGTAGTTGATTTTCCAGCTGTAAGTCGCCTTCCATTTGTTTGAAGTGATCGATGATACTGAGACATGATTCTTTTAATTTTATCATTTCACAAATCTTCTGTAGCGATTTTGTTCCGTTAGTCAAAATTGATGTTTCAGACCAGTAAGCATTCAGATCATAATATACAAATATGTTCCATTCGGTTGTTGAAATTGCTGCTGTCCCAACTTGATCAAAATGGATTGCTATTTTTGATCCAAATTTTTTATTTTTCACCGGAGTTCCACATGTTATTGGCAACAGCAAAACTATGATAAGCAACGCTAGACTGAGATGGGATGACAGCGTTTTTTTTCTCTTTTCCCTAGGTTCTTCTTCTACTGGACCGCAGTAGTCTACACCAGTGTTGAGTAACTCGAGTCCTTGGAAGATTACCCATAATCTGCTGGCACAATTGCGGTCGCGCCTTGGTACATTGAATGCATTTTGTATAGTTGATCTTGCTGTTATTTTTCCTTTAACGGGCCAAAATTGTTGTCTCAAGGTATTCAGTAACGCCTGAGGTCCACAGTGTTTATTTTCCTTATGATACATCACGAATAGTAGTTTGACGATAGGATCGTTATATGGAAGTACCATTGGGTGTTTTGCCTCGTACTGTAGTGCTGAGGCCTCTAGTCTACCCCCAACACGAATAATGGATTGGTCGTCAAGAAATGGGGACAAACTGCTAATAGAGCTGCTCTTTCCAACTTCGTTGCAGTTGCGAATTTGTTTTATCTCTTGTGAGAAATCGGAAGCCTGAATGGTTTTTACGATTACGGATAGTGCCTCGTTCAGTTCATCAGGTGATAGTGATTTATGTGTAGGACGAAGCTGCCTTGATATTCTTGAGTTCCTTATGAATCTGAGGGTATATCCAATAACCCTTTGCAGAGTCCTGAATGAGTTTTTGTGATTGATTTTGTATACAAATTCAAGATTGCTGGAAACAGTTACTGCCAAAATGGTGGACAGTATCTTTTTCTCGATGTTGTCTTCAATTTGTAACGTCCTTGAAAATCTAGGTGGCCATAGTTCTTCTCTTCCATGTAGAAATAGAGGTCCATAAAAAAATAAATTACAGTCAGGCAGTTTATGCGCTGGTAATCCCCTGTATAATATGTCAGCCGGATTGTCTTTTGACCCGACATGGCGCCATTGTTCGGGCAGTGTTAATTACTGAATCTTAGCCACTCGATTAGCTACAAAAGTGTGGTACAAAGACGATTGGGCGTTTATCCAAGACAACACTATTTCAGAATCCGACCATAGAAAAACAGGTTGATTTTTTACTTGGAGATCAGTCCTGATTCTTTGCGCAAGTTGGGCAGCCAGAAGTGCTGCACATAAATCTAGGCGTGGTAGAGTTTGTTGCTTTAATGGAGCCACTCGAGTTTTTGCACAAAGTAGTTGTACAACTATGCTTCCCTCTTTAAGCCTTGCACAGATGTAAGCAACGGCACCAAAGGCCTTCTCAGATGCATCAGCAAATATATGTAGCTGAGTGTTTGTTGGAAGCTGCCCTTTAAAAATGTGTCGTGAAATCCTCAAATTGTATAACTTGTCTGACTCGTTTCTGAATTTAACCCAAATTGCCCTTAGTTCTTCAGGCAATGGCTCATCCCAGTCTAATTTATGTTGCCATAATTGTTGGATAAACAGGACTCCAGAATTAAATAGTTGAGTGAGGTGTACTTCGAATAACACGTTATTGATGTGTTCCATTTCGTCCGAAAGGGTTTTGATTGTTTGCTCCAACTGTTCAAATCTTGCCCTGGTCGCTATTTGGCCGTTTTGTATGACATTTAGAGTCGAATCCACAACTGATGTTTGATTTTTAAGCAACTTCAACAAATATGATTCATTTTCATTCACTTGTTGGATCGTATCAGATATCTGGTCAGCATATTCTGAATCCAATATGCCAAATAATGAGTGCGCAATAGTTCCTACGATATTTAGAGCTCCTCTTTTGCTTCGTAGTAGTTGATTTTCCAGCTGTAAGTCGCCTTCCATTTGTTTGAAGTGATCGATGATACTGAGACATGATTCTTTTAATTTTATCATTTCACAAATCTTCTGTAGCGATTTTGTTCCGTTAGTCAAAATTGATGTTTCAGACCAGTAAGCATTCAGATCATAATATACAAATATGTTCCATTCGGTTGTTGAAATTGCTGCTGTCCCAACTTGATCAAAATGGATTGCTATTTTTGATCCAAATTTTTTATTTTTCACCGGAGTTCCACATGTTATTGGCAACAGCAAAACTATGATAAGCAACGCTAGACTGAGATGGGATGACAGCGTTTTTTTTCTCTTTTCCCTAGGTTCTTCTTCTACTGGACCGCAGTAGTCTACACCAGTGTTGAGTAACTCGAGTCCTTGGAAGATTACCCATAATCTGCTGGCACAATTGCGGTCGCGCCTTGGTACATTGAATGCATTTTGTATAGTTGATCTTGCTGTTATTTTTCCTTTAACGGGCCAAAATTGTTGTCTCAAGGTATTCAGTAACGCCTGAGGTCCACAGTGTTTATTTTCCTTATGATACATCACGAATAGTAGTTTGACGATAGGATCGTTATATGGAAGTACCATTGGGTGTTTTGCCTCGTACTGTAGTGCTGAGGCCTCTAGTCTACCCCCAACACGAATAATGGATTGGTCGTCAAGAAATGGGGACAAACTGCTAATAGAGCTGCTCTTTCCAACTTCGTTGCAGTTGCGAATTTGTTTTATCTCTTGTGAGAAATCGGAAGCCTGAATGGTTTTTACGATTACGGATAGTGCCTCGTTCAGTTCATCAGGTGATAGTGATTTATGTGTAGGACGAAGCTGCCTTGATATTCTTGAGTTCCTTATGAATCTGAGGGTATATCCAATAACCCTTTGCAGAGTCCTGAATGAGTTTTTGTGATTGATTTTGTATACAAATTCAAGATTGCTGGAAACAGTTACTGCCAAAATGGTGGACAGTATCTTTTTCTCGATGTTGTCTTCAATTTGTAACGTCGTTGAAAATCTAGGTGGCCATAGTTCTTCTCTTCCATGTAGAAATAGAGGTCCATAAAAAAATAAATTACAGTCAGGCAGTTTATGCGCTGGTAATCCCCTGTATAATATGTCAGCCGGATTGTCTTTTGACCCGACATGGCGCCATTGTTCGGGCAGTGTTAATTACTGAATCTTAGCCACTCGATTAGCTACAAAAGTGTGGTACAAAGACGATTGGGCGTTTATCCAAGACAACACTATTTCAGAATCCGACCATAGAAAAACAGGTTGATTTTTTACTTGGAGATCAGTCCTGATTCTTTGCGCAAGTTGGGCAGCCAGAAGTGCTGCACATAAATCTAGGCGTGGTAGAGTTTGTTGCTTTAATGGAGCCACTCGAGTTTTTGCACAAAGTAGTTGTACAACTATGCTTCCCTCTTTAAGCCTTGCACAGATGTAAGCAACGGCACCAAAGGCCTTCTCAGATGCATCAGCAAATATATGTAGCTGAGTGTTTGTTGGAAGCTGCCCTTTAAAAATGTGTCGTGAAATCCTCAAATTGTATAACTTGTCTGACTCGTTTCTGAATTTAACCCAAATTGCCCTTAGTTCTTCAGGCAATGGCTCATCCCAGTCTAATTTATGTTGCCATAATTGTTGGATAAACATTTTCGCTCGGATAACCACAGGTGCAACGAGTCCGAGAGGATCAAATAATTTAGCGATGTCCGAAGTTGCCGACCGTTTTGACACAATCTGAAGTGTATCAAGTTTGACCTTGACACAAAATTGGTCAGTTTTAGGTAACCATAGTAGTCCTAATGTTTTAATTGTATTATCGTTGTTGCTGTTAAAGTCCAGATCGACTTCCTGATCGCCGACTGGAATACTGTTAAGTAGTTTTGGGTGGTTGGCACACCATTTCCTTAAGTTGAAACCATGCCTTTTCAAGATAGTAACCAGTTGATCCTGTGTTGCAATTGCAGTGTTGAGGCTATCCGCACCACCAAGACCATCATCAACGTAAAAATTGTGCTTAAGCATTTGAGAGCCCTCTGGATGAAGTGCTGCATTTTCATCAGCAATTTTCTGTAGACATCTTGTGGCAAGATATGGAGCCGCCCGTGTACCATATGTTACAGTGTTGAGTTTGTAGTATTGGATGGGCAACGACGGATTTTCTCGCCAAATAATCAACTGATATTGTTGGTCGTCCTGATGAATCAAAATTTGCCTGTACATCTTCTCGATGTTAGTAGTGAAAACAAATCTTGGTTGTCGAAAACGTAATAGGATTGAAAATAGTTCACCTTGAACAGTTGGCAAATTGTACATCAAGTCATTTAAGGAATATCCTGATGTTGTTTTTGCAGACGCATCAAAAACCACTCTGAGTTTCGTTGTGGAGCTTTCTGGTTTAAGTATGCTGTGGTGGGGTATAAAATATTTAGGACCGCACATGGTGTTGATATCCACCTTGTGCATGTGTCCTTGTTGTTCATATTGTTGCATGAATTCTATATACTGGCTTTGGATGGCCTTATTTTTCAGAAGTCTGCGCTCAAGGCTTAAAAATCTGTTGAATGCCATTGTGTGTGATTCCCCCAAGGCTTCTGGATTTTCTCGAAACGGAAGATTGACTATGAAGCGCCCATCGCTGTTGGTGTGTACATGTTGAGCAAAGTGTGCCTCACACTGTTTTTCTGCAGGAGAAAGGCATTTTCAGCTAATTCTACCTCATGTAATTTCCTTAGTTGTTCTATCGTTTCTTCCAATGACGTAGCCTTGTTAAATATTGCACATGTTAATGTACATGAGTTGCATCCAACCAAGTGATGTATTTTGGAGGATTGGGAGATCTTCAGCGAGTTTAATTGTGTCATTTTGTAATATGTTATAGAAGAATTCGCCGGCGAGTAGAATGTGGATTTTTTCTGGTTCGTTAAAGTGGGGATCTGCCAATTGGATATGTTTTGGAATGCCCCAGGACGAAATTTCAATCTGTTGACTTGGTTGTGGTGGGATGATAGTTGGAAGTATATATGCTTCCAAGTTGGTTGCAAAACTGCTGTTTCGGGACTTCATGATGACATTAACTCTATGCGATGATCGTTTTTGGAGTTTTCCAACACCGTTTATGCATAGCGAAGCTTCTGTTGGTGAGATTGCTAATTTCTTGATGAGACGTTCAGAAACTAGATTCACCTGTGAGCCTGAGTCTAACACTGCACGGAACTCACCGGAGACACCATTTGGAGCCGTTATTACAACTCTCGCTGTCGCTAATAAGACAGACCCTGTCGGCCCGCAGCGTCACTTGATGCTGCCGTTGTGCTTGCTACTGCATTCGAAGTAGATGCAACGCTGTTCGTTGCTTGGGGTGATTTTTTCTTTTGGGAGCTATTTTGTTGTGGTAAATGTAGTAATGTGTTATGCGGTTTTGCGCATTTTTTACAGCTACCTAAAGTGCATGTTTTCGCCTTATGATCAGATCTGAAACAATTCACACATAGTTTTTGTTGTTGCACCCAGTGCAGCCGTTCTGCTTCTGAAAGTTGTTGAAATTTCTGGCAGTGGAAAAGCTTGTGGTTGCTCAGGTTACATAATTTACATGTTTCATTGTGTTTTTCGTTGGATGTTGCAACTGATGAAACAGCCTTGTGTGCTGATTTCTCTTTTTGACCAATTGCTTCCATCGATTGGAACTGGAGTTCCAAAAATGATAAAAACTCACCAATCATTGGTACGTCCTTCGGGTTGGTCAATGACTGGATGTACCTGATGTGGGTATTCCTGTCAAGTTTCTTAATCAGTAGTTGAAAAAGAATTGCATCCCATCATGTTGTTTCAATTCCTAAATTATTTAAGGCCAATAAACACTCCCTGGTGGTGGCATGAAGGGCCTTAATTGATGGCGCTGATGACGTCACAGAAGGTTGATTAACTAACTTTTCTACCAGATTGGCCACAAGAATTCTTTTATTGTTGTAACGATCTTGTAGCGTTTGCCAGGCGGTGCCGTAATTTGTTTCTGACAGAGAAAACTGGCTTATTAAGTGTTCAGCTTCCCCGGACAAATTGTTTTTTAGGTACCACATTTTTTGAATGGCTGGAATTGGTTGTCTGTCTACCATTACGGAGAAGAAATCATGGAACTGACGCCATTTCAGATAATCTCCATTGAATTGTGGTATGGTCAATTTTGGCAGCTGTAATGAATTCTCATTTAAACCATTATTCATTGATTCTGGAGTTTCGGTTTGCCTGCGCCTATCTTCGTGCTGAAGTTTGTCTGCTTCCACAGAAAGCCTCACCAGATTTTGATGCATTTAGTCATATACGGCGTTGTATTCATTCTGGTCTAGGCCATATGCGGCTGGGTTTGTCAGTTGATCATGAGCTTCATCATGTAGCGTTTCTATTTGTTCCCATAGCTTCTTAATGGTGTTTATATTTAGTTCGAAATATTGTTTTGGTTGATCTTCCGTAATATCTAGTCCATTTAATAGCCGTTTAAGAGCTGTTAAACGAGCCATTAACCTTCGGATGGTACCAGACGTGTTATTGCAATCTTTATGAATATGTGTATTATTGTGTGTGTTTGAAGCTCCGCTGCGGTCTGTAGAATCCTCGTGATGGTCGCCATCAAGCAGTTTTAGACGATTGGCTTCATTGCTGAACAGTTCCATGTGCTGCTGTGCTTTGTTACTGATTTTGTCATAGTAGCCTTTCGAAAAATATTCCAGTTTCAATGGGTCATCGCATTTATCCCGTATTTCTGAATCTGTTTCTTGAAACTGTTCCCAAGACTCCAGTAGACGCTGCAACCGTTCCTCGAAATAGGCTGATGTTGCTTTCCTGTCTGGTGAATCCTTTTTGAAGTTTCTGATGATTTTTTGGATAACTTCGCCGGTTTCATTTTGAAGTTCTAATAGTTTTTCCATTGTTGTCATTATTACAATATCAACTACTGTACTTAAGGGAAGGAAATTGGGCGCTGTATGGAAACCTCAAAATGCTGATGATCCGAATGTTGTGTGTTGAGACGGCCTTTAGGATGTTTCCAGTCCCTTACCGCTGGTGGGGGGAAACTCAAAGTTACAAAAACAAAAACCGTTGGCAAGTTGCGTGTTTAAAGTGTTTTTAGGATGTTCCGAGTCCCTTACCGCTGGTGGGGGGAAACTCAAAATTACCAAAAAACGTCGGGGTCACCAAAATGTTACGTCGGGGTCACCAAAATGTTAAGAGATATTTAGCAAATTCAGTTCTAACACATAAATTAGAACTGTGCTAATTTTTCTTTCTCTGTTGTAGATGAACTTCAAGCACTTGTAACTTGGAGTTCGGTGATCAATAAATTAAAGAATGTTCTTTTTATTACTGACGATATTAATAAATTTTATTCAATTATTTATAGTAAAATTACTGTTTATTTTACTTAATTCTTTTAACTTAAAATTTATGGCTTTTTAGCCAATAAGAGTCGAGAATGCTAAAACTTGCTGAGTTACCATTATTTGGTTTAAAATTGGTGTATAAAATTTACGTCTTCCCAACCAATGGTTGAAAGCATGCATTTAATGCCACCTGATATTCATGTGACAATTTAATTCACATAATGTGTAATCTGAAACACTTAGCATTAAGGTGGCTCAAAAAATAAAAATTAATATTAGGGTAACTCAATTATCACAAGTTTGAACAGGCATCCATACCGATCCGGACAAAGTTGCAACCATAAGCGAAATGACTGCACCCCGCAACATCAAGGAAGTGAGACGATTTTTGGGGATCGCATCCTGGTACCGTCGTTTTGTACCTGAGTTTGCCTCCTTGGCACAGACCCTCACCTCGCTATTAAAGAAAGGGAAACACTGGAAGTGGACCGAGGAACAACATACAGCGTTTGAGATATTGAAAGCCAAGCTCACAGAAGCCCCGGTGCTGGCGTGTCCCGATTTCTCGAAAACATTCGTACTACAGACCGATGCCAGTGACTATGGGTTAGGAGCCGTGTTAACTCAGGAACTTGAAGAAGGTGAACGCGTCATTGCCTATGCAAGTCGAAGTTTTAAATGGCGCATAGAAAAACTACTCTGCCACAGAGAAAGAGTGTCTAGCTATTGTGTGGGGCATAAGGAAAATGCATCCCTACCTCGAGGGCTACCGTTTCCCCGTAATCACAGATCACCTTTCGCTTAAATGGCTTAACGCGATAGATAATCCCACAGGTCGTCTAGCTCGATGGGCCCTTGACAACAACACAATTTTTCTGTCCAGTATAGGAAAGGGAAGCAAAATGTTGTAGCTGACGCCTTGTCACGCCAGCCTATGGAAACACTACAAAGAGCAGTGGTAGGGAACAACGACGCAAACCAAAGCTGTGCCTGGCTGGTCGGTAAGATGGCGGACGTCAAACAGAACCCACAAAAGTTTTCAGATTATGCTATAATCGGATCCCAACTATTTCGACACATCCCCCGGCACCCGAATGACGAGGATTGTACACCGTGGAAGCTTTGCGTTCCCTCCAACCTACGAACTCGTGTACTCCACGAAAACCATAGCCAACCCGCTGCCGGACACCTAGGAATCCGGAAAACCATTAATCGAGTCTGCAATAGATACTATTGGCCCGGCATGATGCGCGATATCGCCAAGTTTGTGAGAAGCTGCGAATCATGCCAACACTACAAGCCCAGTCAACAAGCCCCTGCTATTGAAATGCTGATATCCATACCCGAGGAACCCTGGGCCACCGTATGTGCCGATTTCGTGGGACCCTTACCTCGAACTAAACATGGAAAATCCATGCTTCTAGTGTTTTTTGACAGGTTCTCGAAATGGATAGAATTGGTACCCCTCCGGAAAGCGACAGCAGAAAGCGTTGTAAAGGCGTTCCGGGAGCAAATTCTGTCGAGGTTTGGTACCCCAAAAGTGCTTATTACCGATAACGGAAGTCAGCTCATCAGTAGAACTCTACAAAAATATCTGCAGGAAATCGGCGTCCGCCATCAATTCACCGCACCCTACTGTCCCCAAGAAAATCCAACTGAAAGGGCCAACCGCACGGTAAAGACAGCGATAGCACAGATTTCACGGAATCAGCACAATAGGTGGGACGACTATCTACCCGAAATAAGTCTGGGCATAAATACCAGCACGTCGGAATCGACGGGATTTAGCCCAGCCTACCTGGTACAGGGCCGGGAACCACGATTACCGAAGGCCTTACACGATGAGTTAGTAACCGCCACTGGGGCAACCAATCCTACCCCTGACGGAAAGGCGAAAGAACTACAGGAAATCTTCAAGGTGGTGAAAAATCAACTCGGCCGAGCAGCAGAGGGTCAGCGCCGACATTATAACCTTCGAAGAAGATCCTGGAAGCCGAATATCGGCGATCTGGTCCTGGTCCGCCAACACCCACTGTCGAAAGCCACAGAAAACTTCGCTGCCAAACTGGCTCCTAAATTCGCTGGTCCATACGAAGTACTTAACTTTACCTCACCGGTTATCGTCCAGGTGCGCGGACGTGACAACAACGTTTTACGTACCGCCCATCTCAGTGAACTTAAACCATTTTTCGAAACTAACCCTAACAGCTAAACTAATTCCACTTTCTTCTCTTTCTTCAACAGAAATAAAAAGAAAAAAAAAATCACCGGCACCCGTAACCTTGAAGCGAACCAAAATGTCAGACAATGGGGAAAGGGAGAAGTTCGACCGCACCAAAACACAGTTTAGAGACCGCCTTTCACAACAACAGGCGATGGGCCGGCGAGCCATCTTGTTAAAAAATCCACCAGCACGTAGGGGACCCACCAACCACCGAGCACCAGTGCAGCAGCAAAACGAGCCTAACGAACCGAACACCCCCGTGAGAAACGCTCCGAACTACTCGCTTATGATACGGTTGGTGAGAGATGCCCTTAGTCCGTGGTGGCATATCGAACGCCCGATAACGGAAAATCATGCGCCACCGCTATGTAATCAACTACCCCCATGCTACGTCCTAGTTAATCGTCTTTCAGACGAGGACATCAGACAGGCAAAGAAACTACCACAATCAACGCCATACTGCCCCATAACTTCCCCGATATCTGAGGCTGATTGGGAAATGGAGAAGCCGGGAGGAACCGAAGGTCCAATTTCCGAATCGTCAGATGAAGATATTCCCCCACCGAATGTAATTCGGAGTGATCGAGTATTGCCTATAAGCGATGTCGACGACGATGTGGTGGTCATCTCAAGCGACGAGGCAGTCACGCCTCTTCGGGAAGCTGTTAGGTCCCGCCCGTCTACCCCGTCGCCAATAGTTTCTGCTATGGAATATAGCAATGAGGCCCTGTTCGGTACTACAGAGGAACTAGAGATTATGCCAGCCACCAACGACGAAGGGGCTGAAACCACAATAAGCAACCTAAACTGGGGCTCATACTCACCCTTTGATTTCCCGACTCCGCCTACGTCGGCATCGTTCTTATTCGCCGCTACAGACAGTACCTTCGCATCGTTCAATTCTTCGTAGGGCCAATGTATTCCATCCCCCACCACTTCATCCGTTCTGACCACAGAATCCCGAATTCTGTCATTATCGGCATCCTCGCTTTCGTCATCCCTTGCAGGGAGCTGCGAGGCGGGAAGAGGGAAAAGGAACGAGGAACGAATGGTCCCAGAACATGTGCTACACGATAACACCGCTACTGAAAAGATTCGAGAAACCAGTGAACCACCATTGCCAATCCAACGTACCGTACATCCCGGCCCGTCTCCCGCAACCATTAATAATATCGCCCCATCAGTGCCCTAGCGAACCCTTGCCTGGTGCCCACCTACCTACGACTCGAAAACATCAGGACGCCTTGCCATCGCTAGCTACTGTAACCATACCTGAACTACCAACACCACCTAATCAACCACCACATATTAAAACGCGGTCTTACCAATGCCGTGAAGTTTTAACCCCAGACGTCGAGAGAAAACAGTAACCGCATATAGCTAAAGCACTGGCAGCCCATACGCCCGGAAAACGCTACAAGACTTTAGAGACCATCAACGGTCGCCGTTACAGAATACACCTGAGTCGAAAAAACGAGGTCATCATCATGCCCTTATGAGGGGAGGTAGTGTGATAACGAAAGTCCCTGTGGTCGTTTTTGTCCACACTGGCTAATGCCTAATCGTCCAATGGAGGGCAAGTTAATTTTTTTTATAATCCACGGACTGGTAATTTGTCTATAGATAGTTTTGAACCTGAATTCCTTCTTTTTTTTATTTATTATATTAATAAACATGAATTTCTTTTTTTTTCTTTATTACATTAATAAACATGAATTCCATTTGTTTCCCGTTATTTTCTTTTTGCTTATCTTAAAACAAGGAATGTTTGTTTTTCTTATACATATATATTTTGTTTTGTTATTTAATAAAACGGTATTTATTTACTAATAAAACTATATTGTTAGTTTACCACCATTCTCTTAAGAGAACAGTCGAAATCCACCACAGTGGTGAAGAGCACAAACCTGTTTTATTCACTACGGTGCTCACTATACTCACGAGACACTATAAATACATAAGCAAGATAGTGAGTAGGGAGAGTTGGTCTGTGTTGTTTAAAATTAGAAGTGCCGATCACGACACGTTTATTATTAAATGATGCCATATTACAATATAATACAATACATAAATTACCAACTTATATTTAATTATGACACTATGGGCCTGCATTAATATATACAACATCTCTCATCTTAAGAACTTAAAATACAAAAATTCAATTTGGTTTATAATTAAAAAGTTTAAAAAATGTTTTTATAACATGTAATTGATTTCGAATAATTCAAGTTTGTGCAAAAGTTGCAATTTGTTATTTAAGTTATTAACAAAGTATACTTAAGAGATTTATAAATATAATTACGTTATTAAACAAATGGTTTGTTTATAAATTCAATCTTTCAGGCTGCTTAATAACTCTACCCTTTCTTGATACATATTTATTATTTTCATTATCCTCCGCAGTTCCACCACTAGATTTCGGAGTATCTTGTGGTTTACAAATGTTCTTTTCCTTAATTGATTTATTTTCGGGCGTCTTCCTTAAATGATCTTGGTTTCTCCTGTAAAGAACTCCATTATTATCTTCAACAACAAATGATCTTGGTTCATTACAACTTTCTACAATTCTTCCCGGAAACCAACAGCTCGTCGGTGTCCTTTTAAACATAACTTCGTCCCCTTTTCGAACAGGTTTGAATTCCCTAGCAGTCCTGTTGTAATATTCGGAATATTTGCTAATGTTCGTATTCAGCTTATTCCTATATTCCCTACGGCTAATGACTTTCGGCCGATGATTTCTACTTATTGACGGAATTTTCGTTCGTAATGACCTTGACATGAGCAATTGGGCCGGGCTAGGTAAATTACCCTTAGGTGTCGTTCTATAATGTAGCAATGCCATATACGGATCAGAGTTGTCCTCAGAAGCTTTCAAAAATAATTTTTTAACAGTCTGAATGGAGCGTTCAGCCAATCCATTAGATCTTGGTAAATATGGGCTCGACGTTCTATGTTCAATTTCCCAGGCTTGGCAAAATTCTCGAAACTCCTTCGAATAAAATGGTGGTCCATTGTCAGATACCAAGATGCATGGAATTCCATGTCTTGAAAAAATAGATTTTAGTTTGAGAATGACCTGTAAACTAGTATACCCTGAACTCAATGACTCAACTTCAAAAAATTTTGAATAATAATCCACTACAAGAATATATATTTTCTTATTAAATTCAAACAAATCACAGCCAAGTTTAAACCACGGCACATCAACGATCTCATGAGGCAACATTTCAGACTTTACATTGGAATTTTGATATTTCATGCAAATTTCACAATTCGACACCAGATTTTCAATTTCACTATATATATTTGGCCAGTAAACAAATTGACTAGCTAAATTTTTACATCTCTGAACTCCCATGTGGCCCTCATGAATTTTATCCAGCATGAACCTACGTAAACTTTTTGGAATTAGAATTTGATGATTTTTTAATAAAACATTATTTAAAATCGAAATTTCATTTTTAATTTTGAAGTATGGCATTACTTCTGGTTCAACATACTTTTTGTTGTCCGGCCAGCCGTTATTTACATACTGAACAATTCTCTGAAACACAGAATCATTAACAGAATGTTGCTTTAAAACGTTAAGATTTGTAAATGGTATTTCCATGTGCGAAGCGACAAAATTACAGTGTAATGAGATTTCCTCATCCATTTCCTTTAAGGCCGTTTCCATTAAGGGAGCCCTGGATAAAGTATCTGCAATTTGCAGATATTTACCTGGTTTATAACTAACCGACAAATTATAGCACTGTAGACGAAGCATAAATCGTTGTAATCTAGCAGGAATCTTGTAAAGGGGTTTTTCAAACAAGCTGACTAATGGTTTACGGTCGGTCTCTACTAATATTTTTGACCCGTAGACATATTGATGGAATTTAGTACAACCAAAAAGTATGGCAAACAACTCCTTTTCAATTTGTGCGTAGTTCCTTTGTGATTCTGTTAAAGGAACGGAAGCATACGCAATGGGATTTCTTCCATGCATAATTGTTGCGCCAAGAGCATAATTAGATGCATCCACAGACAACGTTAACTCTTTATTTGGGTCAAAGTATGTAAGTACAGGCGATTTTGTAATTTCATGTTTAAGATTTTCAAATTCATCTTCATGTGCAGATGACCAATGCCATTGAATGTCATTTCTCAATAGTTCCCTCAGTTTCTTATTTTTTGAAGACAAATTTTCAATGAATGAACCCAGATAGTTAACCATACCCAGGAATCTTTGTAGTTCCTTGACATTAGTGGGCTTAGGAATTTTAACTATCGATTTAATTTTTTCATCATCAGGTCGAACACCTGATTTGTTAAAAACACGACCAAAAACTTTATCTCATTTTGTAAAATTTTACATTTTGATTTATTAAATTTTAGACCAACGTCTTTCGCTCTCTGAAAAACCTTCTCAAGAATTTTCAAGTGCTCTTCCAGAGTGGAAGAGTATATTAAAAAATCGTCTATATAAATAATCAAGCCTGATATGTCGCCAAACATTTTAATCATCTGAGCATGAAAAATTTCTGGCGCAGCGTTTATGCCAAACGGCAACCTCAAAAATCGATAACGGCCAAAAGGCGTGTTAAATGTACAGAGTTTTGAAGAGCTTTCCTCCAAAGGAACCATCCAAAATCCACTGTTTGCGTCCAAGGAAGTGAAATATTTTGAGCCATTTAGCTTAGCCTTGCAGTCCTCAATGTTTGGAAAAGGAAAGTGTGGCCTCAGTATAGCCTTATTTAAATTCCGAGGATCCAAGCAAAGCCTTAGACTACCATTAGGTTTTGTAACGAGTACAATAGAACTCACCCACTCTGTTGGTTCCGTGACCTTTTTAATAATATTCAAACTTTCCATTCTGTTCAATTCATTTTTCAACTTATCATAAAGTTTAAACGGAATTTTCCTAGGCGGATCAATTACCGGTGCAGTGTTGCCAAGTGTAGGGATTTTTCCCTTTTCGTAGGGATTTTTTCCAAAAAATTCATCTGTAGGGAAAAAAGGACAGATTTTGTTTTTCAGTCAAATTGTAGGGATTTTTTTATTAAAAATTGTATTCTATTTATAATTTATAACAAACAATGAAAAATATAATAAAACCAACAAATCTGGTGGCACTGGAAAAATGAGAAATAAGTTTAAACATTTGGCACCATTGTTTGCATGTGCTCTTGGCTTTGCATAAATGAAAATGGTTTTGACATTTACGTTCGCACTGTTCACAAATCGTTCGAAATAGAGAAACCAAATTTTGTATGAAAACTTTTACGTTTTCATTCGACTTGTACTTCAAGTCATCGTTCGCATAGAAATTTACTTAGAGAAACCCAAATCAATTTTCTTTCGCTTTCTAAGCATTCTTTCAAAGTCGAGAAACAAGTGTTTATACGAGTATTTTTTAAAAATGGCATTTTTTATTTGTTTACCGTATATTTTTAGCTTTTATGCTATTTTTTACTTTCTGTTATTTTTGTTTAATGAAAATCTATTGTACCTGAATGAATTACTGTACAAATTTATAATAAAAGTAAATATAATTTACTGCTAAAAATCAAAATGTTTGCATTTATTAAAAAAAATGTGTAGGGAAAAATATAGGGAATATTTTTTCTGTCTGTAGGGAAAAAAGGGATTTATTTTCTTTAACGTAGGGATTTAAAAACAAATCTCCTGGCAACACTGTACCGGTGTAACATCCTTCCTAACCTTAAAACTACATTCGTGTTGTAAGAAACCAAGACTACCAAAGACATTTGAAAATTTCTCAATTATGTTATCAACAGATAAGACATTTACATTTCTAACTAGACTCATGTCTCTAGCAGATTGTAGCCCTATAATGTTATTACAATCAATATCTACTACAAAAAATTTCATTACATAAATTTTCTCTTCAAAAGCTACTCTTAAAAATATTTTACCTAAAACTCTTAATTTTTTCCCACTAAATGTAAAAATATTAACTTTAGTTTTTCTCAACAGATCATTCACGCTTAACAGACCTGCTGTTTTATAAGAGATAATATTCGCTTGCGCTGCTGTATCTATTTGACATACTAATTTACTACTGTTAACCATTACCTCAATGTTCCATTCGGCAGATGATGATTTTGCATTTCTGGAAAGTGCACCGACAAACAAATTCTCTTCGTCGTCATCGTCATCACAATCGCCATTTTCTTTCGCATATATATGTCTTACCACTTTATTTTTTAAAAAACACATTTTAGCAAAATGTCCTATTCTACTGCAATTATGACACTTTGCTCCTTCTGCCGGACATCTGTTTCTGTGAGTCTGACCACATCGATTACAATTGTTATTTGGTTTTGTTTGTTGTTGATGATTGCTAGTTGTTGTTTTAGAATTTTTTCTTCTACGACGTTGATTACCGGTTCGGCCTCATGATTATTTTCAAACATTTGAGCATTTTGTTTAGCCATTGCCATTGATTTGGCTATACTCACTGCCTTGTCTAGAGTAATTGCACCATCAGCCAACAGTTTTTCACGCACATTGCCCATTTTTGCCGACAAACCACATGTGAAAATGTCTCTCACTAAATCCTCACGAAGACCACCAAACTCACAATTTAGACTGAGATTTTTTAAAATGGTAACGTACTCGTCTATTGATTGTTCCAGCTGCTGTCTGCATGTAAAAAATGTATATCTTTCCATTGCTATGTTCACCTTGGGAATAAAAAACGATTCCAGTTTTTGAACTAGACTTGTGTATGTGATTGTATCCAAATCGACATCAAACGAATTATAAATTTCCAGGCAGTCACTTCCAAGGTGATGCAATAGTAACGCCACTTTTCTACGGTCTGGTTGACTTTCCAAATTGGAGGCTGTAAGAAAAATCTTAAATTGGGTGTACCAAAATTTCCATTCTTTAGACAAATTTGATGCCTGTAAATTTAGTGGTGACAATGTAGTTGTAAAAAACTGCCCTTCATTTGCCGGCTTTGTTTTATTCACGTCTCGTTAATTATCCGACATTTTGTTTTTTGTTGGTATTTAATTGCCAGAATTTTATTTTATTATTTTTTAGAAAAATACTTTGATTTTATCTTTTTTTTTTTTTTTTTTTTTTTTTTTTATTCTCCTTTAAAGACCACTTCTGACACCATGTTGTTTAAAATTAGAAGTGCCGATCACGACACGTTTATTATTAAATGATGCCATATTACAATATAATACAATACATGAATTACCAACTTATATTTAATTATGACACTATGGGCCTGCATTTATATATACAACAGTCTGGAGCCGTGAACGCGTTCACATCGTTGCATCAGAAGTCGGATAAATATTGTAAAGTGCTGTCGCCTGGTCTCTTTGGTTTTGTATCGGACATAGTATTTCGGAACATTTTCTATCGAATCAATTTCGGGTATTCTTGTGGAGTGCTGCCGCCGGTCTCCACCAGCGTAAATTATCGTGGACGGCGATTTCCGTATTAGAGTAAGCTTCGCGTAATCAGGGAAGTGCTGCCGCCAGGTCTCCCTCAACCAGAGAAACGTGTAATCAGGGAAGTGCTGCCGCCAGGTCTCCCTCAACCAGGAAAACGTGTAATCAGGGAAGTGCTGCCGCCAGGTCTCCCTCAACCAGGGAAGTGCTGCCGCCAGGTCTCCCTCAACTAGGAAAACGTGTAATCAGGGTAGTGCTGCTGCCAGGTCTCCCTCAACCAGAGAAACGTGTAATCAGGGAAGTGCTGCCGCCAGGTCTCCCTCAACCAGGAAAACGTGTAATCAGGGAAGTGCTGCCGCCAGGTCTTCCTCATCCAGGAAAACGCGTAATCAGGGAAGTGCTGTCGCCAGGTCTCCCTCAACCAGGAAAACGTGTAACCAGGGAAGTGCTGCCGCCAGGTCTCCCTCAACCAGGAAAACGTGTAATTAGGGAAGTGCTGCCGCGAGGTCCTCCTCAACCAGGAAAACGTATTATCAGTTAAGTGCTGTCGCCAGGTCATCATCAACCAGGAAAACGTGTTATCAGGGAATTGCTGCTGCCAGGGCTCCCCCTTCTGGTGAAGGCCTCACAAATTCCGCACCGAAAGAGGACATCAGTGAAATGGACCAGCCATACCCCAGCTACGCTATTACTCTATACATACTACTTCCGAGTCTATAATTGGTTCAACACTCAGGACATTCTCTTGCATTCCTTAGCCTCATCTGACGGTGTTTGTTTCATTATTGTTGTTTCATTTCATTGTGTATCTTTTGATAATAAACTGAAGTTCTATTATAACGTTAAAAGAAGAATTTTGTTTTACTCTCTGTCGCTGTAAATATAAATTTCTGTGACGAACTCTGCCATCGTGAGCTTCACCCTAGCAACCGGAGGAAACTTGTCGTTACAAACTTTTTATGCTTTTCTTATTCTATTCTTGTGCACAGTTTTTTCTTTATTTGTTAATTTGTTATAAATCGTAATGTTAACGCCATCTATGTTTTTCACAACATAAGGGCCATCATAAATACTTTTAAATTTTTTATAAGGTTCCTTTTGTAATAAAACATTATCATTTATTTGCAATGTTAAAGGTTTGGCATGTGTATCATAAAATGTTAGTTTTTTGTAGTCTGTGTCTTATTTCTTTACTATAATTTTCAGTATTGTATAAACTAATTCGAACGGTGTGAATTTGTTGTCAAATACTGTGTTTGATGTCGTATTATGATAAAAAGTAAAGAATTTCAGGTAGGTATCCCAATCAGATATGTTCTCACTGATATAAGCTCGAACATATTCGTTGAAAACCCTATGGTTTCGTTCCACCGTTCCTAACGTTTGATGTTGGTAGCTAGTGGAAAATTTCGTTTCAATTTTTAAAAATTTGCAAAGTTCAGTCATAATTTAATTATTAAATTCTGTTCCTAAATCCGATTTCATAATCTTCATTCTTCCGTAAACGAGAATGTAGTTCTCAAATATCGCACGAGCAACAGTTTTTGCGGATTTGTCCGGTATGGATACGGTAACTAAATATTTAAAAGGTCACACATTAATAGGCCCATTCGTTTACACCAAAATTTGCACAAATTTGTACAAATTTGTACTGGATTTTACTGAAATGCGTTCGCGTACACATAAATTTGCAAAAGAGAGCATCTACTAAGAGAGTAAAGTGACAGTTGTCAGCAAAAAACCTGCAAATTTTTACTGGACAAATTTTTGCCAGTAAAATCCAGTAAAATCCAGTAGAAAACAAAAACATATGATTAAATTAAGTAAACAAACAAAAATAAGCATACATTTGGTAATAAAAACATTTAAAAGATTAAAAGCTGAATTAAAAGGGCGGCAAAAACTAAAAATAATTATTTTCAACATGAAACAAATAAAAGTAGTCAGTTACAATTATTATAGTAACAATTTATCAGTTATCTAATATCTGTGTTAATTGTTTTTATTTACATTAATATATTAGAGATGTAAAGCTAACGAATATATGAATACTTCTTACTGCATATTATTCAGGGTACCGAATATCAAAAATCAAGTATTCATGTATTTTTGTATGTTATTTAACTAGAAACAAAATTAAAAGTCATGTACAAACTAAACAAGTCTAAAAGCTTCCACTAAAGTTTATTTAATAAATACAATTGCTACGAATTTATGATTATTAAAATGCAATGCATCAAGTACCAAAAACAATATATACTGGGTAGTCTAAATAACACATATTTTACAACACTAAGCTTTTTAGCGCTCATATGTTTGAATTAACCTGCAAGTTTTTGCAATTTTTCCGTTCGTTTACTTTTTTGTGCAAGAGCCAGTTCTGAGAGTAAAATTTTCATTTTGCCCAAAATTTACTCATCTACTGGATTTTACTGGAAAAGTAAACGAATGGACCTAATGTTAATGCGTATTTGTTGCCATAGTTGGATTGTGGTAATGGACCTATAGTATCTAACACAACAATATCACACGCACTGGTGGGCGTAGGAGTCATTACCAATTCCTCAATGTTCCCAGGTTTAACCTTATTAATATTGCATTTTGAACAATTCCTAACAAATTTAGCTATGTCTAGTCATTTTTTTCCAAAAATATTTTGTCCTAATTTTCGCATAAAGCTTTTTCTGACCACAATGTCCGCCAAGAATAGGGTCATTAATTTCTGCTTTTCATTTTCCCCTGTAATTGTTTCAATGGGTTCCGTAAGGATAATTTCGAAAGTTTTCAATAATTTGATACCATAATCTTTTAATTTTTGTACTGTACAAATTGTAAAAAATAAATAATTTTTTGGCCATTCTGCTCTACAAATTTTAACATTGTTTGCTTCAGCTTGCAGCCTCGAAAGCATATAATCTAAATTAATAGTTTCGTTATCAAGGTCAAATTCAGTAGATAGCAGTTTTTTTAAATTTTTTATAAATATTTATCCGTAATTTTTTATTGTTATTTTGATCAATTATCTTTGTTCTTATTTTCGCAATGTTTCTACTGAAATCATAGGAGAATATATCATTTTAGATTATCAGATTAGATTAGATCAGAAGGCACTATGCACCGCGACCAATGTAGGTCTTTTGTGCTGCCTAAGGTTACCTACAGATTCAAGCTACCTATAAAGCCAATTATCCTATTAGGCAAAATGTTCGCGATGTCGGAAGGCGAAATGAATCGATCACCTAGAAACCTAAGTCTCCTATCACAAAGCCTGGGACATTCGCAGAGAACATGCTCCGAGGTCTCAGACACCAACTCGCAAAACCTGCACAAATCCGTGTCCGATTGACCCTTCTTGTGCAGATGGTATCTGAGATTACAGTGTCCAGTTAAGTACGACGCCAGGGTCCTCAAACCCCCCCTTTCAAGCGACAAGAGTCGCCTCGACCCCCCTACTGGAAAAAGAGATCAATCTTTTAGCCTGGCGCTGACCAGGAGAGTTTTCCCAGTAAACAGAGAATTCAGACTCTCTCCATGCCCTGAGCATTTCTCTAACATACCCCGCAGGTATTCCACAGAATGGTTCAGGACAAAAAAGGGCTTTCGGGCCCCGCGGTTGGCAAGACAATCTGCCCTCTCGTTGCCCTCATGCCCCTCATGACCAGGAATCCACCCCAAGGTTAGAGAGTTGCCTCTACCGAGCCTATTGAGAGTCTGAATGCATTCCATGACCAACCCGGACGACACCTTATAGGCCATTAAGGCCCTCAGTGCAGCCTGACTGTCAGAAAGAATGTAGATGCGAGATCTGCGAGTTCCCCTTCGCAGGCATTCCACTGCACAGACACAAATGGCCCAAATCTCCGCCTGAAAAATGGACGGATATTTTCCCATAGGTAAGGAACGCTGGAAGCCTGGTCCGAAGACGCCCGCACCCGTGTTCCCATTCGACTGCTTAGAGCCATCAGTGTACCACACCTGAGAACCATCTTCCGGTTCCCAGGATTGATTGGTCCACATGTCTCTGTCAAACAATAACACATCAAAATATCTATCAAAGGCCCACTCCGGTGACACTTTGTCCGCAACCTTAGAAATCGGGTCATCTATTAGGATTCGCGCGATCCTCATGTGACCCCTTAGGTCGCCACCCATCATGCCACCGAATTCACTAAGTCTAGAGGAACCCATACTGGCAGCCTCCATTACAGAAATATGCAATGGCGGGATCCCCAGCATAACCCCCAAGGCATCCGTCGGGCAAGTTCCACCGGCCCCTGAAATGCCAACACACGCAAGACGGTAGATTCTCTTAAGAGCATCCCTTGCCTTACTCTGTTCAACTTTTGGCCACCATGCAAGGGCAGCATAGGTGATCATCGGTTTAACAATAGTATTGAACGACCAGTAGACCATTTGTGGCCTTAGGCCCCATGTTCTCCCGAAAAGCCTCTGGCAGGCATAATATGCCCTGGTGGCCTTCTTGGAGACGTGGTCAAGATGTTCGTTCCAGGTGAGGGAGCTATCAAGAGTCACTCCAAGATACTTAACACTGCTAGAGAAGCCAACCGTTACGCCCTCAACGACCGGCATAGACAGGTTAAGTTTTCTCCTTCTCGTGAATGGTACCAGGATTGTCTTCGACGGATTGACAGACAACCCCTTTTCCCGGCACCACGAAAGAGTGAAGTTCAGAGCCTGTTGCATACGCTCGGAGATGGTCCTGTCATCCCAGCCCACAACGGAAATGACAAGATCATCGGCGTATCCACAGGTCCTGAAACCCAAGTCGTTCAGACCCTCGAGTAATTCATCAATGACCAGTGTCCATAGTAAAGGCGACAAAACGCCACCCTGAGGACACCCTCTGGTCGCATTCACGGTCCTACAAGTAGTCCCTATTCCGAACGTGATTACCCTAGAGCGGAGCATCTCCAATGTCCAATTAATTATGATTGGAGGAATGCTCTTCCTAGCCATGGATACCCTAATCGCATCGTAGGACGTGTTGTCAAAAGCGCCCTGTATATCAATAAATGCACAAAGGGCAATGTTCTTTGCCTCCAGTGCCCGTTCTATTGTTGTGACAACATGATGGATAGCAGTTTCGGTAGACTTACCCCGTTGATACGCGAACTGTAGCTCATGTATCGGCTTTCGTCTGAGGTAAGTGTCCCTAATATACTGATCCAAGACTTTCTCCATTGTTTTGAGGAGAAACGAGCTCAGGCTAATTGGTCTGAAGGACTTAGGTAGCTGCTCAGACTTTTTCCCCGCCTTCGGTATAAAGACCACTCTAACCTCCCTCCAGGGTCTCGGTACATGTCCAAATAATAGACTCGATCTAAATATCCTAACCATTTGTGGGACAATTAAGTCCATCCCTCTCTGTAAAAGACAAGGATAGATCCCATCTGGACCCGGAGATTTAAATGAAGAAAATTCATCTATCGCCCACTTTACCCGGTTCTCCTGAAAGATAGCACCCGCCAGGCGTACGTACCTACCTGTCAGGTTCGGGATTCTCTGAATCACAGCGGACCCGCAGTTGTCAACGCATCCTGGGAAGTGAGTATCGAGCAAGAGTTTACAAGTTTCAGTGGGAGATTCCGTGTATGAGCCATCCGGCCTCTTAAGAGTGCAGAGACCATTTGTATGATCCTGTGACAGGGCCTTTTGTAGTCGCACCGCCTCTGGAAGATCAGAGATCTTCTCACAGTAGTTGCGCCACGTGGTCCTTTTGGATCTGCGTAGTTCTCTATTGTACTCAGTGAGTGCGGCCCTATAGGTGATCCAGTCACCTGTTTCCTTTGCTCTGTTGAACAGTCTTCTGGCTTCCTTTTTAAGCTTCTCCAGACCATCATTCCACCATGGAACGTCCCTCTTCGTCTTCCTGGTCTTTTGGGGGCAGCTCAAAAAGAAAGCAGAAGTTAGATTCAATTGCATTTCGGATGCCGCATGATCGATCTCTCTAGTACTTAGAATGAGCCCTTTAGAGACATCTGCATCTCGTTCCAAATTGTATCGGAAATCCTCCCAGTTCGTGCGTCTGGGATTACGATAAACCTGGCATGAGTCCAATGCACTAACAACATCAAATACCAGATGTTGATGGTCCGACATTGACAGTTCATTGGATACATGCCAGTTTGAGATGGCAAATGACATATCAGAACTAGTAAGAGTGAGATCCAAGACCTCTGTCCTAATAGAATTCCTGAAAGTCGGTTCGTCACCCCTATTCACTATGTTTATATTGTTACTACATATAAATTCGAGTAGGTACTCACCACGTTTATTTATGTTGGTACTTCCCCATATCGTGTGATGTGCGTTGGCGTCACAACAGAGGATCCAACTAAGGTTCCTCATTCGGCAATATTCCACCAAGGCCGAGACCTCAGCTGTTGGTACCGTGTTGGAGTCGCCAGGTAGATACGCGGAGGCCAGTACTACCTCATGTTCCCCAGATAAGGAGGGCACCTTTGCCCAAATCGCAACCAAGTCTCCCAAAACGAATTCTGAAATTGGGAGAATTGTTATATTGTTTCTAACAAGGATGGCCGCTCTGGGCCGACTATGCTGATAATCGTAAATCAGCCTACCTTGATTAGCGTTAAGCCCCTTGATGGCTCCGTCGTGCACCCATGGTTCCTGGATGAATACAACATCCAGGGCACCAGTGGTGAACCTTCTGTTGGCGATGTCCGATGCCGCTTTGGCATGGTGAAGGTTCACCTGTAAGCACCTTAAATGCTTTGGTGTCTTACCTTTTCGGGCAGCCATCATTTTAAGCGTGTTTTATATCTGCGTCTATAGGTGGACCCGAGTGGTCCTCAGACACATTACCAACATCTATAGGCTCGGCAAGGTTAGGACAGAAGATGTCCATTGCTTGTCCGACCGTTTCAATTGCACCCTCACTGCTCTTTAGGCATAAAACCTCTTGGCCAGTTGAGGATAGACCTGCGTCGGTCTTCTCTTGCTCATTATTAAAATTTTGGCTGTTCAAATCCATCCATAAATAAAGAGTTAAAAAGGGATTACAAAAGAACGCATAATAGCAGAGCCCTGTGCTACCAGCGGGCTAATACAACCAGGGTTCGCCTCGTCCTGGAGGCCACCGTTCGAAAACACACTAACGTAGTGCTATTCATCCCATGAGCACGGTAAGATAACACTGGGGATTACGGGTTTTTATCGAGTGTCCGCTCTAGATCCGCCATGTTCTGCGAAAGCAGGGACACCTCTAGCCGGGTGTGGTACTGAAGCACGCATGGTCGGTCTTTGGAATCCTGATAGGCTATGGCATTATCAATAGATATGCTGTATATACGCTTCAAGGACCCCTGCAACACTTGCTACTTCGACCCCAGAATATATCATAAATTTGTAGGTCAATTTTATCATTACTGGAAGATTGATGTAGGTCAATTATATTTTTCTCCTGTTTTTCTGACAACGAACGTGTTACAGCTAATACCTGCTCATTTCTATCCTTTAAATTATTTATCGATATTCTGGATTATGCATCAGCTCCTACGTTAGACTTTCAACGGTGAAGTTGTACTCCGAAAGTTCGAGCCGTATTCGAGTCAGTTTTGAGGAAGGATCTTTGATATTAAAAAGGTAAACAAGTGGTTAGTGGTCCCATTTTACGGTAAATGTAGTGCCATAGACGTAAGGACGAAACTGTGTTATAGCGAAGTGAATAGCAAGAAGCTCAAGCTCAATAATTGGTTTTTCTGTTCAGCCAGGTTAAACGATTTTGATGCGAAATATACAGGTAAATCGTTACCGTTAATGTTCTGACTTAAAATGGCGCCACAGCCTAGCTTAGATGCGTAAACTGTTATTAAAAATTGTTTTATGAAGTCAGGGTATTATAGAATTTTAGGTGATAACAACGCATATTTTAATTTTTAAAAAAAATTTTGACATTGTTCGTCCTAATTAAAGTTAATATTTTTCTTTGTCATGTGATTTAAATGTGCTGCCACAGTAGCAAAATTTGGATAAAACGCCTGTAATAGTTGGCAAATGCCACAAAACGCCTGACTGCATCCTTATCAGATGGTGATGTATAATTTCTTATCGCATTAATTTTTGATTCGTCTGGCAAAAGACCATTTGCAGTACATTTATGTCCGAGAAAGATAACCTCGGGTCGAAAAAAATTACATTTAAATGGGTTTATTTTTAAGTTATGACTTCTCAGAATTTCAAAAACGTTTTTCAGGTGATGTTGTTTACTACAGCCGATAATAATAATATCATCTACAATATAAAAAAGCTTTGTTGGGCATAAGACCAGAAAAAGCAATGGACACCATCCTTGAAAAAGAGTTAGGTGCTACGTTAAGGCCAAAAGGTAAAACCTTCCAACGAAAAGATCCTTTTTCAGTGCTGAAGGCAGTGATATCACGCGAATCTGGGTGTAATGGAATTTGATGAAATCCGGAGAAAAGATCAATTATTGAAAAATGTTTTGCGCGCCCTAAATTGTCGAGGGTAAGGGAACTTATCCGCAATGAGCTTTCTGTTTACAGCGCGATAGTCTACACACATTCTGTAGAATTTTTGATTATCTGTGCCTTTCTTTGGAACAAGAATTAATGGGCTATTGCAATTTGAAGTACTTGGTTCGATCAAATCATGATCTAATAAGTTCTGAACCTGCCTATTGATTTCTTCTCTTTGGGAGTTTTTTATATAAACTGGTGATGAATCAACCATTCTAAATTTCTGTTCGTATAAGTTGTTTACGGTCATTTTGTCATCCTTTAAGGCAAAAATGTCCGAAAAGGATTCACACAATGGCATTAAATCGTCCCTAATGTCCTCTGGCATTTGATCCTTAAGTATGTCCTTCAATTCGTTGATACGTTTATAATCTGTTTCCTGTTTATTAATTGAGTATATGTAAAAATTGTTTAATTTTTCCATTCTGACCTTACCAGTTTCAACACATTGAAATTCATCAGTAGTATTTACTATTCGTAAAACTGGATTTTTTGAGTCGATAATTCCCTTTGCTATGAAGACTCCTTTCGAAACTTCTTGCGAATCGACAAACATGGGTTCTTTGACGTTACACAGATTAAAAATCCTAAATACCTCGCACCTTGGTGGTATAATGCAAGTAAACTTTTCTGTCCCCCTTAGTATCGGTATTTGCAATTTTGAATTTCGTGTAAAAATTGTTAAAGTCATATTTTCATAATTAAGGTGCCACTTATTGTCTTTAAGAAAATCCTTGCCTAAAATGCCATCAGCTGGAATATTTAGATTAGATTATAATGGCACTATGCACCGCGACCAGAAATTGGTATTTTGTGCTGCCAGCGAATACACCCTATAGGTTCAGGCTCCCTACGAAGCCAATTATCCTACCAGGTGAACAGTTCCAAACGTCCGATGGCGTCACTATTCGATCACCAAAATAACGCACCGTCCTGTCGGAGAGCCTCGGACATTTGCAGAGAACATGCTCAGAGGTCTCGGGTTCAAATTCACAAAACCTGCACGTATCCGTAGAGGATCGTCCCATCTTGTACAATTGATACCTAAGGCCACAGTGTCCTGTGAGGTAACCCGTTATGGTCCTTAGTTCGCCCCTCGTCATAGACAAGAGTTTCCGCGATCTCTCCCCAGAGGGAGATATAAACAGCCTCGCCTGTCGTTGCCCAGGCGATCTGGCCCAATAGGCCCCAAACTCCGACTCCCTCCATCTTCTGAGCCTCTCTCTGACATACCCATTGGGTACGCCACAGAAGGGTTCCGGGCCAATGAATTGTCGACGAGCTCCGCAGTTGGCTAAACAGTCAGCCCGTTCGTTGCCCTCATGCCCCTCATGGCCTGGAATCCAGCCCAGTGTCAAGGAGTTGTTAAGTCCTAGACGATTTAGAGAGTCGATACATTCCTTAACCAGACCAGACGACACATCTTGAGCCCTCAAGGCACCAAGTGCCGCTTGGCTGTCAGATAGAATGTAGATCGTGGCCCCCCGTGTCCTCCTCCGCAGACACTCTTCCACACAGATACAGATAGCGAAGACCTCAGCCTGAAAAACGGAGGGATATTTGCCCATGGGCAGAGCACGCTGAAATCCGGGTCCGACGACACCCGCCCCCGTATCCATGTTCGACTGTTTCGAGCCATCCGTGAACCAGACCTGTGCACCAACCTCCGGTACCCAAGATCCATTCAACCACATGCTCCTGTCGAAAATCACAACAACGAAGTGCCTAACAAATACTTGCACAGGCAGTATCTTGTCACTGACCCTAATAACCGGGTCATCAGCGAACATTTTCGCAATCTCAAGATGCCCCTTCAGATCCCCACTCCTCATGCTGCCAATCTCCCGCAGCCTTAGGGATCCCATGCACGCGTTCTCCTTTACAGAAATATGCAAAGGAGGAATACCCAGCATGACTCCAATGGCATCAGTCGGACATGATTTTGAGGCACCAGTGATGCCAATACATGCCAGTCGATAAATCCTCTTAAGAGTCATCTGAGCCCCGAGTTGTTCAACCTTTGTCCACCACGCCAAAGAGGCGTATGTGACCATCGGTTTCACAATGGTGTTAAAAGACCAGTAGACCATTTGAGGTCTAAGGCCCCAGGTCTTGTCAAAGAGCCTCTGGCAGGCAAACATTACCCTAGTGGCCCTTTTAGAGATCATATCAAGGTGCTCATTCCAATTCAGAGACCTATCCAATATAACCCCCAAGTACTTAACGCTATTAGAGAAGCAGATCCTCGTCCCCTGAAGCGATGGCTCAGTGAGACATAACTTACGTCTCCTAGTAAAGGGCACCAGGATGGTTTTCGAGGGATTTATAGTCAATCCCTTCTCCTGGCACCACTTTAAGGTAAAGTTCAGAGCCTGTTGCATGCGCTCAGAAATTGTCCTGTCATCCCAGCCTGTGACAGAAATAACAAGATCGTCAGCATATCCGTAGGTTCTGAAACCCAGGTCATTAAGCTGCTCAAGCAGCTCATCAATGACCAGAGTCCACAGCAGAGGCGATAGCACACCACCCTGAGGACAGCCCCTAGTCGCCCCTATGGTCCTAGAAGTGTTCCCGATGCCGAATGTAATGACTCTAGAGGTCAACATCTCCAGAGTCCAACTAACGATAACACTGGGGATGTCTTTCCTCAACATCGCAGTCCTAATCGCATCGTAGGACGTGTTGTCAAAAGCGCCCTGAATATCAACGAAAGCACACAAGGCTATTTGCTTCGCCTCCAGTGCCTTTTCGATCATAGTGACAACTTGATGGACAGCCGTCTCAGTGGATTTTCCCTGCTGATACGCAAATTGGTACCTATGAATGGGTTTGCGCAACAGGTACACATCCCTGATATAGTGGTCCAAGGCTTTCTCCATGGTCTTAAGGAGAAAAGAACTAAGACTTATTGGTCTATAAGATTTTGGCAAATGTTCCGCTTTGCGCCCAGCCTTCGGTATGAATACTACCTTAACTTCGTTCCAAGCCAATGGAACGTGACCAAATAACAAACTCGACTTAAAAATCCTGGTCAGTTGCGGGAGTATAAGATCCATGCTCCTCTGCAGCAGACACGGATACACCCCATCTGGTCCAGGAGATTTAAACGACGAAAATTTTCTCACTGCCCGTGAGATCCTTCCCTCCTGAAACACCCTGTTCGCGAGTCGTATGTCCCTCCCAGATAGGCTAGGAGTCCTAGGAATCCTAGGTAGCCTCTCAGGTGACACACAATCCGGAAAGTGTGTATTCAGTAAGAGTTCACAGGTCTCCTCGGGCGATTCAGTATAGGACCCGTCCGGTCTCTTCAGGGTACTAAGTCCGTTCGTATGATCTTGTGAAAGAGCCTTCTGAAGCCTAACCGCTTCGGGGAGATCTGAGATCTTCTCGCAGTAGCTACGCCACGTTGCCCTCTTAGATCTACGGAGTTCCTTATTGTACCCAGTTAGAGCCGCCTTGTAGGCCACCCAGTTGCCTGTCTCCTTGGCCCTATTGAATAGTCTTCTCGCCTCGGTTCTGAGTTTCCCAAGTTTGTCGTTCCACCATGGAACATCACGCTTGGTTTTCCTTGCCCCCATTGGGCAGCTCAACTCATAGGCGGAAATTAGATTACACTGAATATCAGCCGCCTCCTGATCGATTTGTGTCGTGCTCAAAATAAGCCCCCTCGAGCAGTTAGCGGAGTCTTCAACATAATACCGAAAGAGATCCCAATCTGTCCTCCTGGGATTACGGAAGGACTGGATAGTACCCAAAGAACCCTCAATGTTGAAGACCAGGTGTTGGTGGTCCACAAGAGCTCTCACTTCAGATGTTGGCGCCTCATCTACATCTCCCGGCAGGTATGCGGATGCAAGTACCACCTCATGCTCACCAGATAGGGAGGGCACCCTAGCCCGTATGGCAACCAAATCCCCTAAGATAAACTCTGAGATGGGAAGAATGGTTAAATTGTTTCTAACAAACATGGCTGTTCTATGCCTCTCATGTTGATTGTTATATATGAGCCTACCTTGTTTTGAGTTGAGCCCTTTTATTGCTCCGGCATGCACCCATGGTTCCTGGATAAAAATGACGTCCAGGTCGTCTGAGGTGAACCTTCTAATTGCCACAACTGAAGCCGCTTTGGCATGGTGAAGGTTCACCTGTAAGCACTTAATGTGCTGTTTTGCCTTACTTTTTGAGGCCATTATTTGCGAGCTTGTTTTTTGGCGCGCTTCGCCACTTTACTTCCTCGATTGCTGTTCAGCAGGGCTGCTTCTTCTGCTGATTGCCTCTCCCACTTTCTAGGCCTGTTGCTTGTATGGGCCGTGGAAGCCTTGTTTTTGGCCCTCTGGCTATTTTGCCCGCTAGAAATTAACCTTGGCACATGCGAGCAGCTTGGTTTATCGTCTGAGGTAATTGGCTTTGAAGCACTCTTTTCAGACTTAGCCGAAGTTGCTGAAGCAGATGCATTGGTCGTTTCGAGTTTCTTGCGCTTGACCACATTAGGTTGACGGGTGGGTCTTACCAGCGCCGTTCCAAACTCGAATTTCACCCGATAGTTCTTTTGTTTGAGTACATCGGTAGATATTGGATCGATCGAAAGAGTGATCTCGACTACACCACCCTTCACGACACTATTCAATACCTTCCAGTACTCAACCGAAAGATCACGGTTCTGGGCTTCAACCAGTCCAAGTATGAAGTTACTTGAGGTATCCTCCTTGTCCGGGAAGTATCCCACGAACACTTGGGCCCTCGGCACTTCATCCTCAGCTACGACTTTGAGAACAGCACCTTCCCATGGCTTTATTTCGGGGACATGCGTCTCCATCCACTGTACCGTCTCTTTGTCGTCGCATGCAAAATTGATCCATCCTGGTTTGAAGGAGCAGTTGGAAAAACTGGACTTCAGGGGCCCCTTCTTGAGCTCAACAATTTTATACAGGATGGACCTTTTGATGGAGTGTAGCTGCTCGTCAGACCATCTCGTTGCCGGAAAATCAGGCGGTATAACGCCAATTTTTAGGGCGGCAACGACATCCTTGTATGAGGGGACCATTGTTTTTGGCGGTTTTGCCGGCACGGTAATGGCTGGTTTCACCAGTTTGCCACTGTCCACCTTAAGGGGCGTGCCATCCGCAGCTGCTCCAGCGGTCCTCTTTGCAGGCTGTTTCGTTGCAGGTGGCGTTGATCCATCGGATCGCACTCTCTTACGAACACCTGTCAGTGCCTTGACTTCTTTTCGAGTCTCTCGCATCGGTTTTTGGCGGGATAGTCTCAAAATCTCGACTTTCAAAATCCCGAAATCTCAAAATCCCGATTTTTTTAAAAATCCCGAATTCGAAATCCCGAATTCCAAAATCTCAAATTTCAAAATCCTGAATATATGTTTTATAATAAATAATCCCGAATTCGGGATTTTTAAATTTTTTTTTTAATAAAATACATGTTTTAAGACTTCATTTTTAAATATTAATATATATATATATATATATATATATATATATATATATATATTTTAATTTTTCTAATTCTTTATTAGAATACATGTTTAAGACTACATTTATGAATAATATTAATAAGATATAAAATGTAAAAAGTATTATTTATAGTGCAATATTTGTTGCAATTGCTTTTAAAAAATCAGTTTTGAGCATTGTATCTTTATTTTTTAATATTTCTTTTAAATTCTTATTCTTTTTTAAATTTTTTTTGTTTCTTGGCAATCTCTCTCCAGATTTGACTTTTTCTATTGCTGTTTTAGCAACAACGAGTTCCTTGGCCAAGTTCCCGATTAAATCATACAATCCGCAATTCTTTTTACCTACAACTACCTTAAGTCGCCTGTGCCACGATTCAACAGAATTTTGTGTTCTCGGATAGTTTTCTTCCAGCATATCGCAGGTCGACCAAAATCCTCTTTCATATGGTCCATCAACGTAGTTCTTTTTCAGCCAACACGCTATTTTTTTCGATTCTGTGTCTTGAAGATTTTTATATAAGGCGTCGTAATACTCCGGTATTTCATCCGCTGGCACAAAAGCAAGTGCCCTTATCATTCGGATTTTCAAGCTGAAATCTTCAGAATTGCCATACTTTGTACTCAGCCCATTTTTCTGGATCTTACGCCAAATTATTTGACCAAAGTGGAATTGGCATCCCTTGCATTCAGCATAAGGAAAAAATTCCTTTGCGGTATTAATTATTGCTTTCTCGAAGTCCGAAATTATCTTTAATGGTTTTAGGTCGATATTCCAATCGCAAGCTAATTTGGTGATACTAAAAAACATTTCTGAATACGCCTGGGCAGTTTTTCGGCTCATCAAACAGAACACGAGGGGCACTATCTGGCCTTGAATGTACCCGTGGATGCTGAAAAGTTGCGTCATGATAGATGGAACCACATAAAAGGTGCCATCCATTAGCCAACATTTTGATTCTGCTAACATCTTCAAACTTGATTGCGTGCCCAAAAGAATGTTTTTTTCACCTGCGAATTCGTTTTCATCCAAAACGAAGAGCTCACCTTCGAGGTATTTGTTCTCGTAGGGAATATCAATATCCTCTAAACGTAGGGGCTCCTTCAAAATATCCGAACGGACACGGGAAATTTTTTGTTTTTGTGCTCCCTTGGTTGGCAGGTAAACACGACAATGCTGATCCGTTTCAACCACGGTATCCCTTATAATTTGAGAAGGGGGTACTCCAATGTTAAGTTTTGCTTTATTCTTTAAAGCATTATTAGCAAGAGCCACATGCTTAGAATGTCCAATAGGAGGATGACTATGCTCAGATTGTTCCTTTTTTATGACATGTTCCTTCTTCTCCATTATTGTATGTAATCGGCTTTTGCAATGTTTTTCTTTCCGATTGGCACAGCACCAGTAGTAAACTTTTTCTGTTTTCTTTTCCAGATGATAACAATAACCATTTAAAAATAGTTTTGGGTTTCCTTTATTTGAATCAATTATTTCGAGACTCATTTTTTATTATTATAAAATACTTTCAACCGCACTACTTTGATTTAAAACAGAGAATGAAAGTTTGTCGCCCACTTTCTATTTCTACAATTCAAATTTTTCAATGCTCACTAAGATTTTTTTTATAAATTTCAGCAAGTATTAATTCTATTTCTACAATTAAAATTTTTCAATGCTCACTAAGATTTTTTTTTATAAATTTCAGCAAGTATTAATTAAGGTAGAACAACATTTTAGTTCTGAGGTTTTTGCTGTTAAAAATTCCGAATTTCAAAATCCCGAATTGTTGTGCAGTTTTTGATGTTAAAAATCGCGGCGATTTTTAACATCAAAAACTGCACAACAATTCGGGATTTTGAAATTCGGGATTTTCAAGTTCGGGATTTTGAAATTCGGGATTTTAAAGTTCGGGATTTTAGAATTCGGGATTTGAATTCGGATTTGAATTCGGGATTTTGAAATTCGGGCATACGACCCCAACCCGTTTTTGGCATAGTATGCGAGCCGTCTCGATGTCAATGCCATCTTCCAAGTATTGCTTCATGCGTTTTCGAGCCGCACCAGTTAGTTTGGCTCGATTGTTTGTCGATTGCTTCGACACAGCACTTTCAGCAGTTACGGCTTCATGAGGCTGCGGGTTTAATAGTGCATCCTCATCGTCCGTTGGGATGGTGGAGTCATCAGCCACGGGTGGACCTGAAGTCGCAATAGCCTGCTCCACAACATCCATATTTTCTGCAGGTTCGGACAACAATGTGTCCATTGGCTGCACTTTATTTTTGTCTTTAGCACATTCCAGGCCCTGAGGCACACTGTTTGCTTTAGATAGATCTGCTTCGATCTCTTCTTGCTTTTTATTATTTAGGTCATGAATTTTCTCCATCTAAAATAAATATAAAGTAAATAGGGATTAAAAAGAACGGTAGGTAACAGAGCCCTGTGCTACCAGCGGGTTATTACAACCAGGGTTCACCTCGTCCTGGAGGCCTCCGTTCAAAAACACACTCACGTAGTGCTACACATCCCATGGGCACGGGTCGGATGACACCCGGGATTACGGGTTTTTATCGAGTTATGCCACTCTAGAGCCGCCATGTTCTGCGAAAGTAGGGGCCACCTCTAACCGGGTGTGGCTCTTCACCACGCATGGTCGGTCTTGATCCTTGAATTAAGCTAAGGCATTATCGATAGATTTGCTGTATTCGCATTCAAGGACTCTGTGGCTCACACTCAATAACCAACCAGTGAGCAGGCACCACTGCAACGCCCCCTAAATATTAGAATATTAAAATCGTCACTGACAACGTGAAAGACTTGCTAAATTAAATAATTCGAAATTATCAAATTTGTACAAATACTTCCTAAGGTGGTTATTGCATTTGGGGTAATACCTGTTATATTTATGATTTCATTTTGGTTCAGAATAATGTTTGGATTTAAACTTGAAATTTTTATTAACGCAATGTCTGCCTGGGTATCTACAAGGAAAGTGCATGAATGATTTGTATTGATGAATGACTTCTAAAGTCAGCATAGTTTAGGTTTAGACTATAAACTGATTTTTGAATAATTTGCTTGTTTGACTGATCTGGTCGAAAAATATTGTCGTGTTGTTCTAGTTCTCTTCTTCTTCCCACAACAGCTGTTGTAGAAGGACCTCTGCGTTTAAGGACCTTACAGAGGCCCTTGAATTGCTGTTATTGTGAGAAAAACGATTAGCGTTATTTCCACGATAATTATTCTTAAAGTTATGGTTCGTTCTGGGATAATTGTTACTACTCGAGTTTCCACGATTATTACCACGATGTGAATTGTTACGGTATTGATTAAAGTTATTGCCGCGATATGCGTTATTACGAAATTGATTCAAGTTATTGTATCGATATGTGTTATTGCGAAAGTTATTAAAATTGTTGTTTAAAGAGCTGATGATGCTAATATTGACTTAACGAGGGTCGATCTTGCGTTTAGACGGCAAACACTAACGGTTTGTTCTATATCCATTTCATAGGCTTTGGCCTTAGTTATGCCTTCCACAACAAGAGCACGCTTTAGCGAGTCGGCCAGTTCCTCCGCTTGCTTAGCAAAGTCAGTAAAATCATTGTTCTTTTCACTAAGTGCAGCAATCTTGCTAGCAATGACCTTAGAGTTTTCCGGTCTGATTCCGCCTCTTAAAGCTGTCTTAATATCATTCACTGTGCTAATATTGTCAAGCAATGCCTCGCGGGCTTTAGCCTCAAGTTTCGACTTTACAAAGTTCAGAAAAGTAGTATTCAAGTTTGGTCCGGTAAGATCCTCCATGAGGTCAATTTTGTCTAAAAATTATTGTAGTTTTAAAGGATTACCATCATAATTTTCAACTTTTCGACTTTACAAAGTTCAAATAAGTAGTATTCAAGTTTGGTCCGGTAAGATCCTCTATGAGGTCAATTTTGTCTAAAAATGATTGTAGTTTTAAAGGATTACCATCATAATTTTCACGAATTATCGAAGCGCACATGGTAAATTAGGATTTCTTATCCTCAACTGTAGCCATTTTGATTTATATTTCGTTTGTAGTTTCAGTAATAATAATCTGTTTATTTTTTGAGTCTAATTTTTCGAAATCTTCGTCTTTACTTTCGGTCATAACGTTTTCATCTACACGTACTAACAAATCCGCTTCCTCTGGAACTTTTATATTACAGTTGATTTTGTTAAAACATTTTTTTAATATTTCCCTGCAGTTGCTAATTTTTAAAAAAATTTTACGTTTATCATCTTGTGACAACTCATTCGAAATAGTTTCTGTATCAATGAATTGTAATGTTGTGTAATGTTTTGTGCATTCACTAACTTTTTCTAAATTTGTTGTTAAAGGTCTGCTTTGTAAGACTCTTTTCTTTACGTTATAAAATTTGCTTAGTAATTCTTTAAAAACGTTCAAAATCAGACATTAATTGAGTTAACAGAGATATAGATCTATCAACACATTCCTGAAAGGGTCAAATAATAAATTTGAAAACAAAAAACTCTATAGATTATTTGTTAGGACAATATCCTAATGAAGAAATATAGAGTATAGCCTCGAACTTGAATAATTTTCATTTTCATTGCACAATTAAAGGTAAAAAAAAAAAAATATAATTTTTATTTTTAATAAAAATTATAACAAACTTGTATAAAAGGCAAAGTACTGCCTAGTTTACTTTTTCTGTTTTGTTTACAAACTAAACAAAATATAAAAAGAAGAGGAAAAACAAAAAACGTGTATTGAATATCCACCAGAGTTGGACCTTGCACATCAACCAAGTTTTAAATTTATTTTTTGATCAATGGTTATAATCTTTAACTTCAAACTCATATGTATATTAGTTCTCATGTAGTGAGTAAACTAGATCATATGAATGTTTGATGTTTGGCATGGGATTGTTACCGCTTTCAAAACGTGTTCTGATGATGGGAACCTAGAAAATTCCCGAAATAGATCTATCATCACATTCCTGAAAGGGTCAAATAATAAATTTGAAAACTCTATAGATTATTTGATAGGACAATATCCTAATGAAGAAATATAGAGTATGACCTCGAACTTGAATAATTTTCATTTTCATTGCACAATTAAAGGTCGAAAAAAAATATAATTTTTATTTTTAATAAAAATTATAACAAACTTGTATAAAAGGCAAAGTACCGCCTAGTTTACTTCCCCTGTTTTGTTTACAAACTAAACAAAATATAAAAAGGAGAGAAAAAACAAAAAACGTGTATTGAATATCCACCAGAGGTGGACCTTGCACATCAAACAACTTTCTATTTATTTTTTGATCAATGGTTATAATCGTTAACTTCAAACTCATATGTATATTAGTTCTCATGTAGTGAGTAAACTAGTTCATATGAATGTTTGATGTTTGGCATGGGATTGTTACCGCTTTCAAAACGTGTTCTGATGATGGGAACCTAGAAAATTCCCGAAATAGATCTATCAACACATTCCTAAAAGGGTCAAATAATAAATTTGGAAACAAAAAACTCTATAGATTATTTGTTAGGCAATATCCTAATGATGAAATATAGAGTATGGCCTCGAACTTGAATAATTTTCATTTTCATTGCACAATTAAAAGTCGAAAAAAAATATAATTTTTATTTTTAAAAAAATTATAACAAACTTGTATAAAAGGCAAAGTACCGCCTAGTTTACTTTCCCTGTTTTGTTTACAAACGAAACAAAATATAAAAAGGAGAGAAAAAACAAAAAACGTGTATTGAATATCCACCAGAGGTGGACCTTGCACATCAAACAAGTTTTCAATTTATTTTTTGATCAATGGTTATAATCTTTAACTTCAAACTCATATGTATATTAGTTCTCATATAGTGAGTAAACTAGTTCATATGAATGTTTGATGTTTGGCATGGGATTGTTACCGCTTTCAAGACGTGTTCTGATGATGGGAACCTAGAAAATTCCCGAAATAGATCTATCAACACATTCCTGAAGGGGTCAAATAATAAATTTGAAAACAAAAAACTCTATAGATTATTTGTTAGGACAATATCCTAATGAAGAAATATAGAGTATGGCCTCGAACTAGAATAATTTTCATTGTTTTATATTTACTTTGTTTAAAGATTTTGTTTTCACTCGTTGATTGTCACTGCATCTTCACTTTAGGATTTTTCCCTTTTTTTTCTTTGAGGCTAAAATTTGGTTTTCTTTTTGATTGTCACTTTATTTTTGTGGATCTTTTAACGGTTTTTTTTTCTCTTTTGTAATTTCAATTTTGTACTCTTTTGTTTCTCATTTTTTTGTGGTTTTTTTTCTTTTTTGTAAATTTAGTTTTTTTTTGTGGATTTTTTTAAGGTTTTTTCTTCTTGTTTTTTAATTTGGTTTTCACTTAAGTTTTTTTTGTTGTTTTTTGCCGTTTGTAAATTAATTTTGGTACAGTCTCGCTTCTTTTTTTTTAAAATTTTTTTCCTATTTGGAATTTTTATTAATTTTTTTTTTTAAGATTTTTATTTAAGTTTTAATATTAGTTGATTATCAATTTTTTTTTAAGTAGAGAATTAGTTTAGTATTTATACTTTATTATAAACGTTTTTTTTATGCACTAAAATTTTTTTGTATTTAGGTTTTTTTTTTAAAATTGTTTTCGAAAAATTAATATTTTTATTTTACTTGAATTTTTGTATTATTCTCTGTCATAAATTTACAGTTATTTTTTTTTTTTTGTGGAATAGTTTTTATAAAAAAAAAATTTTTTTTTATGTAAGTTTCCACGTTTTTGATTTAATTATTTTGAATTATTTTTATAAATCTGTTGAATTTTCTTATAAAAGTTTTCATAGCAATTTATAAATGTTTTTATTTTATTATAAAAACATTTTTTCCAGCACAGTTCACTTTAAAATTATTATCACGGTAGCCATATTGTGCCGTACGAAATAAAGAACAATCACGTCTTTCAATGGTTTCATACAGACTCCCCCTCTCGGTATAATTTATTGACATATTTATAATAAAAGAGTTAAAGAACTTACCGAAACATATTGACATTCAGGGATGGCACTATAATATGAATACTTCTTACTGCATATTATTCAGGGTACCGAATATCAAAAATCAAGTATTCATGTATTTTCGTATGTTATTTAACTAGAAACAAAATTAAAATTCATGTACAAACTAAACAAGTCTAAAAGCTTCCAAAGAAGTTCATTTAATAAATACAATTGCTACGAATTTATAATTATTAAAATGCATTGCATAAAGTACCAAAAACAATATATACTGGGTAGTCTAATTAACACATATTTTACAACACTAAGCTTTTTAGCGCTCATATGTTTGAATTAACCTGCAAGTTTTTGTAATTTTTCCGTTCGTTTGCTTTTTGTGCAAGAGCCAGTTTTGAGAATAAAATTTGCATGTTGCCCAAAATTTACTCATCTACTGGATGTTACTGGAAAAGTAAACAAACGCACCTATTATTTGTATCTTCCTTAGCGTGATGTTCTAATGGGCATAGTTTATGGTTGGGTCTTTTCAATATTCCATTCTCTGTCTTACCACTAAATCTTTCCCTGGATGAACTTCCGTCACTCTTCCTAGCTGCCAGCGAGCTGGATGTGTGTCTTCATTTCGTATGATTACTACTTGGCCAATTTCAAGGTTTTCGGTTTTCGTTTTCAATTTATAACGTTATTGTAGAGAGCACATATAGTCTGCTTTCCATTGATTCCAAAAATGAGTCTTTAGCTTTTGAACAAGCTTCCATCGATCCACGCAGCTTATGTTCGCTGTCTTTGTTTTCCTCAGGGCATTCTTTTACATGTCGACCTATAAGAAAACGAGCTGGGGTGAGAGTCTCAATTCCGTCTGGACTTCTATTAAGATCATGCAGTGGTCTTGAGTTCAATATTACTTCAATTTGCGATAACAGTGTGATAAGCTCTTCGTAAGTGAGTTTGTTTCACCTATTATTAATATTTTGAGGTGGTACTTCATGGATTTTACCGCCGCTTCCCTAATTCCTCCGAAGGACTTGCATTTTCTAATATTGGAGCAATATTATTGTTATTTTTAATTGCCGCTATGAATTCTGTCTCCAATTTCTTAGCCGCTCCTACGAAATTTGTGCCATTGTCAGAGTATAAATGGCTGCATTGGCCACTCCTGGCAAACAATTTCAAGATGGACAGCTTTTGTAGCCATACATATAAATACTGTCACATAGCTTTTAAAAGCTTTTTGCCCTCTTCCAATTAAGCATTTTATATGAAGAGCGTCAGCGTAATCTATACCACAGTGCGTAAACGATTGCGATACATTCACACGGTATTGCGAAAGTATGCCCATAAGCTGATGTTGTTGCTCTTTTTTGTATCTCAAACATTTAGTACATCTGCGAATACATTTCTTAACAGAATTTTTGAGACTAATTACCCAGTATTTCCTTCTGATGGTAGATTCGACTAGACGATTACCACCATGAAGAGTTGAATGGTGAATTTCGTCTATGATCAATTCTGATAATGCAGATTTTTGTGTAATTATTGGATGTTTTGTATTATATGGTATGTTAGCAAATTCCAGGCGACCTCCTACTCTCATAATATCGTCTAGACGCGGACTTAGAAAAGCTAGTTTGCTGCGATGATCTTTCAACATACCGTTTTTTAATTGCATCAAATCGTTCGGCATTTTGGTATATTGATGGCTTCTCGCAGCTCATCTGCTGTTAAATAAGTAGGTACATCATTATTCTTCTTCACTTTTTTGATGAAACGTAGTACGTACGCAATAACTCGCTTTAATTTGCTAAACGATGATAATCTACTTGTAATTTCGTATATATAACTGGATTGCTCTGTCTTCGTTACCGCAACAAAAACTTCTTCAGGCTGCTCAGTTGACCAATGATCTTCGTTTTTTTGTAACCAATGAGGACCATTCCACCAAAGAGTGTCGTGTTTAAGTTTTTCCGGATGGATTCCCCTTGATCCGATGTCTGCTGGGTTTTCTTTTGATTTAACATACCATCATTTTGCTGTTGGATTAAATTGATTTATTTCAGAAACTCTAGTCCTGATGAATTTATCTTTATTTGCAGAGGTTTTGATCCGTGCCAAAGTAATTGTTGAATCACTCCAAGCATACATGGAAATATCAGCTTTTAATGTTCCCTTTATTTTATATAACAACTTTGACATAAGGTGTGCTGCACATAGTTCCAACTTAGGAAGCGTCTTCTTATTTTTGACTGGATTCACTTTTCTCTTTGCTGCCACAATTGTTATTTGCGTATCTATTTTTAAATATATTACCGTAGCTGATGCCTTTTCTGATGCATCTGCAAACCCGTGAAGTTGGATAGATGATTCGTGTGATTGATAAAGCCATCTGTTTATCTTGATTGAAGTAAGTGATGAGAGATGTTGCGTAAATTCAACCCATTCCTTTGTAAGGGTTTCATCCAATGGCTCGTCCCATTCACTTTGAATTTTCCATAGATGCTGAATAAATAATTTTGTTGTCACTGTGATTGGGGTTATCCATCGCATTGGATCAAATATGTTAGCTAAATATGATAATGCTAAGCATTTAGTTACCGGCTTGTCGTTGGCGAGGATAATGTTGAAGCAAAAGGAATCGCTTTGGGGGCTCCACTGCAGGCCTAATGTTTTCAACGATTCAGCTTCGCCAATGTCTAAAACTTCATTCTAAGAGTTAACATTTATTGACTGTAAGACTTCTTCTTTAAAAGAAGTCAGCTTTCATTGTGAACAGACGTATTTTTTGTGTTATTAAAATTTAACAAAATTATCTTCTTTGATTTATAAAATAAATTCATTTAGCGGCCGGAATAATTACAATTTACGACTAAACATTACACAAATTACTTTAAATACAAACTTTTTTTTTTGTTTGCAAAAAAGTATATAGAAACACAAAATTAAAAACAATAAAAATAAAAAAAATGCCTTTGCATACAAAATTTCTAATAAAGCATAAAATAGAATTTAAAAACAACAACACCAAAAACCAAACTAATCTCCAATTTTTCATAAAGCAATAGACAAATAAAAATAAACTCAAACAAGTGTACAATAAGCTCTACAATAACAACATAGTGTTAACTTACATTATAACTACAACAATAACAACAAAACTTTGCATTGAAAAAATATCAACGTTGCCAGATTTAAAAATGTTTAAATTCCCAATTTTAAATTAAAAACTCCCATTAATAATACCAAAATGGATTGTTCTAATAAAAAATGTTTGATTAAAGATGTCAATGAAATAATGATGTCTTGTTGGCTGTGTAATGGCTTGACCCACTTCAAATGTGCCGGAGTCCCAACTTTAGCTGCAGAGGCAAGCCAAAAGTATGAAGGATTTTTCTGGATTTTTTTACCATAGTCTTGCAACGTCGCTGACTATGGTAAATTGTTTGATGATTTTCCTTCGCTGGAGAGTCAGAAATTACCCGAGTCGTCACCTAAGCGACGTAAATCATCCAGAAATCCAGATAAGGTGAATACTGGAAGTGCAGTTATCGTAGTTGGAAGCCCAGCTGTTAATAACAACAACATTAGTAATGAAAATAACAACAACAAAACTGGTTTGCGTATTTTACCACCAAAAAAATCTCTATTTATATCTCGTTTTGCTTCCGATACAACTGTCGAAGAAATTGAAGACTATATCAATTCTAAGCTTAACCATAATGCTGATGTTTTAGTACATAAATTAACATAGAGCAATTCCATATGAAAGCGATCACCTTTTGGACGACCCCTCTCCGATTTTAAAATAAATAGTCTCAATCGATTGCCCAGCAAAAAATAATGTACCTACATATTTTTTTTTTTTTTTATAGTGAGTGGTGGTGTGCACCACTGTCATGTGACAAAATTGAAGAATTCTTCATAAGGGACCTCATTGAAAGTTGTTTTAAAAAAAAAACTACTAAAGCGATCGCAACGAGTGATAGCTCGTTGGAAAGGAATTGAAAAATAAAATTATCCTAATTTTTCTCAGAAATTTACCTTTTTTCCCATGAAAATTAAATTTTCCGATTTTCCACAGAAGCTCCTAAATTTTCCGGCTAATTTTATTTTTTTTGGATTCCTCATAATTTTTGCTTTAAGAATCAGCAATAAAAAAATGGGCTTCTACTCCTTGTTTGGACAGGAGAAGAGCATTTAAGAGACCACCTTGTTCTCATTGTTTTTATATTTTTTATAATTGAATTATTTTTAATTATTTAACATTATTTTATTTTATTATTAAAAATACATTTTAAAAATTATTTTACAGTTAAAAATACATTTATGAAGAAAAAATCTATTTTTTTTAAGAGCCCAAAGTTGAGTGTCTAGTGAATATGGTCTGCCTGCCTTCACAAGATCGGCCATAAATCCATGGATAATAGCAGCAGTGGCATGTAATGGCACACCAAACCCGACTGAGGCTACAGGTCATAAAATGTTTTGTAAATTTTTTAAATTACCAGGTAATAAATATTTCGCCTAAAATGACACGTGCAGAAACAAGTCATAAAACACGGATTTTCCATAAATATGGCGAAATATTTATTACCTGGTAATTTAAAAAATTTACTAAACATTTTATGACCTGTGGTCGGCTTATTGGCAGTAACCAATTAAGTCCCTCTTTAAAAAACATTTTATGACCAGTAGTTCACGCAAATTTTCCTATTAAAGAAAAGCAAATATCGCTTATTTTTTTTACCTATTTTTTACCAAAAAATAAATATAAATACTTCACACACTCTGAGTCAAATTTCAGTTGAATACTAAACGTGAAAGTGTTAAAGTGTTTTTTTTTTGTAAAGTAAAGAGTGAAGCTGTAAAGACAATTTAAAGTAAAATGAATAAATTTTGCTGCAATCCGTTTAACAAGAGTGGACATCGTTCGAAAAAGTATTAAAATTAACTGGTGTTTCGAAGCGATGAATGAATTAAATATACAATACAGTGAAGAAGCAGAATTCATTTGCCCCAAGTGTAAAATCGATTTGTCTCAACAAGCAAATGCATTGAAACAAATGCAACTACAATCCGAGAGTGAAATGAACAAAATGTTTCATCTGATAGTGAGGCAGACATTCCGATGGTCAATATGTCTTTGAGTCCTTTGAATGAGGCTATTACCACTTTAGGTGAAACGCCTATTAAAAAAAGAAAGTTGCGAAGTGAAAAATACAGGAAAGAGAAAAAAGGCAAGGTTATGAGTGCAATCGCGACAATATTTGATGAAGGCTCTGATAACGAATGCAGTCAAGCAGATGACGTTGATGACGGCAAACAAATGATTGAGCAGTTGAAAAGAAAATTCAATTTAGCGACCACTTTTCCGGAGAAATATCTCATTTTATCTGTGCTACCTCAATCATGGTCTATACGCAAGATTTCTGAACAGTTTCAAACATCTTTTTACATCGCGAGAAGAAGCAAAGAATTAGTTCGACAGAAGGGCATATTGGCGACTCCCACCAAGAAATTTGGCTCAAGGACCCTCAGCGAAGCAACGATGAAATTGACTCAAGATTTTTACTGCAATGATGACAACAGCCGCGCCTGCCCAGGTACACGTGACTATGTTATCACACGTGAAGATGGAGAAAAAGTACACAAGCAGCGCAGATTATTATTATGTAATCTATCCGAAGCATACCATCAGTTCAAAGAGAAATACCCAGCAGAAAAAGTGGGATTTTCTAAGTTTGCCATCCTACGACCAAAAGAATGCGTGCTGGCATTAGACAGGCACGGAACGCATTCAGTCTGCGTTTGCATGTTTCATCAAATTAATGTTCTTTCCATGCAAGAAATTGAAAGTATTTCACGGTGAAATTGAAACATATAGGGACCTCCTGTCGAAGTCGTTGTGCGCATACCCCACGGAAAATTGTCATCTGTCCAAATGCGACAATTGTCCGAAGATTGACGAGCTAGAGCAATATTTGGCAGAAAAGTTTGAACAGCTGTTAATTCAGGAGGTGCATTAAAAAACAGTGGATAATTAGCAGCGGCAGATGTTCCCTTGAGACCTTGGTAAAGCAGATTCCGGAATTCATCGAGGAATTCGGATTCAAGTTGAATGAACTGAAGGCGCACCATTTCATATCCGAGATGCAATCGAAATTTCTAAAGGAAAGTAAGGAGAAATTAGCCCAAAATGAATTCATTGTGATAAGCGACTTTGCCGAGAATTACACTTTTCTCGTTCAGGATGAAATTCAGGCTTATCACTGGGCAAACGACCAGTGCACGGTACATCCTTTTTGCATTTATTTCAAAAACGAAGATAACGAACTACAGACCGTAAGCCTTGTTTAGCTCATAATTATGTGTCCGTTTATTTATTTCAAATGAAACTGTTTGAATTCTTAAGATCAAAATTCGATGCAATCGACAAAGTAACGTTTTTCTCAGACGGCGCGGCTTCTCAGTACAAGAATAAAAAAAATTTTTACAATCTTTGCATAATTGAAGAAGAACAAAACTGCAAGGTCGAGTGGCAGTTTTTTGCGACGTCCCATGGTAAGGGCCCATGCGATGCGTTAGGGGGAACCCTAAAACGCATGGCGACTAAGGCAAGTTTGCAAAGGCCATATACTGACCAGATCTTAAATGTACAACATTTGTTTTCGTGGTTTCAAAGCAAGGAAATTGCCATTAACACAGTTTTATGCACTCAAAAAGAACACGATGCCATGGAGCGACGAATTCAAAACAGATATAATAATGTCAAAACTATAACTGGAACACAAAAGTTTCATTGCTTCATACCAAATATTTCTGATATGTCAATTAATGTAAAGCGGTACTCTTCGTCTGCCGACGTGCTAAATTTAAAGTTACTTTAATTTTATAATGATGCCAAGACAATTGAAATTTTTAATAAATATTGTAATTAAGTATAAGCAGCAAAATAAGAAAGATTTTTTCTTCATAAATGTATTTTTAACTGTAAAATAATTTTTAAAATGTATTTTTAATAATAAAATAAAATAATGTTAAATAATTAAAAATAATTCAATTATAAAAAATATAAAAACAATGAGAACAAGGTGGTCTCTTAAATGCTCTTCTCCTGTCCAAACTAGGAGTCGGGGTCCAAAAATTATGAGGAATCCAAAAAAAATAAAATTAGCCGGAAAATTTAGGAGCTTCTGTGGAAAATCGGAAAATTTAATTTTCATGGGAAAATTTAATTTTCATGGGAAAAAAGGTAAATTTCTGAGAAAAATTAGGAAAATTTTTCAATTAAAGCCTGATTCAATACCTTTCCAACGAGCTATCACTCGTTGCGATCGCTTTAGTAGTTTTTTAAAACAACTTTCAATGAGGTCCCTTATGAAGAATTCTTCAATTTTGTCACATGACAGTGGTGCACACCACCACTAAACCAGTCACTATAAAAAAAAAAAAAAATATGTAGGTACATTATTTTTTGCTGGGCAATCGATTGAGACTATTTATTTTAAAATCGGAGAGGGGTCGTCCAAAAATTTGCCAATTTTGATCGTTTTCATATGGAATTGCTCCATATTAACGTCCAAGAAGTATTGTATCGTTTAAATTAAATATACCACCTGGACTGTTTAATCAAATTGCTGATCCGAACTTCTGGCCAGAGAATACATTGGTACGCGAATATATATTTAAAGAAACTCGAAGATCCCAAAATACTGTCCATTTTTCACCTGTACCAAATAACCAAAAAAACTAATTTCTTTATCTGATAACCAGCTTTACATGATATATCAAAATGTTCGAGGATTAAATACTAAACTATCCAATCTGTTTAAAGAAAGTTTCGATTTAAATCACCATGTTATTTAACCCCTTTAGCTATAGATGCAATGGTTAATATTTTTTACAAAACTATAATGGATTATTTTGATGAATGTGTCCCGAAAGCCTGTGTGTTTGAACATACTGGCCCTCCCTGGGGCTCAAAACAATTGTCAAGGCTTAAAAATGTAAAAAACAAACATTATAAAAATTACAAAAAATCAGGATCTCTTGTTGATCATGATAAATATTCTGTTGCTCGTGCTGAGTACAATTTACTCAATACGAAATTGTATACAAATTATTGGGATAAAATGAAGCGCAACTTCAAATATGACCCAAAGGCTTTTTATAAATTCGTCAATTCTAAGAAAATCAAATGGCTATCCGAAGTTTATGAGATATTTAGATACTGAATGCAGTGACGACTCGTTGATAAGAAATCTATTTGCTGATTTTTTTACCACAACATATGCTGACGTTTATTATGACAAATCCAAAATATACCCGTACCCTATTGTGGAAAAACAAACCAATATTGTTTCCTTTAATAAATACCTCTCAAGTTAAAAATTATATGGAGAATCTAAAATCATCGTTTCTCAGTGGTCCAGATGTTGTTCCAAGCTGCATCTTAAAAAATTGTTTTCATGCGTTAGCTTCTCCATTAACGATTATGTTTAATGCATCGATAAAGCATGGATACTTTCCTCAATTTTGGAAGGAATCATTTTTAATCCTGCTTTTTAAATCTAGAAACAAATCCAATGTAATCAACTATAGCGGAATAGCTAAATTGAGTGCTATAACTAAACTTTTTGAAAATTGTCTAACTGATTTTCTCAGTCACCAAGTTTCATCTATTTTATCACCTTAATCAGCATGGTTTGAGGAAAGGTTGCTCGGCAATTACAAATATTCTACAACTTACTACTTTGGTTAATCGTGGATTTTCCAACCGTCAACTAACTGATGTTATTTACACTGACTTCAGCAAAGCCTTTGATAAAGTAAACTACGATCTACTTATAAGAAAATTATATTTAATGGTTTTCACACATAATACTTTAAATTGGATTGAATCATATCTAACACTCCGTAAACAACGAGTTTGTTTCAATAACACCACCTCTAAAATCATTACTGTGACCTCAGGTGTACCACAAGGTAGCCACTTGGGTCCGATATTATTCACTCTTTTCATAAATGATCTTCCTCTGGCAATAAAATATTGCAACAGTTTGATGTACGCTGATGACGTTAAAATCTTTCTCACATTTAAATCACCTTCGACAAGAATCTTGTTACAGCGGGACTTGGATAGTTCCTGCATTTGGTGTAATCATAACCTTATGGATTTAAATCTAAAAAAATGTAATCATATGCGTGCTTTTATTAAAAGATGGGCGAAAGAGTTTGTTGATCCAAATATAACAAAACAAATATATACATCTCTAGTTAGAACAATTATGGAATACGGATCAATTATCTGGGATCCTGACGCTGAAATTTACAACAGCCGCATTGAATCTATTCAAAAACAATTTCTTCTGTTTTGCTTAAGGAGTTCTTTTCCCAATCGTGTTGAAAATCTTCCGTCATACACCATTAGATTGTCAATAACTAAACTGCCAACACTTAAAAGCCGTAGAGTAATGCTTAATGTTGTATTCTTAGCTTAAAGGAAATACTACCTCTGACTTTCTGCTGGGCAATATCAACTTTACCGTTCCCCAACGACTCGTAATTATACCCCAATATACTTTCAAGCTGTACAAACGAACTACGCTAATGCCAATACTTATAGAAGACTATGTCTGCAGTTTATTGATATGTACGATTTTTTTGATTATTCTGCCAACATTAGCCTTATGAAGCGTAATATAATTTTGTTTTTAAATACTCAGAATTAAATTTATTATTATTATTATACTTTTTTATTATTTAATATTATAGTCTGTAAGGATGTAATTCCATAGACTCTCTTTTATACGAATCTCCAAGCACCGTGATATACATGTATTACTCCAGATAAAATCCAACCCAGTTTGGTGTGTTGGCCTAGAATTTTGTCTTCTTTGTGAACGCCGTGTTCCAATATTTTATAAAATAAGTCGGTACCTATAACCACATTCTTTAAGGTGCTATGTCCTATAATTGCATCGAATGTTTTCAATGCCCGTAGAAGAAATAATTTGATTGGGATATCTATATTAAAGAGATTAATAAAAGTATGATCCGTTATACGAACATCGCCCCCAACTGATTTTGCTAAAAAGTTTTTTTCATTGGGTATTGGATTTTCTCGCAATCTCGGGACGGATATAATTTTTTCCTGAACCAGTATCGATTAAAAATTTTAACAGTCTTCCACCCCCCGTTTTACACTCGATGAATGGTAACGAAGAGTGCTCTAGATTAAAAAATGGACGTCGCTATGTTCGATATGCTCATATTCCACTTGGAGTTGTTGGTCCTCATAGTGTTCGTTTGAATATTCACTTTGGTAAACGTTTCCATAAATTTCTGCAGAGTCTTCTAGATCCTGATTGCAGTATGGTTGATCAGCTTCCTCGATGTTGAAGTTTCGTTGGTGTTTTGTAGTGTTTTGATTATACTGTTCCGGTGGCCTTTTTCCAAAGACTGAATTTTTAGCCGGCCGGTTTATATAATTGACATTCCCAGTTCGCATGCTTTGATCAATATCCATCGGTTCTGGTCTTGGTTGAGGTTTCGAGGGTAAAGGTCGTGGGGGTAAAGTTCTTCGGACAGGGCCACTATTGTTGGGATATTGTGCATGTTGCATTTGCGGATTGACTTGAGGTATATTTACATAAGTTGAATATAAAACGGCTGTTTGCAACCACTTGGATTCTGGATTTGTCCTTTTTGGGGCGTAGATTGAGTACTATTATGGTTTCTTGGCTGATGGTTGTGATTCGCGTGGTACGAACGGAAGTGTTGATTTTCTAGTTTTAAACACAAGTGTAGGGCTTGTGGGAACTCGGAAGGCTCTCTCATTGCAAGTAGTCTTGGAAGATCACCTTTTAATCCCCTGATAAAGGTATCCAGGGCTTTATCTCTGTATGTTCTCGTCAGCAGTTCCCTAGGTTCCGCACCTACGTCCATGCATGCGAGTTTATCTAATATGTGGGATAAATGAGAGTAAACATTGTGATAAAACTCCTGCACCGTATTATTCCCTTGAACCATAGTCGTCATTTGGTATGCAAGAGGCTTTCCAGTTCGATTGTTCCCTGAACCGTAGGAGGAGGATTAACTTATCTGTTATCTCCATTAGTTTTCAAAACTTCTTCAATCAAATAAGTGTCAGGATAGTGTGTTGCGGAGAGCTGTTCATCATAGAATTCACCTTTTATTACCTTGATAATCCTCCAAAATGTATGCTGTGCGGTATGTATTTTTTATTGATTTGATTTTAAATATTTCCGCTTGGGCGTATATCGTTTTTCAAAAATGTGCATATATTTACTAATGCATACATGATTACTAACATGATATTTCGAGGGCGGATGGACTTTTCTATGACTATAAACTGTGTTTAACATTTTTTCTCGTTTGATTTGTTTACTTATTGTTGTATACATCAAGTAAATCTTTATATATATATATATCAATCCAATGATATGATCCATTGTTGCTGTACTCTTTCCACATTAAACCCTTCAACGTTCTATTGAATCGTTCGACAATTGAAGCTTTCATTATACTAAATTTAGAATAATGATTTATTTTATATTTTTTCATTAGCATATTAAAGTTACTGTTGAAAAACTCTTTACCATCATCAGTCTACAAATTTGTTGGTGTACGCCCCAATTTAAAAATATTTTCCATAGCATTACTCACTTCCGCTGAAGTTTTAGTTTTGAGCGGAGCAGCCCAAGCAAATTTTGAAAAGGTATCGATAACTGATAACAGAAAGCGATAGCCTTTATTATCCACAGAATAGTTTCCCATTTCAAATAAATCTGCTTGCCATAAATGATCTATACACTTTATAATAACTCTTCGACGTTTTACGGTCTTTCGTGGCTGTTTATGTAACTCGTTGATTAGAGTCCGATTTTTGTCCTACCCCACGAATAACCGTATACCCTACCCTTATAAGATTCTCATCTTCAACATCTTTCTCACCACTTATATATTTAATTATAGGCTTTTCTGACATATCTCTCTCCCAACATTTCCAATTGTACATTTCCAAATCGATCAATTGTATTATTTAATTATTTAATCGCCCCATTCATATGTGTTTGGTGTTTAACACTTATTTCACGAATTTTTACATCAACTTCTTCAATCATCTTAGTCATATCCAAAGTTATTTCTTGCTGCACTTTTTGCAGTTCTGAATGCAGAAAACTTTTTGTGACGACGTCTCTTTCTCTTCAATAGGATAAGCGACATTTTTGATCCTTTTATTTCGGATATTAATATTTCTATCCCTATACAAAAGGAATCCCACACTTTTAGAAGCATGTCTTTTCGATGAATCAGTCTTTGTTTTAGCAAAATGTCCAAATTTGTCAACAGGCATCAAACTTCTTTAACATCTTTTATTAGGTCACTTATACTGTTTTGATAATTAAAAGCTCTTGTACCCTTTATCTGCCCATCAACTTTATAATTACGTCTATATGCATTCGTTTTCTCCAAGATTTTCTTGTAAATATCCAACTCTGTTTTATCATATTGCTTAGGCTCGTTGTAGAATAATAATTCAAATATACTATGAGTACGAGCACAACTCTGATTTCCAATCTTTCCTTTATCTTCACTTAACTTTATAGGACTATCTCCAAACATCCATTCACCATCGCATCTTTGTAAGGACCATAGAGAGTATCTAACATATTTTTTCTATCCAAATCGGATAAATTCATTTTAGTTATTTTATCAGTAATTCATCATTTTCAGTAATAGTGGTAATAGTATAAAAGGCAAAGTACCGCCTAGTTTACTTTCCCTGTTTTGTTTACAAACGAAACAAAATATAAAAAGGAGAGAAAAAACAAAAAACGTGTATTGAATATCCACCAGAGGTGGACCTTGCACATCAAACAAGTTTTCAATTTATTTTTTGATCAATGGTTATAATCTTTAACTTCAAACTCATATGTATATTAGTTCTCATATAGTGAGTAAACTAGTTCATATGAATGTTTGATGTTTGGCATGGGATTGTTACCGCTTTCAAGACGTGTTCTGATGATGGGAACCTAGAAAATTCCCGAAATAGATCTATCAACACATTCCTGAAGGGGTCAAATAATAAATTTGAAAACAAAAAGCTCTATAGATTATTTGTTAGGACAATATCCTAATGAAGAAATATAGAGTATGGCCTCGAACTAGAATAATTTTCATTGTTTTATATTTACTTTGTTTAAAGATTTTGTTTTCACTCGTTGATTGTCACTGCATCTTCACTTTAGGATTTTTCCCTTTTATTTCTTTGAGGCTAAAATTTGGTTTTCTTTTTGATTGTCACTTTATTTTTGTGGATCTTTTAACGGTTTTTTTTTCTCTTTTGTAATTTCAATTTTGTACTCTTTTGTTTCTCATTTTTTTGTGGTTTTTTTTCTTTTTTGTAAATTTAGTTTTTTTTTTTGTGGATTTTTTTTAAGGTTTTTTCTTCTTGTTTTTTAATTTGGTTTTCACTTAAGTTTTTTTTGTTGTTTTTTGCCGTTTGTAAATTAATTTTGGTACAGTCTCGCTTCTTTTTTTTAAAAATTTTTTTCCTATTTGGAATTTTTATTAATTTTTTTTTTTAAGATTTTTATTTAAGTTTTAATATTAGTTGATTATCAATTTTTTTTTAAGTAGAGAATTAGTTTAGTATTTATACTTTATTATAAACGTTTTTTTTTATGCACTAAAATTTTTTGTATTTAGGTTTTTTTTTTAAAATTGTTTTCGAAAAATTAATATTTTTATTTTACTTGAATTTTTGTATTATTCTCTGTCATAAATTTACAGTTATTTTTTTTTTTTTTGTGGAATAGTTTTTATAAAAAAAAAATTTTTTTTATGTAAGTTTCCACGTTTTTGATTTAATTATTTTGAATTATTTTTATAAATCTGTTGAATTTTCTTATAAAAGTTTTCATAGCAATTTATAAATGTTTTTATTTTATTATAAAAACATTTTTTCCAGCACAGTTCACTTTAAAATTATTATCACGGTAGCCATATTGTGCCGTACGAAATAAAGAACAATCACGTCTTTCAATGGTTTCATACAGACTCCCCCTCTCGGTATAATTTATTGACATATTTATAATAAAAGAGTTAAAGAACTTACCGAAACATATTGACATTCAGGGATGGCACTATAATATGAATACTTCTTACTGCATATTATTCAGGGTACCGAATATCAAAAATCAAGTATTCATGTATTTTCGTATGTTATTTAACTAGAAACAAAATTAAAATTCATGTACAAACTAAACAAGTCTAAAAGCTTCCAAAGAAGTTCATTTAATAAATACAATTGCTACGAATTTATAATTATTAAAATGCATTGCATAAAGTACCAAAAACAATATATACTGGGTAGTCTAATTAACACATATTTTACAACACTAAGCTTTTTAGCGCTCATATGTTTGAATTAACCTGCAAGTTTTTGTAATTTTTCCGTTCGTTTGCTTTTTGTGCAAGAGCCAGTTTTGAGAATAAAATTTGCATGTTGCCCAAAATTTACTCATCTACTGGATGTTACTGGAAAAGTAAACAAACGCACCTATTATTTGTATCTTCCTTAGCGTGATGTTCTAATGGGCATAGTTTATGGTTGGGTCTTTTCAATATTCCATTCTCTGTCTTACCACTAAATCTTTCCCTGGATGAACTTCCGTCACTCTTCCTAGCTGCCAGCGAGCTGGATGTGTGTCTTCATTTCGTATGATTACTACTTGGCCAATTTCAAGGTTTTCGGTTTTCGTTTTCAATTTATAACGTTATTGTAGAGAGCACATATAGTCTGCTTTCCATTGATTCCAAAAATGAGTCTTTAGCTTTTGAACAAGCTTCCATCGATCCACGCAGCTTATGTTCGCTGTCTTTGTTTTCCTCAGGGCATTCTTTTACATGTCGACCTATAAGAAAACGAGCTGGGGTGAGAGTCTCAATTCCGTCTGGACTTCTATTAAGATCATGCAGTGGTCTTGAGTTCAATATTACTTCAATTTGCGATAACAGTGTGATAAGCTCTTCGTAAGTGAGTTTGTTTCACCTATTATTAATATTTTGAGGTGGTACTTCATGGATTTTACCGCCGCTTCCCTAATTCCTCCGAAGGACTTGCATTTTCTAATATTGGAGCAATATTATTGTTATTTTTAATTGCCGCTATGAATTCTGTCTCCAATTTCTTAGCCGCTCCTACGAAATTTGTGCCATTGTCAGAGTATAAATGGCTGCATTGGCCACTCCTGGCAAACAATTTCAAGATGGACAGCTTTTGTAGCCATACATATAAATACTGTCACATAGCTTTTAAAAGCTTTTTGCCCTCTTCCAATTGAGCATTTTATATGAAGAGGGTCAGCGTAATCTATACCACAGTGCGTAAACGATTGCGATACATTCACACGGTATTGCGAAAGTATGCCCATAAGCTGATGTTGTTGCTCTTTTTTGTATCTCAAACATTTAGTACATCTGCGAATACATTTCTTAACAGAATTTTTGAGACTAATTACCCAGTATTTCCTTCTGATGGTAGATTCGACTAGACGATTACCACCATGAAGAGTTGAATGGTGAATTTCGTCTATGATCAATTCTGATAATGCAGATTTTTGTGTAATTATTGGATGTTTTGTATTATATGGTATGTTAGCAAATTCCAGGCGACCTCCTACTCTCATAATATCGTCTAGACGCGGACTTAGAAAAGCTAGTTTGCTGCGATGATCTTTCAACATACCGTTTTTTAATTGCATCAAATCGTTCGGCATTTTGGTATATTGATGGCTTCTCGCAGCTCATCTGCTGTTAAATAAGTAGGTACATCATTATTCTTCTTCACTTTTTTGATGAAACGTAGTACGTACGCAATAACTCGCTTTAATTTGCTAAACGATGATAATCTACTTGTAATTTCGTATATATAACTGGATTGCTCTGTCTTCGTTACCGCAACAAAAACTTCTTCAGGCTGCTCAGTTGACCAATGATCTTCGTTTTTTTGTAACCAATGAGGACCATTCCACCAAAGAGTGTCGTGTTTAAGTTTTTCCGGATGGATTCCCCTTGATCCGATGTCTGCTGGGTTTTCTTTTGATTTAACATACCATCATTTTGCTGTTGGATTAAATTGATTTATTTCAGAAACTCTAGTCCTGATGAATTTATCTTTATTTGCAGAGGTTTTGATCCGTGCCAAAGTAATTGTTGAATCACTCCAAGCATACATGGAAATATCAGCTTTTAATGTTCCCTTTATTTTATATAACAACTTTGACATAAGGTGTGCTGCACATAGTTCCAACTTAGGAAGCGTCTTCTTATTTTTGACTGGATTCACTTTTCTCTTTGCTGCCACAATTGTTATTTGCGTATCTATATTTAAATGCCTTTTCTGATGCATCTGCAAACCCGTGAAGTTGGATAGATGATTCGTGTGATTGATAAAGCCATCTGTTTATCTTGATTGAAGTAAGTGATGAGAGATGTTGCGTAAATTCAACCCATTCCTTTATAAGGGTTTCATCCAATGGCTCGTCCCATTCACTTTGAATTTTCCATAGATGCTGAATAAATAATTTTGTTGTCACTGTGATTGGGGTTATCCATCGCATTGGATCAAATATGTTAGCTAAATATGATAATGCTAAGCATTTAGTTACCGGCTTGTCGTTGGCGAGGATAATGTTGAAGCAAAAGGAATCGCTTTGGGGGCTCCACTGCAGGCCTAATGTTTTCAACGATTCAGCTTCGCCAATGTCTAAAACTTCATTCTAAGAGTTAACATTTATTGACTGTAAGACTTCTTCTTTAAAAGAAGTCAGCTTTCATTGTGAACAGACGTATTTTTTGTGTTATTAAAATTTAACAAAATTATCTTCTTTGATTTATAAAATAAATTCATTTAGCGGCCGGAATAATTACAATTTACGACTAAACATTACACAAATTACTTTAAATACAAACTTTTTTTTTTGTTTGCAAAAAAGTATATAGAAACACAAAATTAAAAACAATAAAAATAAAAAAAATGCCTTTGCATACAAAATTTCTAATAAAGCATAAAATAGAATTTAAAAACAACAACACCAAAAACCAAACTAATCTCCAATTTTTCATAAAGCAATAGACAAATAAAAATAAACTCAAACAAGTGTACAATAAGCTCTACAATAACAACATAGTGTTAACTTACATTATAACTACAACAATAACAACAAAACTTTGCATTGAAAAAATATCAACGTTGCCAGATTTAAAAATTTTTAAATTCCCAATTTTAAATTAAAAACTCCCATTAATAATACCAAAATGGATTGTTCTAATAAAAAATGTTTGATTAAAGATGTCAATGAAATAATGATGTCTTGTTGGCTGTGTAATGGCTTGACCCACTTCAAATGTGCCGGAGTCCCAACTTTAGCTGCAGAGGCAAGCCAAAAGTATGAAGGATTTTTCTGGATTTTTTTACCATAGTCTTGCAACGTCGCTGACTATGGTAAATTGTTTGATGATTTTCCTTCGCTGGAGAGTCAGAAATTACCCGAGTCGTCACCTAAGCGACGTAAATCATCCAGAAATCCAGATAAGGTGAATACTGGAAGTGCAGTTATCGTAGTTGGAAGCCCAGCTGTTAATAACAACAACATTAGTAATGAAAATAACAACAACAAAACTGGTTTGCGTATTTTACCACCAAAAAAATCTCTATTTATATCTCGTTTTGCTTCCGATACAACTGTCGAAGAAATTGAAGACTATATCAATTCTAAGCTTAACCATAATGCTGATGTTTTAGTACATAAATTAACATAGAGCAATTCCATATGAAAGCGATCACCTTTTGGACGACCCCTCTCCGATTTTAAAATAAATAGTCTCAATCGATTGCCCAGCAAAAAATAATGTACCTACATATTTTTTTTTTTTTTATAGTGAGTGGTGGTGTGCACCACTGTCATGTGACAAAATTGAAGAATTCTTCATAAGGGACCTCATTGAAAGTTGTTTTAAAAAAAAAACTACTAAAGCGATCGCAACGAGTGATAGCTCGTTGGAAAGGAATTGAAAAATAAAATTATCCTAATTTTTCTCAGAAATTTACCTTTTTTCCCATGAAAATTAAATTTTCCGATTTTCCACAGAAGCTCCTAAATTTTCCGGCTAATTTTATTTTTTTTGGATTCCTCATAATTTTTGCTTTAAGAATCAGCAATAAAAAAATGGGCTTCTACTCCTTGTTTGGACAGGAGAAGAGCATTTAAGAGACCACCTTGTTCTCATTGTTTTTATATTTTTTATAATTGAATTATTTTTAATTATTTAACATTATTTTATTTTATTATTAAAAATACATTTTAAAAATTATTTTACAGTTAAAAATACATTTATGAAGAAAAAATCTATTTTTTTTAAGAGCCCAAAGTTGAGTGTCTAGTGAATATGGTCTGCCTGCCTTCACAAGATCGGCCATAAATCCATGGATAATAGCAGCAGTGGCATGTAATGGCACACCAAACCCGACTGAGGCTACAGGTCATAAAATGTTTTGTAAATTTTTTAAATTACCAGGTAATAAATATTTCGCCTAAAATGACACGTGCAGAAACAAGTCATAAAACACGGATTTTCCATAAATATGGCGAAATATTTATTACCTGGTAATTTAAAAAATTTACTAAACATTTTATGACCTGTGGTCGGCTTATTGGCAGTAACCAATTAAGTCCCTCTTTAAAAAACATTTTATGACCAGTAGTTCACGCAAATTTTCCTATTAAAGAAAAGCAAATATCGCTTATTTTTTTTACCTATTTTTTACCAAAAAATAAATATAAATACTTCACACACTCTGAGTCAAATTTCAGTTGAATACTAAACGTGAAAGTGTTAAAGTGTTTTTTTTTTTTGTAAAGTAAAGAGTGAAGCTGTAAAGACAATTTAAAGTAAAATGAATAAATTTTGCTGCAATCCGTTTAACAAGAGTGGACATCGTTCGAAAAAGTATTAAAATTAACTGGTGTTTCGAAGCGATGAATGAATTAAATATACAATACAGTGAAGAAGCAGAATTCATTTGCCCCAAGTGTAAAATCGATTTGTCTCAACAAGCAAATGCATTGAAACAAATGCAACTACAATCCGAGAGTGAAATGAACAAAATGTTTCATCTGATAGTGAGGCAGACATTCCGATGGTCAATATGTCTTTGAGTCCTTTGAATGAGGCTATTACCACTTTAGGTGAAACGCCTATTAAAAAAAGAAAGTTGCGAAGTGAAAAATACAGGAAAGAGAAAAAAGGCAAGGTTATGAGTGCAATCGCGACAATATTTGATGAAGGCTCTGATAACGAATGCAGTCAAGCAGATGACGTTGATGACGGCAAACAAATGATTGAGCAGTTGAAAAGAAAATTCAATTTAGCGACCACTTTTCCGGAGAAATATCTCATTTTATCTGTGCTACCTCAATCATGGTCTATACGCAAGATTTCTGAATAGTTTCAAACATCTTTTTACATCGCGAGAAGAAGCAAAGAATTAGTTCGACAGAAGGGCATATTGGCGACTCCCACCAAGAAATTTGGCTCAAGGACCCTCAGCGAAGCAACGATGAAATTGACTCAAGATTTTTACTGCAATGATGACAACAGCCGCGCCTGCCCAGGTACACGTGACTATGTTATCACACGTGAAGATGGAGAAAAAGTACACAAGCAGCGCAGATTATTATTATGTAATCTATCCGAAGCATACCATCAGTTCAAAGAGAAATACCCAGCAGAAAAAGTGGGATTTTCTAAGTTTGCCATCCTACGACCAAAAGAATGCGTGCTGGCATTAGACAGGCACGGAACGCATTCAGTCTGCGTTTGCATGTTTCATCAAATTAATGTTCTTTCCATGCAAGAAATTGAAAGTATTTCACGGTGAAATTGAAACATATAGGGACCTCCTGTCGAAGTCGTTGTGCGCATACCCCACGGAAAATTGTCATCTGTCCAAATGCGACAATTGTCCGAAGATTGACGAGCTAGAGCAATATTTGGCAGAAAAGTTTGAACAGCTGTTAATTCAGGAGGTGCATTAAAAAACAGTGGATAATTAGCAGCGGCAGATGTTCCCTTGAGACCTTGGTAAAGCAGATTCCGGAATTCATCGAGGAATTCGGATTCAAGTTGAATGAACTGAAGGCGCACCATTTCATATCCGAGATGCAATCGAAATTTCTAAAGGAAAGTAAGGAGAAATTAGCCCAAAATGAATTCATTGTGATAAGCGACTTTGCCGAGAATTACACTTTTCTCGTTCAGGATGAAATTCAGGCTTATCACTGGGCAAACGACCAGTGCACGGTGCATCCTTTTTGCATTTATTTCAAAAACGAAGATAACGAACTACAGACCGTAAGCCTTGTTTAGCTCATAATTATGTGTCCGTTTATTTATTTCAAATGAAACTGTTTGAATTCTTAAGATCAAAATTCGATGCAATCGACAAAGTAACGTTTTTCTCAGACGGCGCGGCTTCTCAGTACAAGAATAAAAAAAATTTTTACAATCTTTGCATAATTGAAGAAGAACAAAACTGCAAGGTCGAGTGGCAGTTTTTTGCGACGTCCCATGGTAAGGGCCCATGCGATGCGTTAGGGGGAACCCTAAAACGCATGGCGACTAAGGCAAGTTTGCAAAGGCCATATACTGACCAGATCTTAAATGTACAACATTTGTTTTCGTGGTTTCAAAGCAAGGAAATTGCCATTAACACAGTTTTATGCACTCAAAAAGAACACGATGCCATGGAGCGACGAATTCAAAACAGATATAATAATGTCAAAACTATAACTGGAACACAAAAGTTTCATTGCTTCATACCAAATATTTCTGATATGTCAATTAATGTAAAGCGGTACTCTTCGTCTGCCGACGTGCTAAATTTAAAGTTACTTTAATTTTATAATGATGCCAAGACAATTGAAATTTTTAATAAATATTGTAATTAAGTATAAGCAGCAAAATAAGAAAGATTTTTTCTTCATAAATGTATTTTTAACTGTAAAATAATTTTTAAAATGTATTTTTAATAATAAAATAAAATAATGTTAAATAATTAAAAATAATTCAATTATAAAAAATATAAAAACAATGAGAACAAGGTGGTCTCTTAAATGCTCTTCTCCTGTCCAAACAAGGAGTCGGGGTCCATTTTTTATTGCTGATTCTTAAAGCAAAAATTATGCGGAATCCAAAAAAAATAAAATTAGCCGGAAAATTTAGGAGCTTCTGTGGAAAATCGGAAAATTTAATTTTCATGGGAAAATTTAATTTTCATGGGAAAAAAGGTAAATTTCTGAGAAAAATTAGGAAAATTTTTCAATTAAAGCCTGATTCAATACCTTTCCAACGAGCTATCACTCGTTGCGATCGCTTTAGTAGTTTTTTAAAACAACTTTCAATGAGGTCCCTTATGAAGAATTCTTCAATTTTGTCACATGACAGTGGTGCACACCACCACTAAACCAGTCACTATAAAAAAAAAAAAATATGTAGGTACATTATTTTTTGCTGGGCAATCGATTGAGACTATTTATTTTAAAATCGGAGAGGGGTCGTCCAAAAATTTGCCAATTTTGATCGTTTTCATATGGAATTGCTCCATATTAACGTCCAAGAAGTATTGTATCGTTTAAATTAAATATACCACCTGGACTGTTTAATCAAATTGCTGATCCGAACTTCTGGCCAGAGAATACATTGGTACGCGAATATATATTTAAAGAAACTCGAAGATCCCAAAATACTGTCCATTTTTCACCTGTACCAAATAACCAAAAAAACTAATTTCTTTATCTGATAACCAGCTTTACATGATATATCAAAATGTTCGAGGATTAAATACTAAACTATCCAATCTGTTTAAAGAAAGTTTCGATTTAAATCACCATGTTATTTAACCCCTTTAGCTATAGATGCAATGGTTAATATTTTTTACAAAACTATAATGGATTATTTTGATGAATGTGTCCCGAAAGCCTGTGTGTTTGAACATACTGGCCCTCCCTGGGGCTCAAAACAATTGTCAAGGCTTAAAAATGTAAAAAACAAACATTATAAAAATTACAAAAAATCAGGATCTCTTGTTGATCATGATAAATATTCTGTTGCTCGTGCTGAGTACAATTTACTCAATACGAAATTGTATACAAATTATTGGGATAAAATGAAGCGCAACTTCAAATATGACCCAAAGGCTTTTTATAAATTCGTCAATTCTAAGAAAATCAAATGGCTATCCGAAGTTTATGAGATATTTAGATACTGAATGCAGTGACGACTCGTTGATAAGAAATCTATTTGCTGATTTTTTTACCACAACATATGCTGACGTTTATTATGACAAATCCAAAATATACCCGTACCCTATTGTGGAAAAACAAACCAATATTGTTTCCTTTAATAAATACCTCTCAAGTTAAAAATTATAAGGAGAATCTAAAATCATCGTTTCTCAGTGGTCCAGATGTTGTTCCAAGCTGCATCTTAAAAAATTGTTTTCATGCGTTAGCTTCTCCATTAACGATTATGTTTAATGCATCGATAAAGCATGGATACTTTCCTCAATTTTGGAAGGAATCATTTTTAATCCTGCTTTTTAAATCTAGAAACAAATCCAATGTAATCAACTATAGCGGAATAGCTAAATTGAGTGCTATACCTAAACTTTTTGAAAATTGTCTAACTGATTTTCTCAGTCACCAAGTTTCATCTATTTTATCACCTTATCAGCATGGTTTCAGGAAAGGTTGCTCGGCAATTACAAATATTCTACAACTTACTACTTTGGTTAATCGTGGATTTTCCAACCGTCAACTAACTGATGTTATTTACACTGACTTCAGCAAAGCCTTTGATAAAGTAAACTACGATCTACTTATAAGAAAATTATATTTAATGGTTTTCACACATAATACTTTAAATTGGATTGAATCATATCTAACACTCCGTAAACAACGAGTTTGTTTCAATAACACCACCTCTAAAATCATTACTGTGACCTCAGGTGTACCACAAGGTAGCCACTTGGGTCCGATATTATTCACTCTTTTCATAAATGATCTTCCTCTGGCAATAAAATATTGCAACAGTTTGATGTACGCTGATGACGTTAAAATCTTTCTCACATTTAAATCACCTTCGACAAGAATCTTGTTACAGCGGGACTTGGATAGTTCCTGCATTTGGTGTAATCATAACCTTATGGATTTAAATCTAAAAAAATGTAATCATATGCGTGCTTTTATTAAAAGATGGGCGAAAGAGTTTGTTGATCCAAATATAACAAAACAAATATATACATCTCTAGTTAGAACAATTATGGAATACGGATCAATTATCTGGGATCCTGACGCTGAAATTTACAACAGCCGCATTGAATCTATTCAAAAACAATTTCTTCTGTTTTGCTTAAGGAGTTCTTTTCCCAATCGTGTTGAAAATCTTCCGTCATACACCATTAGATTGTCAATAACTAAACTGCCAACACTTAAAAGCCGTAGAGTAATGCTTAATGTTGTATTCTTAGCTTAAAGGAAATACTACCTCTGACTTTCTGCTGGGCAATATCAACTTTACCGTTCCCCAACGACTCGTAATTATACCCCAATATACTTTCAAGCTGTACAAACGAACTACGCTAATGCCAATACTTATAGAAGACTATGTCTGCAGTTTATTGATATGTACGATTTTTTTGATTATTCTGCCAACATTAGCCTTATGAAGCGTAATATAATTTTGTTTTTAAATACTCAGAATTAAATTTATTATTATTATTATACTTTTTTATTATTTAATATTATAGTCTGTAAGGATGTAATTCCATAGACTCTCTTTTATACGAATCTCCAAGCACCGTGATATACATGTATTACTCCAGATAAAATCCAACCCAGTTTGGTGTGTTGGCCTAGAATTTTGTCTTCTTTGTGAACGCAGTGTTCCAATATTTTATAAAATAAGTCGGTACCTATAACCACATTCTTTAAGGTGCTATGTCCTATAATTGCATCGAATGTTTTCAATGCCCGTAGAAGAAATAATTTGATTGGGATATCTATATTAAAGAGATTAATAAAAGTATGATCCGTTATACGAACATCGCCCCCAACTGATTTTGCTAAAAAGTTTTTTTCATTGGGTATTGGATTTTCTCGCAATCTCGGGACGGATATAATTTTTTCCTGAACCAGTATCGATTAAAAATTTTAACAGTCTTCCACCCCCCGTTTTACACTCGATGAATGGTAACGAAGAGTGCTCTAGATTAAAAAATGGACGTCGCTATGTTCGATATGCTCATATTCCACTTGGAGTTGTTGGTCCTCATAGTGTTCGTTTGAATATTCACTTTGGTAAACGTTTCCATAAATTTCTGCAGAGTCTTCTAGATCCTGATTGCAGTATGGTTGATCAGCTTCCTCGATGTTGAAGTTTCGTTGGTGTTTTGTAGTGTTTTGATTATACTGTTCCGGTGGCCTTTTTCCAAAGACTGAATTTTTAGCCGGCCGGTTTATATAATTGACATTCCCAGTTCGCATGCTTTGATCAATATCCATCGGTTCTGGTCTTGGTTGAGGTTTCGAGGGTAAAGGTCGTGGGGGTAAAGTTCTTCGGACAGGGCCACTATTGTTGGGATATTGTGCATGTTGCATTTGCGGATTGACTTGAGGTATATTTACATAAGTTGAATATAAAACGGCTGTTTGCAACCACTTGGATTCTGGATTTGTCCTTTTTGGGGCGTAGATTGAGTACTATTATGGTTTCTTGGCTGATGGTTGTGATTCGCGTGGTACGAACGGAAGTGTTGATTTTCTAGTTTTAAACACAAGTGTAGGGCTTGTGGGAACTCGGAAGGCTCTCTCATTGCAAGTAGTCTTGGAAGATCACCTTTTAATCCCCTGATAAAGGTATCCAGGGCTTTATCTCTGTATGTTCTCGTCAGCAGTTCCCTAGGTTCCGCACCTACGTCCATGCATGCGAGTTTATCTAATATGTGGGATAAATGAGAGTAAACATTGTGATAAAACTCCTGCACCGTATTATTCCCTTGAACCATAGTCGTCATTTGGTATGCAAGAGGCTTTCCAGTTCGATTGTTCCCTGAACCGTAGGAGGAGGATTAACTTATCTGTTATCTCCATTAGTTTTCAAAACTTCTTCAATCAAATAAGTGTCAGGATAGTGTGTTGCGGAGAGCTGTTCATCATAGAATTCACCTTTTATTACCTTGATAATCCTCCAAAATGTATGCTGTGCGGTATGTATTTTTTATTGATTTGATTTTAAATATTTCCGCTTGGGCGTATATCGTTTTTCAAAAATGTGCATATATTTACTAATGCATACATGATTACTAACATGATATTTCGAGGGCGGATGGACTTTTCTATGACTATAAACTGTGTTTAACATTTTTTCTCGTTTGATTTGTTTACTTATTGTTGTATACATCAAGTAAATCTTTATATATATATATATATCAATCCAATGATATGATCCATTGTTGCTGTACTCTTTCCACATTAAACCCTTCAACGTTCTATTGAATCGTTCGACAATTGAAGCTTTCATTATACTAAATTTAGAATAATGATTTATTTTATATTTTTTCATTAGCATATTAAAGTTACTGTTGAAAAACTCTTTACCATCATCAGTCTACAAATTTGTTGGTGTACGCCCCAATTTAAAAATATTTTCCATAGCATTACTCACTTCCGCTGAAGTTTTAGTTTTGAGCGGAGCAGCCCAAGCAAATTTTGAAAAAGTATCGATAACTGATAACAGAAAGCGATAGCCTTTATTATCCACAGAATAGTTTCCCATTTCAAATAAATCTGCTTGCCATAAATGATCTATACACTTTATAATAACTCTTCGACGTTTTACGGTCTTTCGTGGCTGTTTATGTAACTCGTTGATTAGAGTCCGATTTTTGTCCTACCCCACGAATAACCGTATACCCTACCCTTATAAGATTCTCATCTTCAACATCTTTCTCACCACTTATATATTTAATTATAGGCTTTTCTGACATATCTCTCTCCCAACATTTCCAATTGTACATTTCCAAATCGATCAATTGTATTATTTAATTATTTAATCGCCCCATTCATATGTGTTTGGTGTTTAACACTTATTTCACGAATTTTTACATCAACTTCTTCAATCATCTTAGTCATATCCAAAGTTATTTCTTGCTGCACTTTTTGCAGTTCTAAATGCAGAAAACTTTTTGTGACGACGTCTCTTTCTCTTCAATAGGATAAGCGACATTTTTGATCCTTTTATTTCGGATATTAATATTTCTATCCCTATACAAAAGGAATCCCACACTTTTAGAAGCATGTCTTTTCGATGAATCAGTCTTTGTTTTAGCAAAATGTCCAAATTTGTCAACAGGCATCAAACTTCTTTAACATCTTTTATTAGGTCACTTATACTGTTTTGATAATTAAAAGCTCTTGTACCCTTTATCTGCCCATCAACTTTATAATTACGTCTATATGCATTCGTTTTCTCCAAGATTTTCTTGTAAATATCCAACTCTGTTTTATCATATTGCTTAGGCTCGTTGTAGAATAATAATTCAAATATACTATGAGTACGAGCACAACTCTGATTTCCAATCTTTCCTTTATCTTCACTTAACTTTATAGGACTATCTCCAAACATCCATTCACCATCGCATCTTTGTAAGGACCATAGAGAGTATCTAACATATTTTTTCTATCCAAATCGGATAAATTCATTTTAGTTATTTTATCAGTAATTCATCATTTTCAGTAATAGTGGGTTGAGAGCAAAATTTATTGTCCTTAGTATTATTTTTTGAAGTAATACTTTCATCAAAAATCTTGCTCATTATTTTAATTCTTTTTGGAGTTCTTGTATCTTTGCATTGGTATTTTGTCAAACATGTGACTATAATCTTTTTTAGAGGTAAGTAAATTTTTGTTGGATTAATCAATGAATTGTTTTAGCGGTCGTGTGATAGGTTTAAAAATATCTTCTAATTTGTCATATGTATCTACTTCCCCCCAACTTTATGCTATGAAATTTTTTCTTCAACTCATTTCTATTTTTTATCAACTCCTTCAAAACATTTTCACCCAAATTTATAGATCTCAGATTAAATATTATACGAGATATCAGATCCGCTATCAAATATTAAATCAGGTAGCAGGTTTTATTAATTTGTAGATGGGTAGTGGTAGGTTTAAAGGTGAATCGCTTACTAGTAACTGGATCCATTTATTACTATCTTTTGAAATGTTATGAATGTATCAAATAGTTTTCTATAACGGCCATCATATAAAACATCATATTTGCTTATCACCAAAAACCCATATTTATCTTTCCAACTTTCTCGACATATATCATTAAATTTTTCAAAACTCATATCAGCTGCTACATACATGATCGCTATACACATGCTTCATATTCGTTTCATCCTGCTTAACATGTTTATAAAATTTGCATTATCTGGACTTAAATGTTTTGGAATTCGCGTATTAGTTTGACACAAACAAAATAAGTCAACGACCCATACAAAAATACTGACGAATATTAATCTGCTTCTCACATGCTACATCATCAAATATCATAATCGAATTATTTTTAACTTCTTCTTATTATACATTTACTGATAACGAGTTAGTAATATTCGTTCCGTGTGTGTAGTTGCCAGACCTCCCATCGGACGCGTCCCCAGGTGGCGGATTGGGGGGGGGGCTGTGTTTGGGGTAGCGAGCTTCATTTTGTTTGTCCTAAAACGGATAAAACTTGTTATCCTAAATTGGGCCAAAGGGGGTTTAAGTACCACCCGCGGACCAAAAACTGGATAGGGGTCGCTCCCAAAAAGAGTCGGTATATGGAATATGTCAGAAGAAGAAAGAAAACTTACGGTGCAGGGCCTAAATAACACAGTACCGGCGGTTGGTGAGGGTGTGCAAGCGGGCCCCCAGGCGTCGTCATCAAAAGACTGCAAGACCCCTGTGGAGGTGGGTAACTTGGCTTCCACAGACGGTAATGTGACAAGCGACACAAATGCTATATGCAAAAATTATAAGGACGCCGGTTCAGATGAATCGAACTCCTCAAAGACAGACGAAGTCAGCAAGATGGTAGAGGAAGTAAGTGCTGGTATAGCCAAACTCACCACAAGGAAGGTGAGACTATCCGGGGCTCAACGGCGTAAACTCGCCAAGTTAAACCGGATGAAGAAACCTCCGAAAGCTGCCAACGATACAAAAGCTAAACAAGATGGGACTTTGGAGAAAGAACAATCTACACCCACATCCTCGGATGTGGGCAAGAGAATTCGATCCCCCGAGGACCAGAACATTGTTATCGCAAAAAAGAAGAAAAAGTGTTCCCCGTCCACCAGTAACTCGGCAACCAAAAAGTCCATCTCTGGGCAAGGAGGCTCCATTACGGATACTCAACTGACCGGAATGAACAAACCGTTGGCGGCTACTGAACCGACGGCGCCGAAGACGATCTCTTCACGGAACGACAGGGTTCCCAGCCAGTCTTCAATGAAGAGAAAGTCAGAAGCGAAATCGGGTAAGGAACATCCCATCTCTTATGCGAAGATAGCTAAGAGGTCAGTCATGGACGAACTAAGCTACGCTGTGATTGACCAAAATAACCCTTCGGGTAAAATCCCCACAGCCCAGAGACAATGTCTCGAAGAGGCCATAAATGAAACGATTATGCAGTATGTCTTAGAGGCGGACGACGACGCAGCTGCAATCCAAATAAATAGCTACAACTTTTCGACGGATGTCCTTATGCTACAGCTGGCCTCGAAAACTTGCATAGGTATCCTGAAAAAGTTGGTGGAAGAAATTCCTGCCCCTTGGGAAGGCGCTAAGCTGGCCCTCGTTAATAAGGCCGATATTCCATCCATGACCAAGACGTCGGTTTTAATAAAAGGTTGGGGTGGCAAATATGCTACGGAGCAGATCCTAAAGGTCCTCGGTAGACAAAACAAGGGTCTAGTCGTGGAAAAATGGGAGATTTTTCACAGGGAGGAAACCCCAACGGGTACTCCAATAGTTGTGGGAATCGACCAGGACTCCATTACTCATCTAAAGAAGTCGAAGGGCAAAGCGTTCTTCGTATCCACAGACGTCTACTTTAAAGTAGGCAAGAACTGTAGTGTGTTTGACAAGTCTGCGTTACCATACCGTCTGTATGTAACTAGAGACCCACACTTTGTGGAATGTTGTTTGTCCACAACATACCAACCCTACTAGCGTGTGATTTTGCAAGCTATGCTAAATCACATACTAATATAATTTATGTTTAAGTAACATTAAGTATTTTTTAAGATACAATAAACAGTTGCTCAGTAGAGCTCAAGAACAATTAGTGTTTTATTTTTAATAACACTACATGGCGATCCTGCCAGTGTTTTTTTTTAATTTTGTCTAAAAAGTAAAAAAAAAAAAAAAGTAACATAAAGGGTTGGGTCCAACAGGACCTGACCCTGAAAAAAAATCACGTTAAAGTGATTGTTATAAACATTATAAAACAATTTCAAAAAAAAAACAACAAAAATATATGCTAAGAATATTTCTTCCACAAAAACAAAAAAGCAAAAAAAAAAATAATAAAATAAACAAAACAATTTCAAAAAAAATAACATTCCAACAAAACGATATGAAATTATAAAAAAAGATAATAAAAAAAAAATTAGAAGACACATTAAATAGATCAGAAGATGCAATGTAGCTAAAACATTGCCGGAGACACACGCCAAGTGCTCCAAGGGTGGTGTGGCCAAAACACCACCAGGAAAACAAGACCAACATGACCAAAGTAATGAAAGATATTTTGGGTCGCTTCAAGGACTTGCAATTCTTCACTGGTGAATCTATGGATTGCAATGGTATGATTGATATGTTTGAATATCGTGAAACTGATGGACAAAATCAACCCATCTTAATGTTCTTCAATCATGGTTTGGAAGAAGAAAAATGCTAAATCAATCTACAACAACTTAAAACTACAGCAATACAACAACAGTAAGATGAAATTTATTCAACGAGATAACAACCATTATATTACAACATCAATAACAGATTTAAACAAGGTAAACATATTTTAAGCTACAGCGGCGTCTGTTCCGTACAGTACAAGTTCAGATGTTAAATATTAAATTTTTTTTTTCTAACTACATTTTTTTTTGTTTTAAATTAAACTTAAACAATTTATATTGCACAACAAACAAAAAAAAAATAATTTAAATATTTAAATTATAAAGTTTAAAAAAAAAAAAAAAGATCAGTCAGGAAAAAATGTGTATAAGAATACTAAAAAAGCTGAGTTATATAAGATTCAATTAATATTTTTTTTTAAATTAAATAGAAATTTGTCATCTAAATTTAATTTTACATTTCTTTTAAAAATTTTTTATGTTAAAAAAAAAAAAAAAACCTTTAAAACATTCTGAATTAAAATTTTTTTTGAATATTATAAAAATTTCTATTTATTGGCAAAATTCCGTGCAAAGAAATATAATATTAAAAATCCCAACAACAATTCTAATGTTGTGATTATAAAGTTATAAATTTTAATCAAAAAATTATAAATTTTAATTTATAAATTATAAGTTTTCATTTAAAAGTTATTAGTTTTAATATAATAATTATAAATTTTAATTTAAATTAAACATTTTTAAAATTGTTGTTAAAATATAGTTGACCTTTATTGTTGATGTGTGATTGATTTAGTTTGGCTCGAGGTCATGTAATTTAGAAAAAATAAAAACACAAAATTTGTATGTTTTAATTTTTATTATCGATATTTCGAACGGAATCTCCGTTCATCTTCAGGATAATACTAAAAACAAAAATACATATATTTTTTAACATTTATGAAAACATTGATTTTTAAATAAAATTAAAAACATAAAAATAGTAACAATGATTACGTACATTTAATGTTTTGTTAATCAAGCGCGAGTTGAAGTGTGTCTTTGCTTGTCTACTTTCTTCTTCCAACTAGATTTTGGTTTCAGCTAGTTTTTTGTGTAAGCCGTCGGTGTTTGTTTACCGTGTGTCTGTATAAGTGAGCACTCTTGTCTGTATCAGTTTTGTAGTTTAATCTTTTATCTTGGGGTACATCTATAATGAATAACATCTCCTGAGTATATCTCTTCGCATAATTTTTCTCTTGTTGTAATACGCACACATCTTTAAAATTTGGTTCGTGGCCAGTTATTGTACTATGGGCCGCAAGCGCAGTTTTTTGTTCAATGGGTTTGTTTATGGCCTTATGATCTGACTTATGGGACGATAGTCTTGTTTTTAATTTTGTTTTAGTGGTCCCAACATAGACTTTATTGCATTTGTTGGACCCGTTGCCATTGCAGCTAATTTTGTAAATGAGTTGGATTTGTCTTCGTTGTCAAGTTTAGATTTTGTCTTGCTGAATAACTTATTTAAGGAATTAGAAGTTTTTAATGCTATTTCATACTGATCTCTGTTATAGCTGTCAGAGTTTTTAACGGTCTGTTTTTACAATACGTGTATAATTTCAGACGAACGTGTGGCACCCGAACGAATACGTAAGGAAATGAGTTTTTATAATTCGTTCGCCTGACTTAAGTTTGAGTACGTTAAGCTTTATGTTATGTCAAACAGTAGAGATTGCCATGACATTGCTTTTCGGTTTTTGTTAGTTTATTTCATAACCAAATAACTCATTTTTCGTTGCTAGATGGCAACCCAACACTATAATTGAAATATAAACAAAAACAGCTGATTTTTGCTTAAAAAAAAATTAATTTATTTTGTTTAGAAAACAATAAAAGTGGATATAAAAATATAATTTGTATAAAAAAAAAACAAAAACATTTACAACTAAAAATGTAAATAAATATTTAAATTTATTTTCATCGGGATAAACATTAATTGCATTTATAGTAATTAAATGTGCTAAAGTCCCAAAACTTATTTAACAAATTGTGAAAAGCAATCTGATGTAGGCGTGTCCCTATCCGGATTTCATTCCTGCCCAAGGAAATCTTCAGGGGACTTTGTTATTAGAATTTCTAGAGATATTTGTTATGTTAAATCACAAACTCAATGAGAATTTCTTGTCCTCGTCTAGGAGCGTGATTCAAAAAAAAAATATCAAAGAAAAAACAAAAACAACAACAAAAAATTGTCACAATTGGCTTTGTCATCTTCCAAATACTACTCTGTTTTTTTGACATACCTAGCAATGTAGTGACGTTTATTCAAGTAAATCAACAATAGAAAATCATATGTTTTCTATTAGTGTCAGTTACATTTAAATATAAATATAAATGAAAATAAAAATAAAAATCATTATTCTTTTTTTTATTACAATTTTTTGTTAAAAAGTATTACAGTAAAACCCGGTTAAGATGAACTCCGAGGGACCAAATAAATTAGTTCGTCTTAAGCGAGGTTCGTATTAAGCGGGTATTTTTAACGATAAAAAATATGTATTTATTAAAACAAAAACAAGATTTTTACATAAATAAAAAATAAAATTAGCATTTCATGCATCCACAATTAAAAATTCAATTAAAATTCTTCATTTAAAAAAAAAAAATCTGTTATTTTTTTCTGAATGACTGAATTAACGATTCGTTATAAGTTTTTCTATTACCAAAATATGATTGTCAGCTTCTTCGGCACACGATTTTGTTCGAATATATTACTTGACAAATTTTCAACATCGGCAGGATTAACAATTTCCAATATTTCTTCACCTGATAAAGTATGTGACGTTAAAACATTAGCATCTATATCTAGAAAGTCATTAAACGGATAAAGAGTGTACTAAACATGGTAATTTGTGTGAACACGAGGGTTCGTATTAACCGAGTTCGTATTATAAGATGTATTTTATATAAATATTTTTGCCAAAACGTCGGGATTTTTAAATTAGTTCGTATTAACCGAGTTTTACTGTATTTTTTTTTTAATATTAAATTGTGTTGCCTTCTTTCTTTGACGAATACTTTTTTGTGAACGTCTATTTTTGACGTTTGTGACGTTTCAAATCGCATTGTGGAAACCAAAAAAAGAGACGAAAACGACAACTCTTACGTTTTCACTCAATTCAAAGTGACATTTGCATTACAAAACCCCAAAATGAATTTCTTCACTCATTTACACGAATTTTTTGAGTGACACGTCTTACAAAAACAGACCGTAATTCTTTCGGAAAGACCCGGTATATACGTTACTGATTTGTAAATCTTTTCCGGTTTTTCTTTATTGTTGAGCGTTTTCTTGGCTTTTACATGTTTGATTAATTCCATGATAGTTTTGTTTGGGAAATCATTTTTCTTAAGAGTTGTAATTATTTTGTTTGTATTTTCTTTATGAAAAACATCATCGCTGATATCTAAAACTCTTCGTATGAAGTTGGTGGCTGTATTAACAATTATTCGCCTAGGGTGTTTAGAAAAGAAATTTATGAGTCTTCCTGACGCAGTGGGTTTTGATACCAATTTAGTTTTAGCTGGTTTCCTGTTCTGATTATAACCGAGTCCAAAAACGGCAGTCGGTTGTTATTTTCTTCCTCTTTGGTAAATTGTATTTGCCTGTTATATGAGTTTAATATTCTTAACGTGTCATCTACTTTGTCTGTTTGTAAGATACAGAATAAATCATCCACATATTTTGTGAAGATTCTCGGTTTGGTATCCATCTTTTCTATAGCATAGTCTAACAATTTCTACATGATTATATCGGCAATAACCGGAGAGGCTGGTGAGCCCATGGGCATTCCTTTTCGTTGTTCATAAAAGTTGTTTTCATATTTGAAATAACGGGTCTCTTTTATGCAGAAATTTAATATTTCCATAAACAACTCTTTTTGGGATTTTTGTGTGTTTTTCTAAACTGTGCCACTGTTCTTCAATTGTTTTCAAAGCAAAATTAACAGGGACGCTAGGGAATAACGAAACTACATCGAAGGAAATAAGGATTTCATCATCATCTATCCGCGTATTATTTATCCTATTTTTAAATTCAATTGAATCTTTAACGTTGTATTGTGATTCTTTTGTCAAATTCTTAAGAATTTCAACAACATATTTGCAAAGTCCATATGCCGGTGAATTTATTGACGAGCATATGGGTCTTAAAGGGGTATCTGGTTTGTGTATCTTTGGCAACCCGTAAACCCTTGGTGCTACTGAAGTTTTAGTAATTAATCTGTTTTTCTCTTTTGTGCTTATTATATTTAATTTGAATAATTTTTCTATTAAAATGTTGTTTTTGTTCTCTAAAATTGCTGTGGGGTCCTTTTTTAAACGTTTATACGTACATTAGAGTGATTTTTTGTTTGTATGAAAAAAGTTTTTTTTCGTAATTTCAAAAAGGTCCGGGCAGAATATAATAAAACTGGGTCTAAAATTACGATTCTGAAGTTTTTGGACAAATCGGACCACGTCATCACGTGCCTCATCGAGGTCAAAGTTTCGGAACCCTAGAACAATTCGGCAAAATAAATTACATCTTTTAGACTTGTGATATGACTTTTCTTATTAATTTCCCTACGCTGAGTTCAAAAATGCTAAAATTTTTGAAATCGCTGAATTAGTTTTTGAGATATCACGATTTGAAATTTGCTGAAAATTTCGAATTTCTTGTTTTATACATGTGCGACATCTAGTTTTTTTGTTGGCAAAAAATATTCTATCGTAGACAACAACCTCAAACGGAATATAACCCAAAAAGTTTGAATTTTCTTATTTAAATAAATTTAACGAATTTTAATTATAAATGTCAAGGAGTACCAGATGTATAACATAAATTGTATGAAAACGGGAAGATTATAGTATTGTTACGAATTTGGGGATTCTTGTTGCTAAATATAAAACAGCAAGATGGCAACACTATGAAATACAGTCAAACAATCACTATTTTCCGTTAAATTCAAAATTGCTACTATTCTGTAACCAGTAATTGCCAGATCAGTCGAGCTTTTTCTAGAAGTGATGCCAACTGGTATAAATACCAGTGCGCCGCGAATAAATGAGTCAGTCGTAATTAAATCGTCGAAGTCGTTAAGTTGTAATCGAAACGTGAAGCGATAACTATCAACCTTAAGCTACAAGCTAATTAATTTAGTGTGAAACGGTTATTTAATAAATCTAAAGTTAAATTAAATAAAAAGTGTTTTATTTTGCAAATAAAAGAATCCGTAAAATTGTTTATTCAACGGGAATTAAACAAAACACGATTTATAAAAGGCTAAATCGTAACAATTGGTGTCAGAAGTGAAATTTGCAATAAACTTTAAATAAAAAAAAAAAAAAAAAAAAAAAAGGACAATCATGAAATTTGAGGAGCTGAAAGTTGAGCAACTCAAAAAGGAGTTAAATAAGCTAGATCTTCCGACAGCAGGTAATAAAGCGGAGCTGCAAAAAAGGCTTATAGATGAATTCAAGCGGCGTGGCATTGACATCGGAGCGCACGATTTTGAGGAAGAAAAGGTAATGGAAGTATCCACCCTCACTGCACCAAGCAATACAGACTTTAATGCAATGTTTGCTGCAATGATGGAGCAAATGACGAAAATTCAAGAAACTTCTAGAGCCACCAACGAGAAACTTCTATCGGAAGTTCAAGAAACTTCTAGAGCCACCAACGAGAAACTCGCAGAAGTTCAGGAAACTTCTAGAGCCAGCAACGAGAAACTTTTAGCTGAAGTTCATGAAATTTCTAGAACCACAAACGATAAATTACTGGAGATTTCTGAGGTAATAAATAAAAGAGTAGATTCCATTGAATGCAAATTCGATGAAGAGCTGGCTGACTTAAAGAATAAAATGAACAATCTAGAAATTGATATAGAGGCAAAAATTAACAATCTGCAAATCCAAGGCGGACCGGTGCGAGTAATATCAGAAACTTCTTGTAAGACAAAGACTCCCAGTTTTGATGGCAGTACACCATTTACAGTATTCCAGTTCCAGTTTGATACGGTTGCCAGCAAAAATGGTTGGAGCGATGAAGAAAAAGCAATACAGTTGATTCTTGCTTTAAAAGGCACCGCAGCAGAAGTTCTCGAAACTGTCCCTATTAGCTGCAGAAACAATCATGGTGACATTATGGCGGCACTACAACGTAAGTATGGTGGTGAACATAAGAAAGAGATATACCGTATGGAGCTGCGAGGCAGAGTACAAAAAGCCAATGAGTCTCTTCAAGACTTTGCAATGGAAATTGAGCGTTTGGTGCAGCTGACTTATCCTGGCGAAAATCACCCGTTTTTGGATCAGTTTAAAATAGAGGCATTTGTGAATGGCATTCGTGATTTCGATGTCAAGCATGCGGTCTGTGCTACGCAAAAGTTATCTTTTGCAGAAACTGTTTCCTTTGCGTTAGCTCAAGAGACTGCTAAAGTAATTTCGAAGCCACAATTTTGCAGAGCTCGAAAAATCGAGGTTACCGACGAAAAAGAGAGTAGTCTCATTAAGGACATCAAGGAGGCGATTAATGAGGCATTTGCGCAGAATCAAAATAAAGCCCGAGGTAAATGCTATAACTGCGGAAAAGTCGGCCATTTTCAGCGAAATTGCAAAGCGCCACGTAAAAGATCCAGATCTGCTTCTCCACCGAGAAACAATAAGCGGTCTAACAATGCATCATCACACGAGTCACCGTTAAACTAAAACGAGCCAGCACAGAGGGGCATGAGCTGGCTCCCACAAACGAGGGCCTCACGATCTTCATATCAGTAATGCAACAGAAAAACAGCAACCTTACTGCTTGTGGCTACATTAACGGAGAAAAGCGCATTTGTACTATAGACACCGGAGCATCACATTCCATTATAAGGACCGATTTAGTAAAGCGGAGAATCGAGCAATTGAGCAATATAAGATTGCGTACAGCTACGGGAGAGTCTGCCACTGTTCATGGAAAAATTAATGTGAAGGTAGCTATGGCCAACATCGTTGCGTATCATGAATTTATCGTTGCCGATATTGTGGACGAAGTCATCATTGGTGCAGATTTCATGATAAGACATAACATTAATCTGCACATGGGACAACAAACAATGATTTGGCGTAATATTGAAATACCCCTCGATGTTGGTTATGAAAATAAGGCCCAAGTAAGAAAGCTAGTAGCCATTGAGAACCAAAAATTACCACCACAATCCGAAAATTTGGTATGGGCCCGTGTGGAGGGAGATTGTGAGGATAACCGTTTGTGGGTGGTAGAACCAACTGAAATAAAGAGTGACTTATTAACAGCAAAAGCTCTCGTCAAAACTTGCAAAGATGGAAGAGTTCCCGTGAGAGTGCTAAATCTATCTAGCCATGAAAAAGTCGTCAAACAAAACATCGAAATAGCTCAATGTGCTCCAGCAGAGGCAGTAATAAATAGCGAAGTGAAGCCCGAACCTGTTAAAATATCCGCAAGAGAACGTGAAATACTAGACGAACATATGGGAAAATGGATAGCCGGTTTAGCAGCGCCTGACAAGAATAAGGCGAAACAGCTACTTAAAAAGCATGCATCTGTTTTTGCCTTAAAAAGCCAAAATCAAGGTAGAACAGCAATTGTAAAGCACGAAATAAACACCGGCGAAGCAAGACCAATAAAACAAGCGCCCAGAAGTGTACCCCTCGCAAAACGAAATGAGGTGAAAGAGATAGTAAACGAAATGGAGCAGAACGGCGTAATTGAACCATCTTCGAGTCCTTGGAGCTCGCCAGTGGTCTTGGTGAAAAAGAAAGATGGCGGTACCAGATTTTGTGTCGATTATAGAAAATTAAATGACGTCACCAAGAAAGACAGCTATCCACTACCTAGGATCGATGACACCTTGGATACGCTTGCCGGAGCCAAATGGTTTTCCACCTTAGACTTGCAAAGTGGTTACTGGCAGGTGGAGATTGCAGATAAAGACAAAGAGAAAACCGCCTTTAGTACAAGTGAAGGTTTGTGGCAGTTTAAAGTTATGCCATTCGGACTCTGCAATGCTCCGGCCACATTTGAACGCCTTATGGAACGTGTATTAAAGGGACTTCACTGGACAACATGCTTGGTGTATCTTGATGACATAATTGTCATAGGAAAGACTTTTGATGAACATCTCAAAAACCTGGTTGAAGTCTTTAAACGTATATCATCGGCAGGACTAAAACTTGGCATAAAGAAATGCACACTGTTCCAGAAAGAGGTAAAATATCTGGGTCATCTTGTAACAGCAGACGGCATTTCTACTGATGAAGATAAAATACGAGCTGTAAAGGACTGGCCTCGCCCGAAAAATCTTCATGAATTGCGAAGTTTTCTGGGTCTTTGCACTTACTACCGACGATTCGTACCAAATGTTGCCAGCATAGCCGCCAGCTTACATGAACTGACCAAAAAGTCGAGACCGTACCAGTGGGGTGAAGCACAGGAAAGTGCGTTCCAAAAGCTAAAAGAATTGTTGTCTACGGCACCAGTTCTGACATATCCCATCGCTGGAGAAAAATTTGTGCTAGATAGCGATGCGAGCGGCTACGGAATAGGAGGCGTGCTTTCACAGGTGGTCAACGGGACAGAAAAAGTTATTGGCTATTACAGCCGAATACTTTCGAAGCCTGAGAGGAACTATTGTGTTACGCGACGCGAGCTGCTGGCAGTAATAGAGTGCATAAAACATTACCACAAGTATTTGTATGGCCAACATTTTACGCTGAGGACTGACCATGCTGCACTTAGATGGCTGTTACAATTTAAAAATCCTGAAGGACAACTTGCGCGCTGGATTGAACGCCTGCAGAGCTACGATTTTAATATCGAGCACAGGGGAGGTACAAAACACAGCAATGCGGATGCCCTCTCGCGGCGACCCTGTAACTTGGAGTGCAGACATTGCGTTAAAGCCGAAAAGAAAGAATGTGTAGTTGATATTCGGCTAATGCAAATAGAATCGGAAGAAGACTGGTCAACAGCACAAAGGAATGACCCAATCCTGTCAAAAATTGTAGTGGCTAAAGAGGAAGACAGAAGACCTACCCGCAATGAAATATCAGCAGAGGGACCACTTTTGAAATCTTATTGGGCACAATGGAATAGTTTGAAACTGGTAAATGGTTGCTTATATCGCACGTGGGAGAGTGCAGACGGCAAATCTTCATCTAATTTAATAGTCGTGCCGTCCTCTAAGATGAATGAAGTATTGAAAGAGTTCCATAATGGTCCCAGTGGAGGTCATCTAGGCATAACAAAAACCCTAGAAAAATTAAAACAGCGGTTTTATTGGGTTGGATGTCAACAAGCTGTAGCCGATTGGATAGCAAACTGCACAGAATGCATCGCGGCCAAAGGTCCAGTAAGGAGAAGTCGAGGACTACTTCAGCAATACAACTCAGGTGCGCCATTTGAGAGGATAGCGATGGATGTTGCAGGCCCATTTCCTGTAAGCAACGCTGGAAACCGATATGTGCTAGTAGTAATGGATTACTTTAGCAAATGGCCAGAGGTATACGCCATCCCCAACCAAGAAGCAAAAACGGTAGTGGAAGTATTTGTGAACAACTGGGTGTGCCGTTATGGTGTTCCAATAGAATTACATTCTGACCAAGGTAGAAATTTTGAATCCGGCGTGTTTAAGGAAATGTGTGAGCTATATGGCATAAGAAAAACCCGGACAACGCCACTTCATCCACAGTCTGATGGCATGGTCGAGAGATTTAATCGCACTCTGGAAGAATACTTGCGAAAAGTGGTGAGCGCCCATCAGAAAGACTGGGACGAGCACATACAAAAATTTTTATTAGCATATAGGTCGGCTGTGCATGACTCTACCTCTAGAACACCAGCAAAAATTATTTTTGGAACCGAATTGAGACTGCCTGGAGATTTGGAATTTGGCTTTAAGCCTACACCGTTAGATGGGAACGAGGAAAACTCTTCTCGAGCGCAAGAAAATTTGAATGAATTACATGACTTTGTGCGCGGTCGAATTAAAATGACCAGTGATAAGATGAAAGCCAGATACGACCGAGCCGCAAACTCTGAGGGATTCACTGAAGGTCAGCTGGTTCTACTTTTCAACCCACAACGAAAGAAAGGATTATCTCCTAAACTACAGACGCATTGGGATGGGCCTTACCGAGTGATCAAGAAGTTGAACGATGTTGTCTACAGGATCCAGAAGTACAACAGCCCAAGATCTAAAATGAAGGTGGTCCATCTTGAACGACTAGCAAATTACGGAAAGGGAGATAGTGTGCCTATTCGGGACGAACAGGCTTAAGTGGGCGGCAGTGTTACGAATTTGGGGATTCTTGTTGCTAAATATAAAACAGCAAGATGGCAACACTATGAAATACAGTCAAACAATCACTATTTTCCGTTAAATTCAAAATTGCTACTATTCTGTAACCAGTAATTGCCAGATCAGTCGAGCTTTTTCTAGAAGTGATGCCAACTGGTATAAATACCAGTGCGCCGCGAATAAATGAGTCAGTCGTAATTAAATCGTCGAAGTCGTTAAGTTGTAATCGAAACGTGAAGCGATAACTATCAACCTTAAGCTACAAGCTAATTAATTTAGTGTGAAACGGTTATTTAATAAATCTAAAGTTAAATTAAATAAAAAGTGTTTTATTTTGCAAATAAAAGAATCCGTAAAATTGTTTATTCAACGGGAATTAAACAAAACACGATTTATAAAAGGCTAAATCGTAACAGTATTAACGGGAAGATTATACTCATCATAGTTTTCCATTTTGAATTTAGTCTCATATAAAAATGGTCATATATCATCACCAATAGATGGTTGAACCAGTTATATTGTCAATATTCATAGGAAATTGAAAGCTTTACAAAAATGGTTTCCTATACATTTTTCATTAATCTAACCATATAAAAGATATTCAAGGTCAAAGATTGAAATATCTTGAGGAAAATAACTTTTTTGTTTTGAATTTTTTATTTTCCTCAAGGTATTTCAATCTTTGACCTTGAATATCTTTTAAATGGTTAGATTAATGAAAAAAGTGTAATAGATCATTTTTGTATAGCGATGAAAATGGTTCAACCATCTATTGGTGATGAGATATGACCATTTTTATATGAGACTAAATTGAAAATGGAAAACTATGATGAGCATAATTTTCCCATTAATATTAAGAGCTCATACTTGGTAAGTACTTTCTAGAGGCACCCAGCAAATAATTTGACAAAATTAATTGATATCACAAAAAAGGTTTTCAATACTACAGTTTAATTTAAAGTTTTTTTTTCCTTTTGAACTAAAAAATATTTTGTAAAAAAAACTTACAAAAGTCTGAGATACTTTAAAGGTTTTTTTGTTTTTAAATTTAAGCCAAAGAAGTTGTTTCACAAGGTATATCTTTTACAAAATATCTCAAAAGTATTTTTTTCGGAAGTTTTGTTTTAAAAAATTGTTAATCGTAATCGTATTTAGAAAAATAAATTGGCAAAAAAAAAAGAATTTGGAAATTTTCTTGGGGAATTTCGGGAATTTCGGTTTCCTAATTGAGGACATGAATCAAAACTTATCTGGCAACACTCAATTGTAATTATACTTTTGCCTGTTGTCTATAATAACTTTATAGAGTAATAAATTGATACACAAGATGGCGCTCATATTATAAAAAAAAAATTCCTGATTTTAAACGAAATTGAAATCGTGATATCTCAAAAACTTATTTATCGATTTCAAAAATTTTAGCATTTTTGAACTCAGCGTAGGGAAATTAATAAGAAAAGTCATATCACAAGTCTAAAAGATGTAATTTATTTTGCCGAATTGTTCTAGGGTTCCGAAACTTTGACCTCGATGAGGCACGTGATGACGTGGTCCGATTTGTCCAAAAACTTCAGAATCGTATTTTTAGGCCCAGTTTTATTATATTCTGCCCGGACCTTTTTGAAATTTCGAAAAAAAAATAAAAAAATCAGTCTAACGTACATATGTCACCGATCATATTATTCATTTTCCGTGTGTAGTCTTCTACACACAGCAACGGTTTTATTACCCTTATCTGAATTAAGAATAAGAATGTCACTATTCTCTTCTAAAAACTGTTGTACTCGTCCCACTGTGTCTACTGTAATTTTGTCTCTTAAACCAAGCATGGATTTGCTTAGGTGATTGTCTATAAGAGAAGTTAGTTTTGTTCTCGCTGTTTCTTGATTTTCTCTGTTCTCTATTGTTTGTATTATATCTTCACCATCTGCAATGCATTTGAATAATGGAAGGTTTTAATTGTGTTGGGTAATGCGTGTTTAGGACCCAATGATAATAACCATTTAACGTCTGTAGGTATGTTTTTGTTAGTTTTGTTGACAAACCAGTCCTCGCTAGTGTTTTTGTTATTTGTGGTATTCTCAATGCTGCTCTCTTCCTTTAGTTTTTGTAAATAAATGATATCAGATCCTGCTCTTCTAAGAGTTTTTTTAATATGCATTTTGCTCTTAATAGATGGTCTTTGTTTAAATGCATCTGTTTGTGTTTTTGTTGTATAAGTAGATGCAAAATCTTTATATTAAAATCATAGATGTGTCTGTCCAAGTCAGTTTTTAAATTTGGCGCAATTTTATTATCTATTTTAAAAAAGTTGTTTATGTTCTTGGTGGTGTTACGTATAAAGTTCGGTATTATGCCGATTTTCTTGCACTTCATCAAGAATGTTGTGGTTGATTTTAATTTTGCAAGTGTTGAATTATGTTTTTTATAATTACCAGTGATGTTAATGGTGGTTTTGTTGTATTTTGTTTTAATATTTGTTTAATAATTATAAAATTGTGTTTAAAATTTGAAAATTATAAATTATAAATTCAAAATTTTAAACTTGAATTTAAAAATTATAAATTAAAAAAAAAAATTATAAGCTAAATTTTTATTGAAAATATTGAAAAGTAATTAATTAACTACCGTGGTCTGTTCATACAATTCAATTAATTACAAAAAGATCTTTAAACAATTTTTTTTAAACAAAAAAATATATATCTATTCAAAGAAAATAAATTTTATTTATCTATGTCTCTTTAAATATTTTTTTTACATTGCAAAAACGGAGGATGGGTTAAACATGGTATTGATCAAATATTATAATTACCAATACGAAAGAAACAATATAAAATTAGTTAATTGAAATTAACACAAAAAAAAAAAGAGAAAGAAAGTTCAAATAAAAAAAAAATATTTTAATAAAAGATTATTATCTTTTCAAGATCATTGAATATTATTTGAAGTTCATTGATTATTAAAAAATTACTAAAAATTTAATAGCTATTTTTATTGACTATGGTGACTCCTACGGGACACTCCCCTAGTGCAATAAAAATCTACCGGTCATCAAATGATGTATGACCTATATTTGCCGTTGCAATTGGGATCTGTCTACCTGAAGGTGACGGATAACGAATGCCACGACAAATATATAATTTTTTTTTAATTACTGAAAACAACTAACAAATCGAAATCCCTGTTAATAACAGCCCAATTAAACTTAGTTTAAGTAAATCAATGTAAACTTGATTTTTGTACATGTAATGGGTTGCATTATTGACAGAGATGGATAAGACCAGTATTTTACACTGTAAATTTTATTCTTGATTTTAAAGAACTGGCCGCACTTTCATGTGCATTAAAGTGCCAAAAATCTTATATTTACGAAAATTTAATAACTTTACATTAAAGTTATCCTTATTTGGAATCATTTCTCCAACACTAGGAATGCGAGAAAATGATTAAATGGCTGCACTAATCTGTGCACAAAATATGCCACACTATTTAATCATTAATTTATTTTTTTTAGACCGACCAAATATAATGAAGTATAATAAACTCCATGGAATTTTTAAAAATATTTTTGAATATCCAATTATCAATATTATGAAATCTTTTTTTTTTGTTTCTATATAAATTTCGTAAACTAAAATTGGAAATTCGGAAAATTTCCAACGATACAAAAATAAAGTTTCTCAGATATTAAAGAAAATTTAATGAATCATTTTTGTATTTATGAAAATGATGCCATGACCAATGGATAAAAATTCGTTATAGTTTTCCTTGCAAACAACAAGAAAAACCCTTATAATAGGCGAATTGACATTGGGAATTTTCTATAGTAATAGTGAATTGAAATAGTAGTCTTTGAAAATATTTTTTGTAGACTTTGCTAAGTCAAATCATCATTATTAAGGGAATATAATTTTTATTCCCATACATTAACAACAAAGAAACTTTGAATATTTTTTTTGCGTTTTAATTGTTTTACAACTATAATAGTTGTAATTATTATTTCTTATTGTTGTAAATATTAAGGTTCCTTTGAAATTTCTAAGATTTCTCAAAATCCTATTGGAAATCATTTTTCCTCGGATGTGAGCCTTGAGCAAGCAACCACCCAATTTACAGTTCATTTGTAATATAATCTTTTGTAAAATGGAACGATTTTTAGTATCATTGCATAAGGTACGAGAGTTGACAATTTGAGTTGAGTATTTTCACTCTTAAATTCCTGTAATGCCGAATTACTGCTTTACTATATCATTTTGTATAGTTTTGATTTAGCAATGCTGTAAAGACAGCTACTGAATTTCACCTTTGTCCTGCATCATGATATAATTCTATGCCACAAATCATATTTAACAACAACTACAGTACTTTTCGCTTATAGTCACATCTCTTAGTTGCACACAAGTTGTGGACTATATCGCTAATGTGACTATATCGCTAGTTTTTTTATATGCCATTTTGTTGCCTATAAATAAATTGTGATATAGTCATCATAAAATGTGACTATATGCAATTTATTTATTATTATAACAGGTGGAAAATAAGGAATATAAAAACGATGTTTGAAACGATTCAGCTCAGTTTCCTTGTTCCAATTTTCGTTTTAGCCTCTTAAATTTTTAAATAATTTTAAACCGAAAAAAATTCAAGATTTCACAATTATATTAGAAATTTTCTGTATTGTGACTATAACTTAAATTATTTGCATATAAATTTACTTTTAGTAGCCAGAGTTTAGTGGCATATAAGCCAAATGTGATTATATCGTGAATGGACTATATCCTAAATATTTTGTATGCAATTTGATTTTAGATGACAGTAAAAGTGTAAAAATGGACTATATCGCTAAATGGACTATAAGCGATGTGACTGTAAACGAAAAGTACTGTACTATAATCGATATATCTTGACCTTCATTAAAAATACCAGTATTTTCAAACACAAATTAATTTTTTATAATAATTTGAGTTTCCTTTTGGAATTCTCTTATGACCCAGTTTTTAACTTCAAAAATACTCAGTGTTACATCAGACCGTGCAACACCCCTGTTTTATTTTTGACATAAAATTAAGGTCCTTTAGATTGTCAACTAAACCATTATTGTTGAGTTATAAAGCCATGAGAAGCCTGTATAGGATTCTCTTACCTAAAAACTTTTAAGTTTAGTCTTTCTTCATTATTGTTGAGTGATAAAACCATGAGAAGCCTGTAGAGGATTCTCTTACCTGAAACCTTCAAATTTAATCGTCCTTTATATTGTTCTTACTAATCTATATAGCTTTTAGAAGCTGGAACAAACTCACACATTTCATTTATGAGTCAATATACTCATAATTTTGTATTCTATTCAAAAGTATGGAAATTTAAGAAAACTAAATCAAATTTGGTTGGAATCTTTACACTGATGTAATCACTGTAAGCTATTCAGTCGTAAGTTTAGATTTCATCAGTACATGTTCCATTATGCTAGTCTTTATTTATTTATTTATCTCTTTATATATATATATATATATATATATATATATAATTTTGTATTTTTTTTAATACTACAATTTACTTAATGCTAAATTTTATGTTTGTTTTACAATTGTTTTTTTTTTTTTTTTTTGAGATTAACCATTTCCTTACAACGCACTATGTGTGTAATACGTACAAATTGATCCAGTTATGGATTATTTCGTAATATAATAACGTTGAATTAATCCGCATATTAAAAGTATTTATATACTTTACATGACTTAAATGAAACCGTGCAATTTCGACTCAGTTTCCGTCTATAAATTTCATGTAGACTTAAATGAAACTGCGCGATACGGCTCGGTTTCCCTCATATTTGTATGATTCACGTTATTGGTTCTTACGAACCAGGAATGGATCTCATTTTCGGAATCAAAAATTGATTCGATTTCGTTGCTCTCGAAAGCAGCAGATTCAACACTTGTGCAGACTACACGGATGCATCAAACACCAAAAATTAATTCTTATACTTCATTATATCATAAAATCTTTACCCAGATGCAAATACGTTAGTAATTACTAACAGTATATTTACCCTTACTGAATTTCGATAGAGGTGCTTATAGTTTCAAATGAGACTAATATAAATTTGAGGGAGACGTCTATCAAATTTTTAAATAATAAATGGCAGCGCGTTATGAAGATAATTCTTGATGAATTATATATATACGGTACATTAGCCAGCCCCTTTGTTAATAGGATATTGACCTAGACTCAATCATCCTAAGTCTTGAAAAAGTAGACGGCAAGGCGAGGTGAACGGAGCCCGTTAAATAGGCCACATATATTTTGGATGGTATAATAAAAAGTGTACTTTTTGATAAGCATTATAGAAATGCGCAATCGCGATTGTTGTTAGTACCGGGGTATTCCAAAAGAATATTTAGAGTTCTGATCTTAAATTGATAGAGCAGCTTGAGTGCTCTGGTCTGATCAAAGCTTAAATATTGTGTCAAATAAAGACAGGAAACCCAATACCGGAACTAGAATTCCGAAGAAGTTGTATACCAAGTCTATTAGATAGACTTAGTGTTTTGAAGTTGAGGCAAGCTATTGCTAAAGGCATTGGAAATAATTTCACACGCCTCAGGTCCCGAGACCGGCAATTAGAGTCCTCTTCTTAAAACTTAATAAAGAAAAACGACGTGCCAAACAAATAAGACAACTAAATTGCTAATGTATTCGAACATTACATTAGACATTAGTAGCACCATGGATAATTATTAATAATACTACTTTGATAATAATAAAAATAATAATAGAACGATTCAGTAAGAGGAAAAGGGTAAAAAGTTAACCTTGCAGTGATCAACAAGCTGCACTGCCAATAGGATTTTCTCATAAAATCTATAAATTATTTTGTAAATCTAAAATTTTTTATTTTTCGGTTAACTAGCTTTTACACTAAGAGTAAATAGCAAAACATTCTTTAATTAATGATAAATTCTTAGACACAGCGCAATTATTTATGGTATTAAAATACCCACAATCTATAATAAATATCGCTGATAATTCTTGCATGTCCTTTAATAACAACCAATATTATTACCTGAATTATTACTTATGAACTTGGACACTGGGAAATACAATTATTACCAAGTCCCATTTTTTTTTGAAAACATCGCATTCTTTGACATTAATGACCTTGCGGTAATGGCCATACCGGCGGGTACATGTAATTGAAAGGCATGTGATGTGTTTGATCTTAAGCCATTACATGGTGAAATAACAAATCATTTGAAAATTACAGTATTATAGAGAAAAATGATAAACATAAGTTACAAATAATACAGAAATAAAAATGTTGGTTGATTTCGCTTTTATATACTTGAGCGATACATTTTATTTTTGAACAAAATTTTTTTATGAAGATGAATTGCAATAATTTAAATCGTCTCTTAAATCCTTTCTCTAATTATCAATGTTATTAGAAATAGTTTCTTATTTAAGACCGTTGGTTTAAATTTCCTGTTGTTAATGCAATGTAATATTTTTCTTAAATAAGTTATATAAAAAGATCGATCAAAAAGCTACTCTAATTGATCAATCTTTTTCCTGAAAAGGGGAGATGTAGTGTGTTTGACAAGTCTGCGTTACCATACCGTCTGTATGTAACTAGAGACCCACACTTTGTGGAATGTTGTTTGTCCACAACATACCAACCCTACTAGCGTGTGATTTTGCAAGCTATGCAAAATCACATACTAATATAATTTATGTTTAAGTAACATTAAGTATTTTTTAAGATACAATAAACAGTTGCTCAGTAGAGCTCAAGAACAATTAGTGTTTTATTTTTAATAACACTACAGAACACAATTGGCTGGGATAAGTCGGACGCTAAGCATGCAGACTGTAGTGATGAAGCGACCACTAACAAGGAGGTAAGTGGCGTAAAAGATGCCACAAATGAAGAGGGAGAGTCAGTGATGACTAACTCCCAAGAAGAAAAACTGCTAGCCGACCCATGACCCAGATCCTGCAGGTCAACCTTCATCGGAGTAAAACGGCTACTCTTGCTCTGATGAAAAAATTACGCAGAGGTAAGATTCATATCGTTTTAATACAGGAACCTTGGACCACTAAGGACAAGATTGCTGGATTGAACGATCCGAATTTCCAAATATTTTATGTACACGCAGGCTCTCGCCCGAGAACCTGTATAATATGTCACAAAAATCTAAAATTTCTTTTTTCCCCAGAGTTATCAACGGTAGATGCGACCGTCCTCACGCACGGGAGCCAGAAGATGTTCCTGGTCTCGCTATATCTACCATCTGATGCGGCGACTCCACCACCAACGCCAGAACTCCAGGGAATTGTAACGGCTGCAAGGCAAACAGGTAAGGAAATTCTAATAGGTTGTGATGCGAACTCTCACCACATAGCTTGGGGCAGCACAAACTGCAACAAGCGAGGGGAAGCATTACTCGAATTTCTAAACTCAAATAACCTCTTTACCCTGAATATTGGTAACACGGCTACGTTTGTTAACAGATTAAGGGAAGAGGTATTGGATATAACGGTATGCACTGAAAATTTAGTGGATGATATCCAGCAATGGCACGTCTCGAACGAACATTCCTTTTCAGATCATCGGTACATTCTCTTTAGGCTAGCACAGCCTCCACCGGAACCGATAACGTACCGGAACAAGGCTAAAACGAACTGGACCAAATTTAGGGATAAACTGCAAGACCGTCTTGGCACGCCCCACGAACATCTTGGGAGTGGTGCGGACATAGACAGGGAAGTGGTTAGGATAACGGGCGGCCTTATTGAAACGTTTAAGGAGTGTTGCCCACTCCGATCGCGAAGATCTCCTCGGGAAAAACCCTGGCTGACGGGGGATTTGATCAATCTCGGGAGAGATGTCCGCAGACTTTATAATAGGGCCCGCCGAAAGAAGAAACGATCGGTGTACTGGGATGACTATCACAGTAGACTCAGAGAGTATAATAAAAGGATACGCACGGCGAAACGCAACTCTTGGAAACTTTTCTGAGAACAAGTGGACAGTGTGAGCGAGGTATCAAGGATAAAGAAATTCTTATCGAAAACCCATACGCAGCCCGAGACCCTTGTAGACGCAAGCGGGAGGAAGGCGAACACTATGGAACAATCGTTAAGAATACTTATGGAAACACACTTTCTTGTGGATAGTGCGGGAACCAACGGGGACCAACTTGAACCAAGGGAGGCATACGTTGGACCTTCAGAGGACCAACAACTTGCAACAACCTTGGGGCGAACGGTGGAACCTATTGGGTACCGACCACGAGCGGGAAGTATATCGGGCCATAGTATGGTTATAACCAGGGAGATGGTGATAAGGGCGGTTAACAGTTTCGCCCCATACAATGCAGCGGGACCGGATGAGATCTTTCCAGCTCTACTACAGCAGAGCATAGATTGGATCGACGGAAGTCTGGTAAACATTTTCACTGCGTGCCTAAAATTCGCATACACTGCAAGGTTATGGCAGGAGGCAAAAGTTGTTTTCATACCTAAACCGGGATAGGAGAGTTATGCGAACCCAAAGGCTTATCGGCCGATAAGCCTAACTTCCTTTTTACTCAAGACCATGGAGAGGTTAGTAAATGACATGGTTAAGAGTCAAATTCCTAGGGAATTACTTAGGTTTAGACAACATGCCTACTTGAAGGGGCGTTCAGTAGAAACGGCTCTTCACGAGGTGGTTTGTCATGTGGAGAGATATTTTGATCTAAACTGCTTCACTCTGGCAATTTTTATTGATATAGAGGGGGCTTTTAATAATGTCTTGACCAATGTGCTTATCCAGCCTCTAGAACAGTTTGACATTTACCGGGACATAGTAGCCTGGGTCGGTCATATGTTACGGAATAGGTGGATAAATTGCGAGGCAAATGGCATAGTGATAGAGACAGGGTTAACCGTGGGACTCCTCAGGGGGGTCCTATCTCCACTCCTATGGGTGACCACGATTAATAGTCTCCTGAGGATTCTATCCAGTGAAGGTTTCCAACCTGTCTGCTACGCAGACGATGTGGCGAGACTTTTAAGGGGGATAATCCTGGATGTCTATGTAGGAGGGCATCTTATGCACTCGAACTGGCGTACAACTGGGCTAGGCCCAGGGGCCTAAATGTCAATCCGGACAAAACCGAAATATGCCTTTTTACTAGGAAGAGGAAGATCATTGATTTTGATGAACCTATCTTCCTGGGAAAAATGGTTCACATCTCCGATAGGGTCAAGTATCTGGGAGTTGTTCTTGATAGGAAACTATCCTGGAGGGACCATATTGAGGAAAGGGTGAAGAGGGCCCACATATCGTGGGCCGTCTGTAAAAGGGCAATAGGATCTAAATGGGGTCTGAATCCCAGGATGACACACTGGGTATGCATTAGCGTTGTCAGACATCGATGAGATTTGGCTCGTATGTAGGACTATTGCAGAAGATACAGCGCCTATGCTGTTTGGGCATTAGTGGCGCAATGAGAACCACATCTACTAGGGCTGTCGAGACTATTCTGGCAATTCGCCCAATTGAAGTACAGCTGAGGGCTACCGGGGAATGGGACAATAATGGCCATATTACCAGGCACCGTACTATTATGGACCAATTGACGTTAATCCCGGACAGGCAACCATGGTTAAATGGGACCTTCTTGAGGAACCAACCGGGGATCCACTTTTACACGGATGGATCAAAACTGGATGGGAAAACGGGTCTGGGCTTCTGTAACGCTGACTTCAATGTACGCAAATGCTTCCGTCTTCCTGACCATAACACTGTACTACAGGCGGAGGTCACCGCGAATACGGAGTGCATTAAGCAGGTGAATATTATGGGCTTGACCGGATAAAGCCCGGATAGCCGCTTGGCTATCCGGGCTTTATCTACGGACTATGTGGGATCAATGACGATACTCAGGTGTAAAGGGGAAATTAACGATTTCTCTTCACGGGGACGCATTGAGATTATATGGGTGCGAGGGGACACTGTGGTATAGCGGGGAACGAAGTGGCTAATGATTTGGCTAGGGGAGGATCTTCCCTGGAATTAGTCACTTTGAAGAACGCTAAACCTTTTCGAGCTCTTAAGGCGGAGCTGGTGGACTGGGCTGACACCATGCATAGGACCATCTGGGAAAATGCGGGTGTTGGCAGGACTACAAATATTCTCTGGGGCAACCCGGACAAGGACAAGACTAGGGAAATTCTGAATCTCAATAGGAAGGAACTGAGTCTTTTGATGGAAATCCTCTCGGGACACTCGACACTTAGGGCCCATCTCCACCGTATTGGTAGGGCGGACTCGAAAGTGTGCAGGGCCTGTGGGGAAGACGAGGAGACCTTGGAACACTATCTCTGTGAATGCCCGGCATTTGCCGGGATCCGGGTCGAACTACTATCCAGTGACCCAATATCCACATTGGGGGATCTTAGGGGCATAGGATGGACGAAGTTGAGGAGTTTCGTCAATGCGACGGAGTTCCTGGGATAGTAAGGAGACATAGAACCGATTGTTTAGAGCGCACAACAAGCCGACACTCTGGCTTAAGTGTAAGTAATCAGGGACTTGAAGTAGGGAAGTATTTCTCTTCTCCGAATCCTCTTTTCGACCTAACCTACTATCGTATGCATCTTATGGTTATAGAATTTTCGTCAAACTCTAATTTGAAGTGTCAATAGAATGGAAGTTCACTTTCAATAATTCCTGCTAGTTGCATTTCTTTTAAGAGCAGCTCTTGTCTTAAAGTCTCGATAGCTCCCTCAACCGAAAAAAATTCTCTGCCTCCAGGTAATACCGTTGTTTTAGTTGTTGTTGTTGTCGACAAATTGGTTGATGTCCAAGGCTCATCTCCATATGTTATGCTAGCTTTAAGCAGGTTAAAATTAATCTTAATTTTAACCGTATCAATATTATGAAGTTGAAGATCAAATTCAATATTTTTATTATTTGTTTCATAGTTGAAGAGCTTTATAGGAATGCTTGCTCCAAGACTTGAATTGATTAGACTGCAGCAACACGTCACAAACAGAATTAAATTTATTATATTCATTTTTAATCACCAAGTAGCTCTTATTAAATACTTCTTCTCAGATCGATGGCTGTATACAAAGTGTTTGTTTTCTTTGGTCTACATATTGCGTCGAAAGTCGCTTTCTGGTATTTATCTCCGGGGCTCCATCATAAGATTCTCCGACTAAAGTAATAGAACCACCATACACATTAATCCCAATATGTTCCCTCGGCTCGAACTCAAAATTAGTCAATGTTAAAAATTTCGGTATATGATGATATTGTGAAATGTCTAGAAAAGTTTTTTTTAAACCACCATGACTCACCATATAAATTTTTATGAAGGAATAAGTGGGGTTTATATCAACAATTTTAAAATTTTTCCATACATCTTGACATATACAATATAATTTTGATGTATTTACTTGCTGAATCAGAAACATTTTCTTTTCTTATTTTATTTTTTGACTAAGCGCTTACACCAATTATCTCTTTTATACTAATCATTTCATAGTCCTGATTCACTTTTTCATTTAGTTGCACCTTGTCATCTTTTTTATTCATACTAATATCATCAAAATCGGAAAATGGACACATTAGTTGATAACTATCCAAAATTTTTGTTTGCGATGAACCTACATGTTATGCTCCAATAAAGATAATTTTCCCTCCAACAACTACAATTTTAAAATGCTCCCTTGGAGAAATTTTAAATTTTGTTGTGAGTAAAAATTCTGGAGGTTTACACCTTCTATTAAGCTCTAGAAGTTTTCTTCGACTTTCACCACAATTTTGCATAAAAATTTTTAAATACTTTCCCTCTGGATGAAGGTTAATGTTTTTTAAGTATCGCCATAAATCTTGACAAATAAAATACTTCATACCACTTGAAATATTTTAAATTACAAACATTATTACTCATCAAAAAACCTACATAATTATTGTAAAATGTATGAAACATATATAAGTAGAGAGAAAACAAAGAAGAAGGAAGAAGGGGGAAAAAGAGAGAAGGGAAACAAAGAAAAAGAGATTAAAAAGAAATAGAGAAAAAAAAGAAGAGAAAAAGAAGAGGAAGGAAAAAAAGAGTTAGGAAAAAGAAAGAGCGAGAAAAGAAAAAAAGTGTGAAAAAAAGAAAAATAGGAAGGAACAAAAGAAGAGGTAGGGAAAAGAAAGAGATAGAAACAGAAAAGAAGGTTAAAAAGAAGAGGGGACAAAGAAAAAGGTAGAAAAGGGGACAAGAGAAAATGTTCAATCAATCTCACAACCCTACAGTTAAGTGAGTGGTGGAGAGGGGGATACAAACTACATCAGCACCAAAAGATCAAAACCAGCCATATACACAATACTGAGGACTCTTTCCTACAGAAAAAACCCTCCGAATCTAAGGACTTTTTCCTATAGAAAAACAGTCAGAATCTGAAGAATTTTTCCTATAGAATACCCCTCAGATTCTGAGGACATTTTCCTATAGAGAAACTCTAAGAATCTCAGGAATTATTTCTATAAAAAAATACATTAAACTTTTCCTTAGAAAACCATTTAGAATCTGAGGAACTTTTCCTAAAAAAAGCCTAAGAAAAAGTCTCAGAGTCTGAAGACTTTTTCGTATAGAAAAAACCCTTAGAATCTGAAATCCCTTCTGAGGGGCTTTCCTATTGAAAACCCCTCATATTATGAGGTCTTCTTCCTATAGGAGAACCTTCAGCATAGGAGGACCCCTCAGAATCTGAGGACTTTTTCCTATAAAAAAACCCATAAAATCTCAGGAGTTTTTTCTGTAGAAAAATAATTAATATTAAAGCTGCACTTAAATAAAAAGTTAGTAAAGTCAGCAAAAAATTTTGCTGAGTCAGCAAAATTTTAGTCAGTAGGATTTTTTTTTGCAAGCAAAAAATTGCTAAAGTCAGCAAAATCTTTTGCTGAAACTCGGCGCTCTGATTTTTAGCAACAAAGTTAGTAGATTCAGCAAAACTTTTGCTAACATTAATAAAATTTTTGCTGAATATTAGTAGACTGAAAAAAACTCAAAAAATTTGTAGAACATTTTTACTTTAGTTAATTTATTTTGCTGAAAATCATAAAACATTTTTTTGTGATTCTTTTTAAAATAATTTACAATACGTTACTAAATATAAAAATTTTCATACTCCCACATTGACGACAAGAATTATCTTTCAACTACTTACATCAATGGTTGTCTCAATGATGCTATCTTTAAAAGGAATGCTAATGCCGCAGAGAATTATAGAAACGAAACGAAAAAATAACAAAATGTAACATATACGACCATTTTTTTGCAATAAGAAAAAGGAAACATAAAAATTTACCTAAGATGTATGTCTTTGTCTTTCGCTTTAGTCTGTCTACCTGCTGTATATTGGTTATCAACTTGACCACTCAATTTGACTACAAATACACATTTAATCTTTTTTAATTTAAATATTATATTTTGTCTTTTATTTAACTAATAGACAATTACTTTCACAAGCCGGTGAAAATGCAAAATTTAAGTTGTTTCAATCCACAATTTAGTTTTATCTATGAAAAACAGATACAAAATCTTCCATGGTTGATTTTTTTATGTTTAGTACTAGAGTTGTACTTTTTAGTATAATTTTCCTCGTCACTACTTCATCTTGACATCTAATTCATTCTGCGTATAACTTTTAATCTGGTTGTCGTTCACACTATTGATGTGCTAAACAGCACATTTTTTTAGCAAAATAAATTAGTAAAACATTAGTAAAACATTAGTTCAAAACAGTTAAGTGCTGACTAAGTATAACTAAACTTTTAGTTTAAAACATAATTTTAGCAAAAAATTTGCTGAAAAATAGTATACCTGATTTACAAGATGCTTTACTAACTTTTCTACTAACTTATTTTTTTGAGTGTATATTAAAATTTGGAACACACCTATTTTTCTCAGTTTATTTAACAAATATGTTTGTTTAACAATTATTTTTGTAAATATACGGAGGTTGAAAGCTCGTTATAAATTGAAAATAACATAAAAATAATCTCGATGTACATATATAAAAACAAAAAACTAATATAACTGTAAAAAATAATACTTCAGCCACAGTACAAACTAAAATTTTTTATATAAATAGAACATTTTTGGTCTTCAAAGTTTAGTAACGTCATGATGCTTGTTAGAAAAAGACCTAACCACGTGATTGATTACTAAGAAGACAAGAATGGAGCAAAATTGATAATTAGTAGGTTTTTTTTAAAGTTCTGCCTGTTATGGAGGCTCTAACTTTTCTAAAACTTCGGGTTCTGATGAGATCGTAAGCCAGATCGAAATTCTAGTATCAACCTAGCTAATATGTTTGATTTGCTTTATTTTTGTAAATATACGGAGGTTTAAAGCTCGTTATAAATTGAAAATAACTTAAAAATAATCTCGATGTATACAAAAACAAAAAACTAATATAACTGTAAAAAATATTACTTGAGGCAGAGTACAAACTAAAATTTTTTTATATAAATAGAACATTTTTGGTCTTCAAAGTTTAGTAACGTCATGAGGCTTGTTAGGAAAAGACCTAACCACGTGCTTGATTACTAAGAAGACAATAATGGAGCAAAATTGATTATTAATAGCTTTTTTGTTAAAGTCCTGCCTATTATGGAGGCTCTAACTTTTCTAAAATTTGGGTTCTGATGAGATCTTTAGCCAGATCGAAATACTAGTATCAACCTAGCTAATATGTTTGATTTATTTTATTTTTGTAAATATACGGAGGTTTAAAGCTCGTTATAAATTGAAAAGAACATAAAAATAATCTCGATGTATATAAAAACAAAAACTAATATAACTGTAAAAAATATTACTTGAGCTAGATTACAAACTAAAATTTTTTTATATAAATAGAACATTTTTGGTCTTCAAAGTTTAGTAACGTCATGATGATTGTTAGGAAAAGACCTAACCACGTGCTTGATTACTAAGAAGACAAGAATGGAGCAAAATTGATTATTAATAGGTTTTTTGTTAAAGTTCTGCCTATTATGGAGGCTCTTACTTTTCTAAAACTTCGGGTTCTGATGAGGTCTTTAGCCAGATCGAAATACTAGTATCAACCTAGCTAATATGTTTGATTTGCTTTATTTTTGTAAATATACGAAGGTTGAAAGCTCGTTATAAATTGAAAATAACATAAAATAATCTCGATGTATATAAAAACAAAAAACTAATATAACTGTAAAAAATATTACTTGAGCTAAAGTACAAACTAAATTTTTTTTATATAAATAGAACGTTTTTGGTCTTCAAAGTTTAGTAGCGTCATGATGCTTGTTAGGAAAAGACCTAACCACGTGCTTGATTACTAAGAAGACAAGAATGGAGCAAAATTGATTATTAATAGTTTTTTGTTAAAGTTCTGCCTATTATGGAGGCTCTAACTTTTCTAAAACTTCGGGATCTGATGAGATCTTTAGCCAGATCGAAATACTAGTATCAACCTAGCTAATATGTTTGATTTGCTTTATTTTGTAAATATACGGAGGTTGAAAGCTCGTTATAAATTGAAAATGACAATTGATTATTCGAACATAAAAGAACAAAATAATTTACCTATTTTGTATGCCTTTGAAAAAAATGTGTAATCACTCAACAATTTTAGGCAATATTATTATCGCATATTATCAAAATTCATTAGATTCCCTAAAATAAGGAAACAAAAAGGGGAACAGTACTGAAATCACAAACGCATCAGAACATCTTATCTTCTTATTTAATTCATTAAGTTTACTGTACGTCTGGCTAATTCAGTTGTAATCTGTGACATGCAGTTGCGTTTACGTTCAAGTAATTGGGCATTACAAATTAAATTTATTATTATTACTTACCGCAATCTATAAAGTAAAGAAAACATTTTTTAACCCTTATTTGTTTATATGTTTTTTCTTTATTTTTTCATATGTATCAGTTTTTCTAAGGAAGTTTTATTATTATTTATACATTATTTTTTTATAAATTTTACTTTTAAAAAATAATTAAACTGTAATAAAGTGAGCATCGTAACAATAAATATATATATATACATGTTCATAAAAATAAATCACATTTCTTTCGTTTTTAAACTCGTTTACAATTTTAAAGTGAGCAAAAAATGTAAACTGCAAAAACTTTCCAAGTATAATTGTTATTTCATTGACTTAAAAATTAAAATAATAGGATTTATATTTTTTATAATAAATATATGTACATGTGTAGTTAAATGTAATATATCGTAATCTGTTCCTGAGCGAAACGTTTAAAGCTATTTTACACAATAAAATGTGGGGCTTATTTCTCTAACAGTAGAATATACATAAGTGTGCTTTGATGGCGTAATTTAAAAGGCCCTTAACCAATTTCTTATAACTTCACAAGAGAGAGAGAAAAAAATTTACTGATGTCTGAAAAACTTTGGCAGACAAATTTATTTGAATGCTATTTTTATTTTAATATTGCCAGTTTCAATAAAACATTGCTTTGAAATTTTTTTTTTTTAAATTTTATTTAGGTTTTTTACTTTTTCGGTAAATTTAAAAAAACGATTAGAGACCTTTCTAAAAAGAGCAAAATTTTTGAATTTTCGTCTACGAATAAAAAATGCTATTTCTGTGTAGAGGTGTTGGCCTAATTAGTAAACCAATATTATATGCAATGACTTCAATTATGTAAAGACATATTCAACGAATTAAGTGAAGACATCTTAAACAAATTAATTTGAATTTTGGGTGAAGTAATACTTCTTTATTCTTGGTGCAAAAAAAAAAAACAAAAGTAAATCCCAAGTAATTTAAAAAAGGGACATATCTTAGATTTGTACAAATTTTCTTTATCTTTTGTGCTTCAAGTACGTTATTTAGGATTTGCCAATATATTAATGCGCCTTTTCAGTGTAAAATTCACTCGCGAAAAAATAAATAAAATGTTTGCAATATTTCTGGAATTTTTTCTCCCTTAAATCCTTAAACAATTTAGTTATATTTGCGGACTCAGCGTATAATTTTTATTCCGAATAGTATCATTAGTTCAGTAGTTTATAATTTTAAACAAGCAAATTAAAAAAATAAAGAATTTCAGAAACTAAATAAAAATTTGTGAAATTTTCACAATTTCTCGAATTACTTATGATCCGGTATTTACGATTTTTGGTTCCAAACATGTTGATTTCAACTGCGCGGCTACACGAAAATGTATATCACAGCAATGGCAAACGAACAGTATAATTTTTGTTTTTTATTAAATTTTTTTTTTGTTTGAAAAGCATATAATTTTTTACATACGAAAGCCTATATTTAATATTTTGTATCTGTTAAATAAGTTTTGGATGGGAATGTTACCATTGACGTTATACCCAGTTATGATAGCAATTTTGAAGCAAAATGTTTATGTTTTGACAAGTCTTTGTTATTTTATTTTTTTTATATCTACAAACAAGTTTTTTTTTTTTTTGAAATATTGAACAAATTTATGTATCAATTAAATAATTTTATTTTGATTTTTAAAGTGAGCTATCATATTAATTGAGATCCTTTTATAATATTAACTAAACTCTTAAAATTTAATTCGACGATTTTTTTTCATAAAAGTGTCAATGATTTTGTCAGGTTCAACCTTTTCTCGATACACTGATGCAGGAGCTAAAGCACCAAGTCTAGCTTCACCCATAGAATTCCTTAAATATGTTTTCACTCTTGTTAGGGTGGAAAAACTTCTCTCCGCGGATGCAGTTGTAACACATTATACATTATGTAAACTCAAAAAAATATTTTAAATTCATTTATTACATACTAACCAAAACAAAAATAAAAAATCGAAAATATTCCGGGCGGGCTTTGGCCCCCAGGCCCCCATGGGTACGCCACTGGAATGAACATATAATTGAATTCATTCAAATTAGGAATTCATTACCAACTCAAGCTTTTTAAAGAAGCTAGTAAATGAATTCCTAGGGAATGGACACTTTTTAATAATTCTGAATTAAAAATTTTGTGAATTAAGCTCAAATTGAATTAATTCTTTAGAAGGTCTGGTATATACTAATGGTAATATGAAGGGTTCGGAAGTTAATGCATTTATAATCATGTTCTATGTACAAAAAATATGCAGTAAATATCATAAAATATGCACTTAAAATTTTAAAAATAGCACAGTAAAAAAATGTATATATTCTCTTATGTTTTTTCAGCTTAAAATATTTTATATAATATCTTTATCTTTCTAATAAGGCAATAAAAACTAAAATCGGTTAAAATACATCCAAGTTATCAATTGTAATATTAATGAATACAGTTTGTAATATTATTTTAAGAGGATTGAAGTTTTTAAACTTGCGATGAATTTGAAAAGAAATAAAATAAAAAAATTCATAAAACCGTAATAAGTGACAAAAATCGCTGTTTTCTCGAAATCCGCTGAAGTTAAATCGCTGCACTGGCCAAATGAAAAGCGGAATACCTTCAATTTTTCAGGTTTTAGTCCTTAATATGTGCCCAATTTAAAATTTAAAGTCCAATCGTTGATTTTTTAAAATTTCTTTAAAAAAAAATTTGAAACTTTAAAATTGGAGATTTGAAAACTGTGTTTAATAATTCAGACTTTTTTGGCTTTAGTTTAAAACGAGTTTGCAAAGCACATGAAAACAAAATACTTTTTAATTGAGTACCTTGGAGCTAAAAAAAATACAAAAATGTTTTTGCATTACATTATTTCTACGAATTTCAAAATTTGGGCTCGAACTTCTTGATTAAGCGTTCTGTGACACATTATAAAAAATTTTAAGAAATTTAAAAAAAAGTCATATTTTTCCCAAACTTCAGGCCCGTTGAGGCACGTGTCCGATTGTCCTAATTTTTTGGGATACGTTGTTTTACACCCAAATTCATATTTTTAAGGGGAGGGGGGGGTGGGCAGTCAATAACTGACATTTTTTTTTTTGCTCCATATAAGGTTGCAGCACCCTAATGTACATATATGTATATTTTTATATGTATTATTATATTACAAAAAATACACATAAATTAAAATAAATTCAATCATAAATGACTATTCAATAGTATTTAAGTTTATAACAAAAAAATGTTTATAATTTATGAGATTTAATTATAAATTAAACACATCATCAAATGAGTATTCTTCCTCAACTTCCAAAGAATCGGTCGAAATATCATTGTAATATATGTTTATATTAAATTTTTTTATGAGATCATTCGATACTTTAAAATGTTGGCAACATGTATTTAACCTTTTTAAACCGCGTCTAATATAAAGGAGCGAATTCATAGTGCTCAATATCATAATATTTCTTATTTTCGTTTTTATAAGGTTCATTTCACTAAAAATGCAACAAAGTCTCTAACATATTTTTAAATGTTTTTATTTAAAATAGTCATTAGAATCTTAAAGTTTTTAATTAAATAAATCCTCAAAATCAAAAATTGATCAAAATAAACAATAATGTATATGGGCTATTTCAAATTTTTTGAGCACCTGCTGAAACCGACATACTATGGCTCTTATTTCGTTAAGTTTTATGAATTGGAAAAAAACGTTGTACAGGGTTTGGATGACTATACTTGAAGGATATGACGTGCAAAGTTTTACATTGAAAAGTCTTCAGCTTAAGAATTGGTGGTCATCTAAAATTCGAAAAATTAAAAAACGACTTGAAACTTTCAAGAGTTTTTTCATTCATTCCGTTTTCTCTGTAATAGTTTTTAGCTTTCAGATCCAAACCAATACAAAATATAGTCACTAGACTTGGAAGATATATCCACAAAAAAAAATTTTTTGATATCGCTGCTGGGTGAAAAGTTGCATGGTGGTTTACAAGTGAAACCAAAATTTTCCGAATTTTGAAATTTTTGAAGATTTTAAATAGGGTTTTTGCGCCGTTTAATAAAAATGAGTTTTAAGCGCAGAATTAAAAAACGGCGTAATTTTATAAAGTTAGAGGTATATCAAGTTGGTGTCAGCGCACCAATAACGTATCACGGACATCACAAAATTAAAAGAAATTAACGTAAATTTTTTGAAAATGTATCTTTTTTTGCGTCTGACAATCTGAATTGTCTTTTTAGTTGGCTAGTGTACTGCGTGATGTGAGTAACTTCGTAAAGTACACCTCCGAGGTGGAAACGCAAAAATTTTATAAACTTTTGTAAATTTCTGCAAAGAATCAATTTTTTTTAAGCATTTTTTATATCAAAACATGGCATGGAAACATGTTTAGGTATCTAAATAGATCCTTCGCGATAGACTAAACTGATAAAGAGCAAAAAAAAAAATTTTTCACATTTCGCTTTGTGACAACTAAAGCACTGTATCAATTCCGCTCAAACGTACATCGAATGGAAGAATTTACTGAGCTTGATACTAAAATCGAAAACGCACCAAAAAAATTTTAAGGATTTAAAATTTTATGGAGGAAACAAAATGTTTCTAACCTCAAAAAACATCCTTTTATGAAATATTTGATTTTGAAAATTTAAAAGAATTATTTTTGAATTCGGGTTAATAAGTAACCCAGAATCCCAACAAGTATTTTTTAATCGGTCCAATACTAATATTTGCAAAAAAAAAACGCGTTTTTTTTTTTTGAACCCCTAGAAAGTGAGACTATATTTTTAAACAATATTCACGATATCTACCTCAACAAATTTCAACAAAACAATTAAAACATACTACCGCGAAAACCGCCAAATTACGGCCGATGCAATGACATCTTAAAGAACTTGCTTTATTATAAAAACTCTATGATCATAGTAGCCTTTGCTGAATGCTTCTAAGAATAAATATTTGAGTTTCAATTCAGTTCATTTTATTTATGTGAGTGAACAGTTAAGAATAAAAATTAGTAAAATGGTTTCAGATTATACATTAAAAAACGTGAAATTCGTAAAAAGAAAACTGAGAAGCGAAACAAATTAACAGATAAAAGACGCGAATATCGCCAATCTGAAAAATAAAAAGCAAAAAAAAAACAAACAAATCGCAAATTGGTGTAAGAAAGTCAGTATTCGGTTTTAAATAACAATAATAATAATAATAATAATAAAAACAAAACAAAAAATTGCGGATTAAAAAAAATTTAAAACGGCTTAGAATTTATCACTAGAACCCAAGATTTAACTAACGAAACGTTAGTTACAGCTTCCAATGTGCAGAACAATTTTACAAATTTTCAAAGGTAACAAATCAAAATAGCAAATAATCATGAGTGGTAAAGTTTAAATGGGTATATCTTTTAAACCATTAGCGATAGGCAAATAGTTTTTTGCCAAAAAATTAAAAATTATGTCTTATACTAGCCGTAATTTTGTAAAATGTTTAACAATTTTAAATAAATTTTTATATGCATACACAATCAAAAATTTTTTTTTTTTATTTTTTTTTCAGTGTATTTTAAAAAGTATTGAAGCTTTTACAAATGTTTTAGTGTGCTACGAAAGCCCTTAAGGGGTATTATCCACACGCGTTATCATTTTTCAATTTTAACAAAAACTGTAATTTTAATACTTTTTTTTAATTTTTAACTTGAAACCGCCGTAAAATTTGCGCCGTTTAATAAAAATGATTAACGCGAACGGATTTCACATGCTCAAATATCGGCTTATACACACACAAATCGACATTGATGTCAGACAAAAAAAAAACTTAAAAAAAATGTCTAGGTGCCGTAAATTTTTGAAGTTGCCCATATACATTTGATATGACACATAAACTACACATGGATTCAATTACACATTGATTACACAATCAAGTAGAAATTACATGCTATTTGTGGAATTGCACATGAAGTGGCAACACTGGTGTACGTACTACATACCACAGACTACACAGACAGGTTACCAATGACATATCCCAAAAAAGTATTATTGAACCGTATGGGTTTGTTTACATTATAGTGATTTTCTGAGTGAGATAGAAATAAAAACACTCATATAAATTGTATGGAATATTTTTTGTGTATATCTGTCCCTTTTGCATATCAAAATATTTTTGACATTTTATTTTACTCATTTTCTTACTACCATTTTCAATTCATCAGCTGATTCCTGTCTGCGTAGTTTGTGCTAAAGACTTACTAATACCTAAAGCCCACTTTAAATAGCAAATATTTCCTTTTTTTTTGAATTAGAACACAAATTTATTATTGTTAATAAAGCAGTTGAAAATGGTATGCAAAATAGGACGAAGAACAATATAATTATATATTTTTCTCAGTTTATTGTAACAAATCACTTTCACGTCACGACACGACACTGAGTGTCCTCTTAATATTTATATGCAAAATGGGATTAAGAGAAACAGTTTCTAGTAGTATTTTTGCGGAGAATATATTAAACAATACAAATTAACTTTATAATTGCTCAAAAAAATTAAAAATAATTAATTTCAAGTTCCTCTATTTTATTGTTTTTTGTCCCATTTCTTCGAAACTCTCATGCAACAATCACAACCGTCGACTTAACGCGCTAATTTTCTATATTCAAAAACTTTTTGTGAATAAATACGTTTGGAAGTATTTATATTATATTTTTTTTATTTAAGTTCATATCATCTATATGTACTTTTTATATTAAATAAAAAGAAAACTTTAGTAAAAACATATTTTTTACGTTCTGTTTTTGTTTTTAATTAAATTAAAATAGGAAAAAAAACTGCATATTTTTTAAATTTTAGTGCATATTTTAAGATTTTTCATTCATATTATATACGACTAAACACACCTTTTTAGTGCATGTAGTTCCTGTCTCCAATGAATATTTTGCCTTAAGCATTGATTAAGAAATCATTGACTAGGACTTAAACTTACTTAGGGCTGGTAACTTATCTCCAATGATTATTTTACCTTATTTTCATTTTTAATTTTTATTTATTTTATTTTGGTGTTCCATACACAAGACTAAAAGTCTTATATTGATGTACAGAACTGAGTATTTGAAAAAAGAAAGATTTTAATGTAACTAAATAATAACTTATAAACTAATTACAACAGATCCCAAAGAAAAAGAAACCAATTATAATACTTATTTAATATGACAAAATTAATCATTTATCAAATTTAAACATAAAAAATCAAATTAAGTTGAAAATAAGTTAATTAAGCTTTTCTTGAAATGAAGTGCGTTACTTAAAAGTCGGCAACTATGAGTGATTGAGTTCCAGAGTTGGATACTGTGGATAAAGAATTGCCACGTTGATATGAGGCTTTTGTAGCAAAACGATTTTAATCTGCAAATATCATTCGAGAAAATCAGTTTAACATAGAGGTGGCCCGGCTGATGCGTATAAATTATTTTGTGCAGAAAAATTAAAGTTCGCATTTTAAGAAGATTATCTAAGCTAATGCCATATAGTTTAATTGAAAATGTTGAAACTCGTGCACGTATTTTTAAGCCATATATCATAGGTAGGCAAAGCGTAAAATGAGGTTGTGTGTGTGAGCGAACTAACCAGCAAACACGAAATCGGGCGTTTCAAATTACCATTATAGTTACTTACACACAAAAAATAGTTGCCAATAACTTGGCTAAAATAGCCCTGTCCAAGTTGTTTTGCAAAATTTAAATAAGTTTTTAAAATTTTAGCCAAAAACTTTGGAAAATTTACCAAGATAGATATAGCTATTTTAGTCAAGTTATCAATCATAAAATATTTTTCGTAATCTTTTATTAATTTGAAATGTTGGTTGGGTAAGTATTGGTGAAAAAATATAAAAGCATCCGCCGCATGTACACTTGTCGCAGTCTCATCGACAACTAAATGAAAGAGCATAAGTATATGTGTGAAGTGGTCTCTGCACAATTGTGCTATGAAATGCCTACCTCTGCCATATATGTACATATCGAGCAATATTATTGAAAGCTACGTTTAATTTATTTTCGCTTATTGAGTCACATATGGTAAAGATTTCACTGCCATACAATAAAATAGGTAGTAAATAAGTTTTAGCAAGCAGAATTCTTGTTTTAAGCGGTGTACAATGTTGAGTTCTCCAAAGTGATCTAATCATGGAAAAAGTTCGACCACAAAATCAGAACATGCGAGAGTGCTGCTGAAAAATACTCCGACATTCTTACTGCCATACCTAAATAAGAGCGGCAAGCGTTTTCTAGCTGTCAAAAATTCTCATGCCCATACAATTTGTTTCTAACATCCCGAAATAACGCGGCGGCAACTCTTTGCAATTGGAAAATCCGTTATTGACAGCGCGTTTAATATAAAAATATATTTGTTATTAGAAAATGGAGGTAAGTATAGCTTTAAAATTATGTGTAGTATATATTTTTTGTTTTATATATATTTTTTAATTTAGAATTTAAACGAACAAATTATAGAGCTAATGCATTAGAATCCATGCCTTTACGACAAAAGGGATGGCAGGTATAAGGACGTTAAATATAAAGAAAAGATTTGGGAGGATATTGGAATGCACACAAATTTGACAGGTAGTAAAATTAAACATTTGTTATCTTGAATATTATAAAATAATTATAAAATAATCAGGGTTGTTATATTTTTTATTTTTTATCGATTTGACGTACCGTTGCAGCTCTTGTTAAGGGATGACATTTCAGCGTTAACGCTAGGCGGTAAAAAACGTTCCACTTTCCGCTCTTATTTACGTATGGCAGTTAGCAGTTTTTACAATTTCGAGACGTTGATTATTTATGCAAATAGATTTTGTTTATTCGTTTTTGAAGTATAAGACATTTTGAATTTTTGGGATTGATCCCTAGACCATTCACCTTTGCCCACAGATCATTAGAAGATCGGTAGATCATTTTAAGATATGTTGACAAAAGAGAGGTTGCGGTTGAAGATAAGTTAAACATACTTCTTAATTTGTGGCAGAAAAGGTCAACATTATCAAATGCTTCCGCAAAGTCTACTTGGGCTGTAATGCAGCTGTGATTTTTTTTTCGAAATCCTTACTGACGAACTGTTAACATATTGTTATTGCTTAAGAACTGGGTAATTTGGTTGTGAATTAGCCTTTCGAAGACTTTAGAAAGTAATGGTAAAATAGCAAAAGGTCTGTAATCAGCACTTGACTTACGAATCGGTATGATCCATTTATTTCCATTTAGTAGTAAAATAGCTATTTGTGATGATTTTGTTGAAAAAGAAGTGATATAAGGAATAAGTTGTGGTAAAAATATCTTTAAAAATGATGGATGTATTCCATCTGCCCCAACAGCATTAGATTTAATAGATAAACACCCCGTTAATAGGTAACTTTAGTTTACGCAGGTTAAGGAAAATTTATAATCTCCAAAATCGTCATTAGGGCAATTTAAATGTGCTTTTGGGATGTCTATGGTTAATGTAATAAAAATACCGTTATAATTAACTTTTATATTTCCACTAAAATTATTTTTAAGGATCATTAATTGATTGTAAAAGCTACATAACCTCAAACTTAGTAAATTTTTGAAAATGCAAAACAGAGTGATTTTTAAAATTAAATGTATTAAAAATTGATATATTTATTAAAAATATGGAAACAAAGTGATATTTTTTTGAGAATACACCTCATTTTGAAAAAGACGGACTTTTGAGTTATATTTGTTGTTGTAGTTTTTTTAAAGACTGATTTTGGCGTTACCAGGACTGGTTTAAGATACATAAGTATTTTTAGGTATTTCTTAAAATATTGACATTTTTATTGGTGTAAACGGTTAGAAAAATAAATATTTTTCATCAATGAACAAAACATTAAAAAAACAGTTGCAATTTTGTGTTTTCAAAATTTGTTCATTAGCCAAAGGTTTGTGTGGTTTGGAGTTTGCCTCTGTAATAAAAATAGTATATTTTATTCCACATATTTCATTATATTGTGTTAATAACGTAACTAGGTCCAAATTAGATAAGAATAATTTTAAGAACTATTTACTACTTAGATGTCCAATGCTGTATTTTGTGAAAATTTTTTTACTGCTGTGGTAATTTTTTGTATTTGAATCACCTTCTTTCACAATACGAAATTAGAATAAATTAAGATTTAACATCGTCGATTTATAAAATTCACTTAGTTCTGCATTTTCTGGTGTCATACAGCTTAAGGGAAATTTATCAAGGATAAGATGCTTTTGAATGTTTTTAATGCGGTAAAGCATTTATGAAAATATGGCATAAATGCGTAAAAACGCGTTTAGTTAAACTTTTTGCTGAACAAATAAAAAATGGTTTCTTTCCTTTAAAGAAAATGTTTGCATGATTTTTCGAGTTTTAGTAAAAATAAGTTAAGTTTTTAATATAATTTTATAATTTTGTTAAAACAAACAATTTTGAAACAAAATTATGCATTTTATGGATTTTTTTAAGCAAAAAACTCATGTTTTCAAAAACGCATGTAAGTGATAAATTTCGTTCTTACTTTACTAATTCAACGCAGCCTAAGGGAATCATTTAAGCAGGGAACGCAGTAAAGCGGGACGCATTGAAACGGAATTATATCCAAGCTTTTTGTATGAAGAATATTTTTGCCAGCATTTTTTTTGCGCATTAAAGAGGGGAATGCACTAAAGCAGGGGCACATTTAAGCGGGAACTACTGTATATAAGATGCCTCAGAACATTTAGCGTACAAAATAAAAATTTTCGGCAAAGTCATTTTATCGAAATTTAATTTTGGTTGATAAAAAATAGACCTGAAATCAAAATCAAATAATAAATTTTTGAACAAAATATTTAGAATAAAACTGAATTTTATTGGAAACCAGCAGTTGGTATTAGTGCTGGTATAATAATGAGTATTGGGTATCAAATATTTGTCTTTTTTTTTTTTTTGAGCATTCGATACTTAAAAGTAACTACTCGATATTTTCAGAGCAGAAAAACAATACAAAAATACGGCTCCGCTAAAGTAATCAGCATTAAAATTTAACTCTGCTAGAAGAAAAATTCAAAGGAGAAAAGTTTAAAGAAAAAAGTCGAAAAACTATAAAAAACATTGATAATTAATTATTAATTAATTTATTTTGTAAAAAAAAGTTTAAAAATATACTTCATAAATTTTTCGTAAAAAACTAAAGTGAATTATAAATCTATAAACCGTTAAAAGTATCGAGTAACCAAATTAAAAATATTTAAACTAAATCTTTATATTTTTATAAATATTTCAAAAAAACAAGTTAACTATTACATGTGAAATTTTTCTGTGAACTCTAAATATAAGCGAATTTAGCTGAAACTTGGCACAGAGAGTTTAAAGATATTGAAGTATAGATGCTCATGGTGGAGCTCGCGAAATCCAACTTTTGTCTTATTGACATACTTTAATTAGTATACATTAGGGGCTCCAAAAATTATATTTTCGATTTATTGACCTGGTTTCCCCCTGGAATTATTGATTCAGGTGTAAAACTACTTCTTCCAAAAAATTTGTTTTCGCTAAAGTTTAAAAAATTGATTATAATGGGAAAATATAACTTTGTACATTTTCTAAAAAATTTTGATATTTTAAAATGAACTTTTGATATTTAAAATGAACATGTGATCTTCTGTTATTATATTCTGCCCAAAAATATATTGTGGTACTTTACAATTGGATGAAACTTCCTACTGGGTTAATGTAATTCAATTTTGTACTTCATTAAGTCTGTTCGATTACTTTTCCAGTAAAGTCCAGTAAAAATTACTCAGTAACAAAATTACAGAGAGTAAGACAAATTTACAAAAAAGTAAATGAACGGAAAACATGTAAGAATTTGTAAAATAGATGAAACAGCTGTTTTAAATAATAAAAAAATCAACTGGTCATTATGGAAAAGATAAAAGTTAATTAAAATTGTCGACCAGAAACAATTTAGAATGTTTTTTAACTTTTTCCATAGTTAATTCTTTAAACAATTATAATTAAATTTAATATTTGTTTTTGTTTACTAAATATATAAGAATATTTTTCAATCATATGTTTTTTTCTTCTTACAAATTTTTACTGGCACAAAGGTATCCAGTAAAAACTTGTAAGTTCTTTGGCATCAAACTGTCACTCTACTCTATCTTTAAAAATTGTTGTGTTGTCGAACTAATTTATTGTTTTTAAATTGTCTAATACTTTTTGTTGCTTTTGATTTTAAATCGATTATGAAATAAAACTTTTTTTATTCTGTTTTCTGAAATTATTTGAGTTGGTCAAATTTTTTTTTTGTTTGTGATCCAATGTCTTCTCTAACTCTACCCGCTGATCGTTCTGGTAACCTAATACAATAGGACAGATCGAACACAATCCTTTGCAAGATGGAGCAAGATTCCCATAAGTAGCTGCAACTTCAACAACAAGGCTACAAAAACTTCCGTTTTGAACGGAACAACAACAATTCATACAAATTGAATCATTGTGTCGAATCTCACGAATTTTTCGAGATGAAAGCATTGGCAGCTGGTAACTATGTTGTGGATAATGTTCTTAAGACACTACCTTAAAATATTCGTTCAAATTTGGAAAACCAGCAACTTAACATCAACGGACTCGCAATCGCTCGTCCTCGCATTTTCAGTTTATGTATTCCAGATGGCATTGTAAGCGAACTGCCAGCTAAAATTAAAGCTTTAGACAGAATGCTCGATTCATCTTTGAGAGGCCGCAGTGACAAAGGTAATGTAAACAGAAACCGTCGTAGAAGCCGAAGCAACTCTAAGAAACGTTTATATTGGTATTGGTACCGTAAACGTTTTGTTACCAAAGCAACAAAATGTGTTTTGCCTTGCAAGCACCCCTCGCCAAAAACTAACAAGCCGCTTACGTTGATTCTAAAGCAGATTTTTCTGTCATCACTGTATCAACCAAACTTAAACAAATAGGTGAGTCATATCCAATTACACTCGTTGCTACTAATGGAACCGAAGTACGAACGTATGGAACTCAGTTACTGTTATTGACAATTGTACATTTGTAGCGAAAAATCGGTTTTATTAATACTTCTGTTGGTTAAAATCCGTCAAAGTTATGTTATTATTCAATATCCAAAGCCATATACTAGCCATGATTAATTTCTATAGGAAATTCATGCCTATAGTTGTAAAACACCAAGTAAAGCTTAATGATCTTTTATAAGGTACTACACTCAGGAAAAAGAATTAGCAGACAATTTTCAATAGCACTTTACTATTTATGTACTATTTTTAGCACAATTTTTTTATTTCAGTAGCATTTTTTGCTATCCTCATTTTTGAAATGATTGAATTCTGTACTAATTTTTGTTGCTGAATTTAGAAAAATATTTTACTAATTTTTGAAAACCAGTTGCTAAATCTAGAAAAACTTTTGCTAATTAAAAAAAATTGTTATTTGAAAAATATTAACATTTTTATTGCGCAGTTACAATTAAAATAATGTTTATCTTAAGAAAAAAGTGTAAACGGTTGAAAAACAATGTAATTTTTGGTTTTTACTTTTTATTTTGTTGAGTTCTATTGGATGCACTAAAATTTTCAAAAATTGTTGCTGTTTTCAGCAAATTAATTTCAAATTGCAGTTTACTGACATTTTACAAGAATTTAGTGGCGGTTAATAATTTGTTCTACTAATTTCGTTTTACTACAGACTTGTAATAACAGCAAAATTTTCCGTAGCCAATACAGATTCTGATGTCTTTACAGAACATGCTAGACCTTACATTTTGCGACAATCCATATGAATAAAGTAGGACCGTTACCGCCCATTGAAGGTTTTTAATATTCATTGAAAATTATCGAGCGCTCCACTCGCTGGATAGAAGTTATACTGTTAAAAGGTAGTATGCAGAAGTTCTTTCGAAGGTTGGGTGAGTCGATTTGGTTTTCCTCATAAGATTCACGCAGCTCGAGGAAGACAATTTATTTCAAAAACGGAATCGTTGAAAGATTATATCGTACATTGAAAACTAAAAGCGAAAAGATTCTCCACAATTCAAATTGGATTAAAAGCTGAAAACGTTTCAGTGGGCCGTCTAAAAATAGTTTTTCTTGAAGCCAAGGTGCTGAAATAATCATTAACCATAAGGATTCAACTTCCTAAAAATTTTATTGTTTGAATCCGATTAAACTAGGAAGAGGGTAATGTGAAACTCCACAATTGTTTACAATTTCCTAAATTCAATTTTGTACTTCAATTTTTCCTTTTTTTAATTTTCGTAAACTTGCAGTTACTTTTGATTTTATATCAATTATGAAAATAAATTTTTTATTTGAGTTGGACAAATTTATTTTGTTTTGTGAACAACCCCAAAATATGGAAATTACAAAAAAGTAAAATAAAAGACTATAAGCTAAATAAGTATCCAAAATCGCTATTAACTCCGTTGGGTGTCTCTTTAGGGTTACTGTCCAAGCACATAAACCTGGATAGTAGCTAAGACGAGACAAATGTGATGATTTCTTCTTCCAGCACTTGAACTGGAAAAAGACCTTAAATATGGTTGCAATTAAACACTTGAAGGTTGTGTTAATGACTAACGAAAACATTTATTTATTTTTGGGTTTATATACAGTAAAAATGCAGAATTGCAATAAAGTAATATGATAAATAATTAATGTATAAAAAATTAATATAACAAGAATTACTGACTAAGCATAACAATGTTTAAGTCGTTGACTTTTATTCTATATTTTTATGCAAACAACTGTATTTAAGGTCTTTTTCCAGTTCAAGTGCTGGAAGAAGAAATCATCACATTTGTGTCGTCTTAGCTACTATCCAGGTTTATGTGCTTGGACAGTAACCCTAAAGAGACACCCAACATTTTGATTCCGTTTTGTTGTCTTGAACTGTAGATGGTAATGAAGGTTCATGTTCCGTATATTTGGGTTGATTCACTGACGTTGTGGCCCTTAAACCCTTAATGATGCCTTCTATTTCATCTACCATGTTGCTATGCCACTGGCCTATATCTTCATATAAACCACTTTTAAAATAGGGCTGATCCTCGGTAATGTTCGGTATTCTTCGGACCGTGTTGTCCGTTTTCTCAAATGTTTTCCATAGAATTTCTAATTCGCTGGCCCTTTTGTTGTAATACTCCAGCGTTCTTCTCTCCTTGGGAGACCTTTCAATGGCGAATATCTGCAATGGCAGTCATTTTACGACCTGTTCAACGAAATGATCCACAAGCAGCCAATCCCAGCTATACAAAAGATGTGGTTCGTGAAAAAAAATGTCAAGGGAGAAGCTCAGAGTTTAATACAGCATTTATTACCAACCGAAGCCAATTACACAACGGCTTGGAAACGTTCACATTGTTGGAAAGGTTAACTGGACATAACAGGCTCCCATCTGACAATCCATCTGCATCAGCCATCAAATCCCTTCATGATACAACAAGGGAAACAATTGCAGCACTGAACAATGTGGGCGTAAACACCCAAACTTGGGACCCAATCATTGTTCATATACTCATCAGCAAATTGGACAAGAGTACTCATATGCTGTATGAGCAGTCCCTATCACAGCCAAAAGCAATTCCGTTACTTGAAGAATTCCTTAAGTTCTTGGAAAACAGATTCCAAACTTTGGAGGCAATATCCCAGAAGGGCAAGCAACTTTCAATAAAACCACCACATAAAATATGTTCCACGGCAGCAACAAGGGCATCCGATAATGAAACGAAATGCAGTGCTTGCCAAAATAAATATCATCCGCTATACAGATGTCAAGCGTTTTTAAATCAATCGATCTATAAAAGGTTGCAACATCTAAGGTCAAACAATCTATGCATCAATTGTTTAAAACCAGGGCATTTTGCAAATAAATGCTCTTCACAAAACTGCACCAAGTGTCAACACAGGCGCAACACATTGGTGCACAACGATGACAATAGTAATCCACAGCAACTCATGAAAACAGTACCAGCTCCACCTACGGTTGCTTCAGCACAACATCATGGCCCCCGGGAGGGTTACGTTCTGTTGGCAACAGCAAGTGTTAGGATCCATGAAAACAATGGGTAATTTGGCGAGTTCAAAGCAATTTTGGACTCGGGATCACAAATCAATATCGTAACGCAAAGGCTGATAAACAAACTCAACATTAAACCATCAGAAGCATCCCTTAGGATCGAAGGAGTTGGCAGAAGGATGAAGGTTGCAGACAAACGTGTCAACGTGAACCTACAATCTAGAACAAGCAAATATAAAACCAGATTTGAGGCGTTCGTGCTCCCGAGCAATATTCCGGATCAACCGGCTTAAGACTTCAACGTTTCACCATGGTCAATACCGGAAAATATTCAATTAGCAGATCCAAACTTTAACGATTCCATTAAAATTGACATTCTGCTGGGAGCAGAATATTACCAAGATCTAATGACGACCGGTCAAATTAAATTATCAGATGAGCTACCTACGCTCCAGAATACGAAGTTGGGTTGGATAGAGAGCGGCAAAATAAAGAAGGTTTCAGGAACCTCAGCAATTTGCGCAATTTATGGTGAAGATGAAGCAACTACAACCGAGCTTATAAAACGATTTTGGGAAATAGATGACTTCGATACAAAAAAAACTCTCACAATCGATGAACAAAGGTGTGAGACACATTTTGTTCAAAATACCGCCAGAAATAAAGATGGAAGATTCATAGTCCGATTGCCATTTTCGGAGAATCCGACCTCCCTAGGTGAAACAAAAAATGTAGCCCTATCAAGATTCCAGGCCTTAGAGCGAAGACTAGCAAGGGATCCCTCGTTAAAGTCCCAATACATCGACTTCATGAATCAATACGAAGCATTGGGTCACTTGACCCGCATTAATGACAATGAAGTAGAAACACCGCATTTTTTCATCCCTCATCACTGCGTGCTGAAGCCAGAAAGTAGTACCACTAAGCTCCGCGTCGTTTTTGATGCTTCAGCTAAATCAGCTTCAGGATTATCGCTTAACGACATTATGTACACCGGCCCCACCACTCAAGGTGACCTGTTTGGCATGTTACTAAGGTTTCGACTACAAGGTTTGTCTTTTGCACAGACATAGCAAAAATGTACCGTCAGATTCTAATCGATCCAGCTGACCGTCACATGCAGCTAATATTCTGGAGGAAGAATTCAACAGAGGCAATTCAAATATACAAGCTAAATACCGTAACGTATGGAACGTCTGCAGCACCATATCTCGCAACAAAATGTTTACAACAATTATCAGAACGGAACATGGAAAGATGCCCGCTTGGTGCTCATACTTTGAGATATGACTTTTATGTGGACGACGGCATGAGTGGCTCTAACTGTTTAAGAACAGCCATCGAGATGCAGCAACAACTCACTAGATTACTTCAAGACGCTGGATTTAAACTTAGAAAATGGTGCGCAAACCATTCTCAACTATTAAAGGGCATTCCACCTGAAGACCTGGAGGTAAACCTAGACTTTGACAATCAATCAACCAAGGTTTTAGGATTGACATGGACTCCCAAATCAGATTTGTTCTGTCTTATGGCAGACGTCCAAGACAAGAAGACAATAACAAAACGTTCTGTTACATCGGACGTTGCAATAATATTTGATCCATTAGGAATAGCAGGTCCTGTGGTATTAACGGCAAAAATTTTCATACAACAGTTCTTGGAATTACAAATCGCATGGGATGAGCCGTTGGCAGCTCTAAACTCACATTGGACGACATTTCGCAAGAATTTAAACCACTTAAACAGCGTACACACTAAGAGACACGTTTTTGATGGTTAAATATCTACTCACACGCAAATACACATGTTCGTAGATGCTTCCGAGAAGGCATATGGTGCCTCTGTTTATCTACGTTCGGTTTTAAAGGATGGCAGAATCATCGTCAGACTGTTATGCTCTAAATCACGTGTTGCTCCGCTAAAGAAGTTAACCCTACCCAGGCTAGAACTGTGTGCTGCTTTTCTTGGAGCCGAACTAACAGCCAGAGTTCGGAAAGAGCTGCAATTTGAAAACAATCAAACATACCTATGGTCCGATTCTGAAATAGTGTTACATTGGATCAACTCACTATCATCCTCACTCCACACTTTTGTAGCAAATCGAATCATCAAAATACACGGGTTAACAATAAACACTCAATGGCGCCACGTTAGTTCCAAGCAAAACCCCGCTGACCTAATCTCAAGAGGTTTAAGTCCCGAGAAGTTATCAGCATGCACCTTGTGGTTCTAAGGACCAATTTTCTTACATGGTAAAGAAGATCAGTGGCCTAAGGCATTTTCGAAAAACCTACAATCTACAATTGACATGGAGTTTAAGCAAAAAACTGTTATCACCGCAGCAATTGCTTGCACAGGATTAGAAGAGATCATTTACAAATTCAATCATCGGGATTCCTTTAAGGTCCTTTAAAGAATATTAGCATACATGTTGCGCTTTATCCAGAATACCAAGCTAACAAGGGCCGATCAAGCAACAACCAAGATAATTGCCCCAACCGAATAAACGTCAGCACTGCAGCTTATCGCCAGAGCCATACAAGCAGCTGATTTCAAGGACGACATTATCAAACTAAAAACAAACAAAGAAGTTAGCAATTCCAGTTCCATCAGCAGCCTATCTAATTTCCTTGACGAAAACGATGTTCTTCGAGTCGGGGGAAGACTAGAGGCCTCACACCTATCATTCAACGTCAAACATCCAATACTGTTACCACACAACGATCCAATTTCAAAACTAATATTAAAAATGATTCATAAGGACAATCATCACTATGGTCCACAAACATTATTAGCAATTTCCAGACAGCAATTCTGGATCATCAAAGGCAAATCAATGGCCAGAACTACAGTCCAAAATTGCGTCCGATGCACAAGGGCAAAACCAAAATTACTGACCCAAGTTATGGGCGAACTACCAGCAAGTAGAGTCACCCCAGCTCGACCTTTTGTTAAGTCGGGAGTCGATTACTGTGGTCCCTGCTGGGTCCATTATAAATTAAGAGGTAAAAGACCACATAAGGTCTACGTAGCATTTTTCATCTGTTTCTCAACAAAGGCCGTACATCTAGAAGTAGTGAGTGACCTCACCACCGATGCATTTATTGGAGCTCTCAAATGGTTTTCAGCACGGCGAGGACGTTGTCAGACAATTTATTCAGACAACGCTACAAATTTCATCGGTGCACGAAATCAACTAGACGAATTAGACGAGGCCATCTTTTCTAAGACCTCACAAGAATCGATCATACGATCATATAGCAAGGAGAATATTGAATTCAAATTCATACCCCCTAGAACATCTCATTTTGGAGGATTATGGGAAGCAGCCGTTAAATCCGCCAAACAAATGTTATTACGAAGTGTATCAACAGCTTCGCTTACGCATGAAGAGCTTGAAACAGTAATAATTGAAATCGAAGCAATTTTAAATTCACGACCGCTTACACCACTAACAACCAATCCGAATGACTTATCCGCATTAACCCCAGGACACTTCTTAATTAAAGAGCCACTCACAGCTCAAGTGGATACTAGTGCAGCACATCCAATCAAGCCCCTTGCCAAAAGGTGGGAACATGTATCTCAACTTAAACATGAATTCTGGAGATATTGGTCTACCGAGTATTTACACCATCTTCAAGAAAAACGAAAATGGAAAACATCATCCGAGAATGTGCAAGAATGGCAATTGGTCACCATAAAGGAAGATAACGTACCTGTTATGCAATGGCCACTCGGAAGAATTCTCAAGAACGACCAGGGAAATGACGGAAAGGTTCGGGTGGTAGACCTAAAAACAGCATCGGGAACATCAAGGCGTTCCATTACCAGACTGGCACCATTATTTCACGAAGATGAAGAAAAAACCCCAGTCAGGGAAACATTAAAAATTCGACCAATGCCTATAGACGAGGCAGAGGTTGTTCCACCGAAGAAACACAAACAAGATAAGGCTCCTTCAATTAAGAAGTCGACGTTAGTTACCATGCTCATAACACTTCTACTCATCCCAGCAGCCATAAGTAGCAACATCCAGATCAGCAAGTTTCGCACTGAACCAGGACTCTACTTTGAAGGAATTGGAACAACGAAATTAGTTACATCTGAATGGAAAATGATGGTGTACTATGATTTAGCTCCGTTTTCATCAGAACTAGAGTCCCTTTCATCAGGAATACAAGCACTACAACAGTTGTGACCAGAAATCAAACATCAGTCTATGTGCGAGGTCCTTACCAACAACCTTGACCAAATAAGCAATGAATTGCGCCAAGAGAAGGAGATATTTACAATACATCGAGCAAAAAGAGCAGCATTCAACATTATCGGAAATATAGCACGATCATTATTCGGTGTTTTGGATTCAGACTATGCCGAAGAAATGTCCAGAACCATTTATCTAGCTAAAACCGAGAAGGGGCACATGCTCCAATTATTTAAAAATCAGACATCAATCATAGACAACATCATAAAACAAGACGAAAGCAGAACCCAAGAAAGCATTAATAAAATCTTGGAAAGAATCAATCAAGAAACGATTCTATTAGACAAAGAATCGCAACAAATCAGCAAAACACAACTGTTCGGAATTCTGTCAACTCATCTCGCACTAATAGCAACAAATCTTCAAAGAACAGAATCTGAAATCATTAATGTACTCACAGACGCACATAATGGAAGAATAAGTCCACTGCCATTATCACCTCACCAGCTTAAAGCCGAGCTAGCTACCATCAAGGCTCATCTCCCGCCCTTTCATTCACTTCCAATTGACGACGACAATCTGATTCAGCTCTACAAGTTAATGAATGCCAAGGGTGCTGTTACCAAAGGAGAAGTAGTTTTCGAAATTAAGCTACCACTAGTTGACCAGCAAGTCTTAGAGTTATTTAAGATAATTCCGGTTAAAATCAAGAAGAACCAAACTCTCATTGCCATCATACCAGATAGCTCCTTCATAGCAGTAAATTCACACAGAGATCAGTACATTCCATTGTCTACTGAAGATGTCACCAACTGTCTAAAGGCCAACCCTGACATTTACATATGCAAAAACAAGCAATTCAAGTTAGGAAGGAATTCAGACATAAATTCATGTGACATCAACATGTTCAACAACAAAAATACAACTAGCTGCAAGTTAGCCCGACTACCAGGTACATCTGCATGGACTCAATTTAACAACCCAAACAAATGGATATTTTCTATGACAGCAACCTCCGAATTCTCTGCAGTTTGCGGCACAGAAACTGTACAGGCCACATTATCGGGTTGTGGAATCCTGGAAGTAGGACCAAGTTGTATTATCAAAACCACCACAATAACAATACAGGGCCATTTTGGGGCATCAACCAATTTGCACCTCTCGTATGCCAAATTTAAGCAAATCGAATCACTCAGCACACCTCATGAAATAAGAAAGGTTTTTACTACAACAAATCATCAATTCAAAACCCAACTAGATCAACTAACCGATTTGCAAAAGCAACTAAATGAGTCAGCCCTTATTCATATCCCGAAAATTATCAACTCTAATAGCCAACATCATCATGCAGTAAGTTACACTGCCTTAATCCTCTCAATCCTGTTGGCGCTTATTATAATAGGCATGAAACTATTACAACGATATCACCGAAACGATTCTAAAAATATTGACCAAGTAACGGCAAGACCAATCCCACAACCAAGGCCAATAACAATCGACATCATAGATACTTAATTCCATTATTACCAGATGGATTGGCATCTTAGTTGAACCGCCGTTCAACGCCGGGGAGAATGTTCAGGCCTACATGGGTTAATCATTGATATGATTCAACAACCTAAATATTGTTCAACATACAAACATCTAGACTAAGTTCAATAACTTAAATACTGTTGTTTGCATAAAAATATAGAATAAAAGTCAACGATTTAAACATTGTTATGCTTAGTCAGTAATTCTTGTTATAATAATTTTTTTATACATTAATTATTTATCATATTACTTTATTGCAATTCTTCATTTTTACTGTATATAAACCCAAAAATAAATAAATGTTTTCGTTAGTCATTAACACAACCTTCAAGTGTTTAATTGCAACCATTTTTAAGGTATTTTTCCAGTTCAAGTGCTGAAAGAAGAAATCATCACATTTGTCTCGTCTTAGCTACTATCGAGGTTTATGTGCTTGGACAGTAACCCTAAAGAGACACCCAACATTTTGATTCCGTTTTCTTGTCTTGAACTGTAGATGGTAATGAAGGTTCATGTTCCGTATATTTGGGTTGATTCACTGACATTGTGGCCCTTAAACCCTTAATGATGCCTTCTATTTCATCTACCATGTTGCTATGCCGCTGGCCTATATCTTCATTTAAACCACTTTTAAAATAGGGATGATCCTCGGAAATGTTCGGTATTCTTCGGATCGTGTTGTCCGTTTTCTCAAATGTTTTCCATAGAATGGCTAATTCGCTGGCCCTTTTGTTGTAATACTCCAGCGTTCTTCTCTACTTGGGAGTCTTTTTGATGGTGGATATCGCCCTGTTTATTTCCAATGCCAGATCATCTTGCTGGATTACAAGCTCCTCTATGGTCGCCATTGTATTACTGCTTGAGTCGCCTGATACGTATGAATCAATACTTTGATACGTGAGAATCAATGAGTGTTTCAAGTTCCTTACCACTGGTGGGGGGAAACTTGAAATTCAATGATCACGTCGGGGTCACCAAAATGTTGGGTGTCTCTTTAGGGTTACTGTCCAAGCACATAAACCTGGATAGTAGCTAAGACTAGACAAATGTGATGATTTCTTCTTCCAGCACTTGAACTGGAAAAAAGCCTTAAAAATGGTTGCAATTAAACACTTGAAGATTGTGTTAATGACTAACGAAAACATTTATTTATTTTTGGGTTTATATACAGTAAAAATGCAGAATTTCAATAAAGTAATATGATAAATAATTAATGTATAAAAAAATTAATATAACAAGAATTACTGACTTAGCATAACAATGTTTAAGTCGTTGACTTTTATTCTATATTTGTATGCAAACAACAGTATTTAAGTTATAGAACTTAGTCTAGATGTTTGTATGTTAAACAATATTTAGGTTGTTGAATCATATCAATGATTAACCCATGTAGGCCTGAACAAACTCCAAATCCGCTGAAATAAAATTGCTGCCCTCGCCAAATTAAGGGACTCCAAAATTGTTTTGAATTTTTAATTCGTAATATAAGCTTAATAAACTGAAACACTGAAGTCCAATAGTCGATTTTCTGATATTTCCTAAAAAATTTTAATATTTCAAAATTGGAGATTTAAAAACAGTATTCTATTCGGACAATTTTAGCATTAGTTTTAAACGAGTAAGCAAAATACAAGCTAAAAAATACTTGTTATCCGTCTTTTCTGGATATTATAGAATACAAAAATGTTTTTGCAGTAGATAATTTAAAAAACATTCGTATTTTCGGCTTGAATTTCTTGACTAAGTGGTCTGCAAAACGTTAGTTACCTTAGGAAATTGTAATACCTCGGCCGTTTTTTAAGTTTTTATTGCGATTTAAGTTTTTATTGTTTTATTACAAAGACAATTCCAAATCATGTTTCCTTAATTCTTATAATTCAAATACGTTTTAAAATATAAACATTTTTGAGAAAATATACAAAAAGTCAAATATTTCCCTTGTAATCCGTTATTCAAACTTCAGTGCCGATGTCTACTCGACAGCCGCTTATCCTAGTTTTTTTTGAGACGTAGTTTCACTCCCAAATAAATATTTCGACGGGTAGCCCGTTCAGTTGCTTCACAGTTTTTTCTCCATACAAGCTTGGAGCACAAAAGTAGACGTGCATTTTTAAAGTTTCAATGCGAGTTTTAGTAATTGCTCTAAAATACACGTAATTTTTCAAATATTTACACAATTTGTAGCACTAAAAAGGAAGCAATTGTAATGATATACATTTGGTGCAGAATACAAAATTAACAAACATGTGCCGTTTTTAGCGACTTAATATCAAATCTGGAAGGGGAAGTACAATGATTTCATTTTGTTAGTTGCCTAATTTTGCATACACTGATAATAGTCCATGCGTAAAAATACAAATAAATGTCAAAATAACCAAAAATTTTGTAAAATAAATGAAAATTTGTTCATTTTACAAAATATTTCGTTGTTTTGACATTTTTTTTTCGCATTTTTAGCATGAATTATTATGAGTGTACTTTCGGTTAATTACTCATTAAACAAAACATATTTAAATGAGCTATCCATATAACGGTCTTAAAATCGTCAAACGAAAATGCAGCTTTTTGCCACCACACTCCCTTAAAATATATTGCTTGTACTAAATTGGCTCCAAAGTTTTTACAAAAATAATATTAAATAATACATACTTTAGTACTATAAATGAAGTTAATTTATCTACCTACGTTTAATAACAATATGTAATTAAAAACAATAAAATATTATAATCACTTCAATTGGTAAATTTTGAAAGGAATGTTCTTTTTTCGGAAAAGAATTTCATCAACAAATTTATTTTAAAAGCTGGTGAGCACGTTGATTTGCAACCGCTATTCTCGCTTCGTTTGATTCTCCCTGTAAACAAAAAAATATATTATAACACATTGAAAGTTGAAACTTTCATTTCGGTAATTATTGAAATGAAGTCTTTAAAATTAAGATACCTTCCGGTTAATCCTGTCAATTTGTCTGTTTTGGTTCTCGAGTTCGGAACCCATATCAAGTGCCATATTTCGTAAATTTCCAATCATAGTATTGACTTGACCCATATTCTCTTCCATTTCATCTTCTCGTGCGTCGTTTGTAATTCTAATTTATTAAATAAAATTGTTTGTTAATCAACAGCTTTCGAAATTTCTCCTTCGTCGATGTATGTTAGTACCGTTGCGCAATTACAAAATTCAAATGTAAATATATGTATATAATAGTACCCAGGTACAAATTTTCATATATGGATCCATAAAGGTTCAATGGATGTTTCTACATGCTCATAAATATGCATACGGTACTACTTATATGGATACATAAATCTCCATACGTGATTAAATTTACGTACCGCCATACATGTACATTAAAGAAATTTTAGTTAATACATGATCACACGTGTTCATGAGTGATCTTACATGAACACACATGTCGATTTGGGTGACCCTCCCGCTTGAAAATTGCAGTACTGCATGTGCTTTGATGTTTGTGAGAGCGAAATTGGGGAAAAATGGAAAGAAATACGCTTTTAAGTAATCAGGAGTCCCAATGGGTGTTTGCTCATACATTTTACCTTCCTATGAATGACTCCTGAGTAGTTACGAGCTTTTTTCTTTCCATTGGCCCCAATTTCGTTCTCACAAACTTCAATGCGCATGCGGCACAGCAATTTTCAACCAATCGAGCTGAAATTTTTGTCAATTTTTTTACCCTAACTTCTCACAAAACTGGGCTACGATTTTGGAAAATCGAAAATAAATAAATAAATACCCCGTAATGTAGATATTACCTAATATTTCGTTAATGCACATGCATAGAGATATATGGAAGCATTTATATTCATGAGCACGTGTACATTAAACCTTTATGGATCCATATATGAAAGCTTTTAGCCGGGTATTATTATTTACATACATACATACATACATATGTACCAAATATAATTAAACAATAATAATGTTAATTATACGTTATGTATGCTGTAATAGGCCATTCACATGTACGAGAAAACTAAATATGCTCGTTTTTTCTATTACCATATAGCGTCAGTTTGAAACACTATATTGTAATAGCATAGCGAACAATCTCGATCGTGTGAATGCTCCATAAGATGTACGCTTGAAAATTATTAACTACAGTGAAATATCTGTAAGAAACTACAGCATCTGTATAAAACCTTTGTTGGGCTTAGGATACAATTTTAGTGGTATAAAATCAATAATATTTTTATTCACATGCTATAATTTCGGAACGGAAGAGAAATATAGGGTTGTTGAAAATACTCTGGTAGCATGTGTAGAGCTCGCTAAAGTTGATAACGAAAAAAGTTTATAACTTAATAAAATTAAATAAGTTTAAATATGAGTGTTTACTTATTTATTAAGAATAATGGCTGAAACATTTACCACACATGGTCTAGAAATAGCAACTGACAAACAAAAATACTTCACAAAAACTGAGTATACATGCTGAAAAAAACCCTACTGGAAATATAAATGCTGGTAATATACTTTTGTTTGAAAAACATTTCCGTTTCCCCTGGTTCTAATATAACATGTTTGCTTGCAAATATAATTATGTATGTTTGACTGTAAACATATATTTGTTTGGAATAAGTGAAAACCTAGACGGTATATATAGGGTTGGCTGCAAATATATATATGTTTATTATATGTATGTTTGCATGTCTCAAACAAAATATCTAAAAAATTTTAAAATAGCAAATTCATCTTTGCTAAGGTTTGAAAATTGTAATCATTGTAAACACATAAATAATTGTGTTTATAAGAAGTGTCTTTTTTCAGCGTGTAGGGTTTGAAAGCTCTACATATCCACATTCAACCAAAAGTTATTACAACACAGGCCTGAGACTAAAGCATACCGATGGCTTAAGATACACTAAGAAATACTGTATTAAAATCAAGTATAAACATTCTTAAATTAATTGAAAACTCTGTTGGTATACAACACAGTATGGGTTTTACTTATTGTAATCCATTGAGACAAAATATGCATGCACAAAGTTGTTGATTTTTCAAGTTTAACTCAAAATTATTTAAAAAGTAATACACTTTCCCTATAGTTATAAATAATTTATGAAATACAATTAAGGTAAATATATAATAGTAGTTTTTTCATCTCAATAAATCTATTACTGATAGAAAAATTCGCAGTTAAATATTTTATAATTAATTTTAACATACTAATTTTCAGTTTTTACTAGAAAAAGGTTCAAATTAAGTTGAAAATAATTAAATTTAGTATGCAAATTTGTGTTCTTCTAGTGTTCCATTCCACTTGTTCTTAATAGTTGAAAATAAAAGAATTTATTTTTTCAGTAACTATTTTATTAATACCCAGTATAAAACGCTGCTTACATGTAAGCAGCTTTGCAAGGGAGTGAGCCGAAAAGAATCCCTTACAAACCTGTTACATATGCCATGATTTTTATATGGCGAATTCCCACTTGGAAGCGCTTACAAAAAGCTGTGATTTCATGGCTTTTAGTAAAATCATATTTCATGTCTACCTTATCACGATTAAAAGTAATAATATGAATATACATAATTTATTTTACATAAAATTCTACAGATATTAGTTTTTTGTTGTTAGAACTTTTGACATAATATAATTATTTTATTTTTTTTTACCGCTTCACGTGCTAGATCTTTAGAAACAGTTAAATGAGTAATTACTTTTTATTTCGTACTCAAAAACACCAAACACAATCGGAAATCACTCGTTAAATTTTTTACAAATCGTTTATAATCCACGATATGGAACTTTCTGCATTACAACCTGCATCCTTGTAAGGGATTAGGGTATCCTGGTTTGGGAAAACAGTAAGCTTAACATTTTTGTTTGTTTATTTTTATACGAAATTTGTTCGCTTCTTTTGCTGCTTCTCAGTATTATTTAATAGTAAGCACTTACATCAGCGCATTTGATATATCCTGCTTCTAAAAACAGGAACATTTTTTACTGGGTAAGTTCAAATTATTTACTTAAATATACCAATTAAATAATAACACGGCATGACATAGAAAAAATTAGTAACATTAATATCTGACATGCTGATTTCAACGGGGTACATAACTTTTTTTTTTTTATCAATTTTACAGATTTCGGGAAAAATGGGAAAAGGCAATCAATATTTGTTGTTTTAACGGAATTAAATAACAAAACCCGTGTTCATATTTATGACCCATATTTAATGCAAAACCGCTAAACTTTAAAGAAATTTTTCTCAAAATCTGTATAATTTATCAAAAAATTAAGTCCACTATTGAAATCGGCATGTGTGAAATATATATAATTGATGGTCAAATCTTTTTTGATTTTTAAAAAGTAACATTTTGTCCTCCTGTGTAGTTAAAGTATTTTTAAACTTTGTACAATGTATGTAGAGTAAATACACTCCACGAAGTAAATAACCTGGAGGATTTGTTGACAAAAACGATGGTTGTGTCCCAAGATCAATGGTATAATGAAGTTAATTCTTCAGTTCATGAAATTAAAAATAAATATACAAATTATTAAAAAATAACTTTAACAATTCCTTTTCTTGAAAACATTTCACAAAGTAAGAAACACTTTGTATATTAAAAAATTATGCACTTACCATCTATTTACACTGAACGAAAAGTCGTAAGTGAAATCAGCATACAATATTTGTTAACTTTTGAATTTACAAATATTTATTTATATTTGAGCTTAATTTTTGTTTATTGATAGTAACAAACTAATCTGCTAAATTCAGCAAAACCAAATTATTAATATTAGTAGACAAAGAAATCATTAAAATATCTGAACTTCTTGAAGTTTTTTTTTTAATACGAATAAAAATCTGCCCCTCTGAAATCAGCAATGTACACTTTGTTCGATAAAATTTCTTTTGATTTTAGCAAAATTAACTGTTATTTGCATTCTACTAAATTTTAGAAAAGTTTAGGTTAGGAAGAAGAATAAACGTTTTTCTCTGAAAATTATAAACACTATTAATTTTCATATCAGACTAGACTAGTTTCTGCATTTTTTATGGGCAGGCGTCATCAGTGGTTTTTCATTTAAATTGTGTTATTATTTGTGTCTTATAATTGTCAGCTTGTCTCTATATGATATATTCAACAACCTGCCGGCTGTAAGAATCATACCTGCGCTTCTTTTTACATCACAAACGTAACAATACCAAGTCATGACCATTTAGCGATCACTCCCAACTATGGCCTCTAATGTAATGCAGCTAAATTGCAGTTTTCTTTCCTATTAGCTTTTCTGTTATTGTATATGATACTCAGAAGTTGCAAATACTAACAAACACAAATATTCTATTTTTAGATTTTTGTTTATTTTTCTAATCTCCTCCATCTCTTTTTCACAACGTTACCACATTGACGTATGGTTTTTACGTTCAAGTGTAGCCAACTTTGTGTTTATGTTGAGACATCGCCATAGGGCAAATTTTGTAATGTATTTTAGTACAGTGTTATTATAACGTCATATAGACAGTCGCAATTAGTTTTTAATTACTATGCATCTGATAAATTTAATTTAGAAATGTTGATGTTCAGAAGAAGAATAATAGTTTTTCTCTAAAAATTATGTATAAACACTATTAATTTTCATATCAGACTAGACTAGTTTCTGTATTTTTTTATGGACAGGCGTCATCAGTGATTTTTCATATAAATTGTATTATCATTTGTGTCTTATAATTGTCAGCCTGTCTCTATATGATACATTTTTCTACAACCTGCCGGCTGTAAGAATGAACCCTGCGCTTCTTCTTACATTACACACGTAACAATACCAAGTCATGACCATTTAGCGATCACACCCAAATATGGCCTCGAATCTAATGCAGCTAAATTGCAGTTTTCTTTCCTATTAGCTTTTCTGTTATTGTATATTATACTAAGAAGTAGCAAATACTAACAAACACAAATATTCTCTTCTTAGATTTTTGTTTATTTTTCTAATCTCCTCCATCTCTATTTCACAGCGTTACCAGTTTGACGTATGGTTTTTACGTTCAAGTGTAGCCAACTTTGCGTTTATGTTGAGACATCGCCATAGGGCAAATTTTGTAATGTATTTTAGTACAGTGTTATTGTAACGTCATATAGATAGTGGCAATTAATTTTTAATTAATATGCATTTGACAAATTTAATTTAGAAATGTTGATGTTCAGAAGAAGAATAATCGTTTTTCTCTTTTTACGATTTTTTTCCGGTAATTCTGATTTGTATATTTCTTTTAATTTTTTTTATTATCTACCCATATATTTTCACGATTTCGATTTATTTTAATAGGAAAACCTTTTTGTGGAAATTTCTACAATTATTATTCAATTTTATTTAAACAGGTAATTATAAAATTTAAAAAAGATAACAATTTGGTATAATGATGTATGTGTCCCATATTTCTATCATGGGATAAAAAAAAAATACTGTTTTTCTTCTAGGCAGAAGTACGTGTGTATTAGACTGGTCGTAATTATATTTTTTTTAAAATTTGATTGCTTGCGCTGCTTAAAATATGAGGTTTGGTGTAAGAAATCATGTCCTAATTTTTCAGCTCAATCCGACAGTGCCTAGTCGTGCCTAGTTGGGCCCAAAGTTTAGAAAACGGTATACAAGGCGAAAAAGTCACTTTTTTTAGTTTTTGTAAAATTTTTTAAATGTCGTAAAAGTTTTTACTCAAGAAGGTAAATTAATCAAAATGAAGATATAATTATGTTTTTAAAAAGGTATAAAAACACATAATCGGTTAAAAACTAGCCCAGTAATAAATAATGCCTCAGACCACTAAGGTGGCAATTTTTACTTGACCGAGAAATTCGAGCACACATTATAAAATTTTTTTAAATTGATTACTGAAATATTTACAAACCTGGCTTAGACCAGTACTTTAATCATTTAACATATAATTTGGACTAAATTAACCCTTAGTTGCTCTTGCTGTCAAAAAGACACATAGTTGAAAAAACTTATTTTGCTTGTGTTAACATAACACAACATATTTTTAAAGTTTTTTCAACTATGTGTCTTTTTGACAGCAAGAGCAACTAAGGGTTAATTTAGTTCAAATTATATGTTAAATGATTAAAGTACTGGTCTAAGCCAGGTTTGTAAAAAAAAAGAATTTAAATACTTTTTGTTCAAATATGTATAAATTCTCGCAGTAACTTCTTTGAAGAATAAATAAATAAATAATATAAAATAAATAAAAAAAAAAAAATAAAAAAAAAATCTTCAAATATTGTGTTATTATATTTTACATCACGTTTATTAAAATTCGAAAGTAGTAAAAAAATCTTCAACGTTTTTTGTAAATTGAAATATATAAGTGTGGGGTCTCTTGGGGCCTCTGGTCCACATGGGTTAATGATGTCCAAAATTTTTTATTCTCAACCTTAAGTCATGATGATAAACAAAAACAACAAACGGTACAAAAGTAGCTAATTTTCGATTTTAAATATATTATGACAACAAATAAGGCAAAAATTACCAAAAAACACAATTTCCTCGAAATTTGCAAAAATTAAATCGTTGCCCTACCCAAGTGTGCCAGGGGATATTTTTAAAATTTTTTATTTTCGATCTCAAACATGTTTTAAACAAGTCACTGGAGTTTAAATCTCAATTTTTGCGATTTTGTTGAAGAATTTTTTTTTAAATTTGAAATTGGAGATTTGAAAAACACCCCAAAAATTTTGTCCTTTTTTGACATCACATTAGGACAGGTTAACGCCATCCAAAAAAAAAAAAAACTTTTTCTACATCCCACAAATTTGTGTCCTTTAAGTAAAAAAAAAAATATTTCAGTAATCAATTTAAAAAAATTTTATAATGTGTGCTCGAATTTCTAGGTCAAGTAATAATTGCCACATTAGTGGTCTGGGGCATTATTTATTACTGGGCTAGTTTTTAACCGATTTTGTGTTTTTATACCTTTTTAAAAACATAATTATGTCTTAATTTTGATTAATTTACCTTCTTGAGTAAAAACTTTTACGACATTTAAAAAATTTTACAAAAACTAAAAAAAAGTGACTTTTTCGCCTTGTATACCGTTTTTTAAACTTTGGGCCCAACTAGGCACGACTAGGCACTGTCGGATTGAGCTGAAAAATTAGGACATGATTTCTTACACCAAACCTCATATTTTAAGCAGCGCAAGCAATCAAATTTCAAAAAAAAAAAATCCCATACAAGATGCGACCACTCTAGTGTGTATGTTGTATAATGTAACATACTGCGCTCTGAAATTGAATCTCAATTTTATTGCCTTATGAGGTATTATATTTTGTCTTTTTTTCATATTCATGTATACGATTTATAATTCTGGTAATTATTCCCACCGAATAGAAAAGAAAAAAAAAATAGCAAATTATTGTAATTTTCGGTATATTATTTACCACTTGTTTGCAAAGAATTGGCTCTTGTAATTTTTTGCCTTCTATATAAGATCAATCAAAAGTATTAAGTGGTACAGTAAACAGCAATATTAAATTTGTTTATCAGTGCTTATTAAATGAAAGTTTTAAGTGACAAAATTTGAATGTCAAATCAAAGTCATTTTTAAGTTATTCAGACAATAAATTTGTGACAAGTTTCCTGAACCTTATACATCCAAGTTAGCATCGTTCCTTTCAAATACCATTGGCCATCGAGGTAACCTCAGTTCCAATAGGGGATATTGCGTCATACTTTTAATCGAAATCACGCATTGCTGAGTAACCTATTGGAGTGAAATTATATGCCCATAATATACTATTTTTCCTGGAGCCCCTTTGCTACGAGAAGTATATTTGTGGATTTCCAGAAAGGACATAGTGTCAAGAAAATTTAATATTCAATTGATGAAATATTTGTTAACGCGAATTAGGACCACGTGCCTAAAACAAGCCATAAACTCGAGAATTGGTAATGTACATTACAAGTAATTCTTCAAAATCTCCAATCGGAACCGAAAACCAGAAATTTATGGAATATAATCAACATATTTTTTTTAACGTTTGGCCTTACCTAAGATTAAAAATCATATTTAATTAATTACGTGAAAGTGATATTTGAGTATTAAGGTCTATATGACCTTTATACAACCTTTACATTTTAGGACAAAGGTTAATAGAAAAATTGAGAATTCAAGATCTCGTAAACTTCGCCTCAATTTGGTTTAATTTAACCACGATTTATTTAAATTCATAAATTTATTAAACGAAAATATGAGTAAAATCTAAGTAATTTTTTTTTGCAATTAAATTCTTAACGAAATATGTCGGTATTTTTTTCAATATTCCGAAAATAAAATTAAAATTGTACTAAATTAAAACTGAAAGCTCAAATTATTTACTTTACAATTTTTTCCGAAATTATTAATTCAATGAAACTAAAATCAATCAAGTTATTTTCATATTTCAATTAATTATATTACCTTTAAATTAATAGTTACAAAATTTACTACAATTCATAATAAAATCGTAATTAATAATTTAAATAAATTATGAAAAACCAAAACAAAAAAATTATAATTTAAGCTTTCAAAACGTTTACCAAAAAACTTCAAATTACTTAGTATCCATAATATTCCAAAACAATTAAATGAATTATTTTTTTTTGAATAATATCAAATGAATTTAGAAAATAAGTACAGCAAAAATATCTTAATTAGGCTTTAATTAAAATTAAAACCTCATTTATGTATCATTAAAATATTTTTTTTTTTAACAACTTATTTTTTTATTACTGAACTATATTCAATTATATTAAAAATTAATTTTTTTGTTACACAGTGTATTATAGTATCTACAAATTATGTTTTGTAGTCATTATTAACAAAATCATTAAGTTCCTTTTTTTTGCAAACAAAATTTAGATCCATGCTGGGCCTATCAATTGGAACATCGTGAAACATAATTTTCAAGCTACGATTTGTAAGTAATGGTCTACTAAACATTATTTTATTTTATTATTCTCTTTTTGATTATGTTTTAAGTCAGTCCGATTTCATTAAGTTCCCCACTTGTAACTTTAACACAAAATTATATTAAATTTTGCAGTTTCTCTTATTTAGTTTAGTATTATTGGAACATTCTTTAAAGGTGTTATGATACTTGCTATTTTCTGTATTGGATTTTTTTAGGATTGACTGAAAGAAACAACAAATGCGAGAAAGAACAAGAAATACTTTTTTGTTATTTCAAAATAAAATGTAAACAAAACAAACAATATTGCCCACGTTTTGTTCCCACAAAAACCGTCAAAAAAGCTAAAAATCGCAAAAAAAAAAAGTTAAAACCCGCTACTTTCGATCAAAAACTAAAAAGTTGGCAGCAGTGCTAACATTTAATCTGGAAATGTCAATTTTAAGTTAAAAATTTTTATATTTTTTTTGACAGTCTAAGATTATTTATCGATAACACACGTATATTTGTTTGACATTTCAAGATTTTTTATGGTATAATCATACTCTTTACACTTAGTCAGTTTTCCTATGCAAATATATTTGCACTGTTCTCCAATATAGAAAAAATACAAAAAATAGCAAGTATCATAACACCTTAAGTAATGTTCTTTTTATAATTAGTGTTAGGCTTAGAATTCTCTTCATTTCTAGAAATGTTTATTAATAAAATCTAGTGTCCGACCGAACAGTTCGGCCAGAAAATGCATTTGTTCTGTATTCGGTATTTTAAAGCATTATGGACAAATTTGGCGGATGGAAAAATGTTTATTGGGCTGATTAGATGCTATTTTGAGTGTCAAATTTGAAAAAAATCTGTAGTTAAGCAATGAATTCACTGTTCGGCCTCAGAAAGTACGGCCAAATTGAAAATAGTTCGGCGGCCGAACTTTTAACTTTATAGCTAAACTTCGGCTTTTCTCTTAAATGTTATACACAAAATCGATTTAAATCGGCTCAACAAACATGTTTCTAATACCAAAATTTATCATCATTGCCTCTAGATATCAAAAAACCGACAAAATATAGTTTTTTGGCAGAACTGTTAGGTCGGACACTAATAAAATCTCTCTTTGAGTTATACGTAATTCAAACAATGAAATTCTAAATTTTCAATTATAAGGGAATGACAGCCACAATAATATGTGAGTCTACGTAAGTATAAATAGTCATGTCATATAAGGGACAGTTTTAAACACGGGTATTCTTTCTGTCTAGGAGTCTGACATGCAGTCAGTTGGGTGGGAAAATTGTACCGTACATGGCATTCCATTTTGCCATCGGTCAATTTGTATTTTCATTGCATTTTCTTTTAATAATTTTTTTTTAAAGTTTTTGCCTACTCTGTGGTATACATGGCATAAAGAGTGGGTTATATGTATGGCGTAGAAGGTTAGGGTTGAGAACAAAATCTACCATATATAACTAGCTGGGGTAATCGAATTTCATGCCTCTTAACCTTTAATTCCTTTAGTGGGTTAATTTTGAGATCATGAAAATTTCAAACAATTTTTATTATTTCGAAAAGTATCTAGAGCCTTACACTCTATTATTATTATTATTATTATTAAAGTAGTCTAGCCTGATTTGAAAATTATTAGTGGTTATAATTTTTAGAGAAAAAAAAATTATTCTTGTTCATAACCTTAACATTTCTAAATATAGCAAATTGCGTTTTAGATATTACAGTTTTTGTTCGCTATTGTTACAAATATTTAGTAAAGTTTTTGGTAATTTTAGCAGATTAAATAGATATTTTCAATGAACTTATATAAAGTTATAGTCGATATAACTAAAATTTTCTAAAGTTTACAGATTTATTTTCGCTGTTCTTATTTTATTAATATTTAGCAAAAAATCAGATAATTTTATCAGTTTTTCTGCAACGTTATTCTTAACTAATTTCTAGTAGTTTTTTTCTGCTATTTTTACAGGTTTGTGTGTATGAGCCGTTATTTTATTGCATCTTAACATATAAAATTTGAGAGTATGTTTGTAATATAATATCGTTTAAGTCTATATGATACTTGCTTTTTTGCACCAACTTTACCAGGATTTTTCTATAAAATGTTATAAAAAACAAAACGGAATGTCCAAAATTTAAAGTTTCCGACAGAAAAACCCTGGTAAATCTATTACAAAAAAGCAGTTGTCTTATAGGCTTTACACTACTAGAGGTATCGAAGCCATATGACACTTTGGTGGTCTACTGGGTTTTAATTTTTTTTGGACACGATAAGTGATGATGTTATTGATATATTTATCAAAATATTATTATGACGTTTTGGCCCATATTCAGAATGAATATAAGTTACGTGGATGGACAACATTTTACATAAAACTTAGCCGGTAGGTGGCGCTGGAGTCGATATATTTGCTAAATTATTATTTATAATCCAGTGTGGCCCATAAGTAAAATATATGTATAAGTTATATGACGAGAAATTTTAAAAATGGCCCATGGCCCATAAGTAACCATCTGCACTTACCAGAACAGAAAAAATTATTACCAATGAAATTTCAATTAAGCTTTAGTTTGATTTCAAACTCTCTTTCAATTAAAAGTCTAACACTATCTATTAACTGTTTAATTAAGCTACTTCTACACATGTCGCCAAAATTGGCGTTTTACATATGATTCATAATTTACACGTTTCGTAGAATTATAGAACGTTCTAATCGGAACCCTTGGGGAAAAATTGTGACTTCAAAATTTTTTTTTTAAATTTGATTTTGTTTTTGTTATGAAAATGTTTTTGTTTAAGGATGGATCATTTTGGTGTCTAGGATATATTAATTTATTATTAGAGTATTTTCGTAGAATTATTGAACTCTTTTATCAGAAACCTTGGGTAAAAATTTAGACCACAGAAAAACAAAATTTTAAATTACTTGAAAATCACACAAATTTGTGTGGTGATTTTGTTTTGTTAAGAAAATGTTTTTTAAGGATGGACCATTTTGGTGTCTAATCTTTAAAATAATAAAATAGAAAACGTCAATTTTTTAAATTATATTTTTATATTACATTAAATATTGAGATCAATAAAAAATATACATATTAAATAAAAATCAATGCACTGCTTTTGATTTAAAAAAGGTATTCCACAAGTTAATTAAAAAAAAAATTAATGAATTATATTATATTATAGTGAAAAAGAAAAAATGAATTAATATTAAAATGAGAGAAATTAGCTTCATTATTATTGCACAGCGTTTGTTGTTTCTTTGCTTCGAAAACAGCTAATGTTATCGTCTCCATTAGTTGATATTTTATGTTTAGATTCGTTATTTCATTTAGCTCCCAAGATAAATTTATATAGGTATTGCTAGTAGAACAACAACTACAACAAACAACTACAACAATACAAAAACAACAGACATTTTGTTGTTGCCTACAGTACACCGAAATGTCTAAACCAGCTATATCTAGACAAATTTTGACATATCGAAGACCAACATACATAGAAAAAGGTAAGAGGAAGATAAACAGCTGGGCTACTAGCACTATCTATATAAATTTATCTTGTTAGCTCTGTTTTTATATAATTAGAAAACACTTCGTCTTTTTCATTCGCGGGTTTCTTGTTGGCATTGGATGCAATGCTTTCTAAAGCGGTTGTTGCTGTTGCAAGTACTGCGTCTTTTTGACTCATGCTTCAGCTTGACGGTGGCGTGTTGTAGCTCATTTGAGGTCTTTTAATTCTTTCAGCAGGATATAAGTCAATATCAACCTGCTGCGATGAGTCACAAAAATCCTCAACCTGATCGTTTAGTTCCTGCAGATGAAACATTTTGTTAATACATTTCTTTTAAAAATTCATAAAAATCCTTAACCCATTGTGAACCTTTCAAGTTTTTTAAGTTCTTGTACATAACTAAAAGATATGTTGTTAAAGAATAAGGAAAAATAGTTCGCAATGGATTATTTTATTAACAAAAATAAATCCGTTCATAAATTTGGAATAAATACTTACGAGCAAATTCCAACCTCCTTTTCTTATTTTTATAAATTCTGACAAAAAGGATAACTTGCAGTACCATTAGGCAGATGGAGTGTAAACCTCATCAGTACCCGATCAACTCTTTTACTTTGTTTTAGAAACTTTCAGAGTAAAGTAAATATACAAGTTTCAATGAGTATTGTTATTTTGTTTTCTTTTTCAGAGCCCTATAGAGAGAGTTATGTACATGTTGACAAAGTAGTTTCGGAATTGGTTTTTAGATTCAAGTCATACATTTGGGAACAACATGTTTACTTTTATTTCGTTGACTCCAATGTCCGGATTAAAACTTCTTAACTTGTCGACCATCGTATTGAACGCAGAATACAGGGCGTGTTTGTTGTGGTAGAATTTATGTTTGGGATTATACAGCCACTTATATGTTTGCCACATCTCTGTCATTTGAAGGACGGCTTCTTTAGTCCAATCAAACTAAAAAAATAGTGGAAATCATTAATTGATTTATTAAAAAAATACTTACTTTTCCGGTGTCTTTCACCATTTATTTGTTTTAGTAGTAGTAGTAGTAGTTGTTCTTTATTTCATATATTATAATGTATAAAGTTTACAAAGAATATGTTTAATCTTAGTACATTATTATTAAGTAAAAAAAAAAGAACTTACGACTTTGACATTAGTCGTCAGTCGGATGAGTTAAATTCTTCAATTAAACTTTTTCGATATTTAAGAGTATTGATAATATATTTTACCAAACAATCCCAATCCGAATATTCCCCATTAAGGGCCATTATTACAACTTGCCAATAGCTAAAGTTCGGATGTTATCTGACAGATTTTTAGTTTTTCGTTATTATAAGTATACTTTAAGCTAAAAGTGACCCATAAGCTAAAGGGAAGACATTGTTGCCTTTAACTTTAAACGTAAGTTTTATGTGTTTAAAGTTACCACATTTTCTGCTCTATAAAGAAAAAGAAGAAAATAGCGAATTTCACAACCGAATTTCACAAATTATTGTTTGCTTGTAAAGAAATAAATAAAAGTACGTTGCCACTACGTATTTTTATAAACCAATTCATAAACCAATAATCGATTTTTAGTTTGTTGCTGCCACATTATCAAAAATATTAATTTTATTTTATTGGGAAGTTGTAATAACGAAAAACATTATAGCTCACTTTTTTCCTCACTTTAGCTAAAGTTACCTTTTACTAACAATTACTTTAAAGACAAGTTGTAATAATGGCCCTAAGGATTGTTATTATTAAATCATCTGATAACCATATATATCCAAAGTATTGGTATCTGAATGATTTTAATATTGGACATCGTCCGATAAAATGTTGTATACACTCTAATTAATTTCTGTTGAAATTTACCCAACTTATAGTAGGAAACTATACTCCTACTATAAGTTGGGTAAATTTACTCTATGCGTGTAAATGAAAAAAATACACACATTATGTGTAAGTTGGTCAACAAAAAGTTGGTAAATGTACTATGCAAGTGCGTAAAAATGTAATTAAATTAAGAAATAAATGAATAATGTTACTGAATTTTTGAGTAAAAAAACATGCTTTACTTGTAAATATACGGATAAAATACGTAAAACTACATTTTTATATTTAATAATAAATATTTGTATATAAGTGGTTGTACATATACAGAGCTTCAAAGATTGAATTCTATTTTGAAAAAATCAAATCGGATTTTTTTAAATCGAATGATTTTTTTCTTAATCAATCGCAGAGTGGGGAATTCAATAAATTTAGCTCATTCGATATTATCAATTATTGAATTCAATCATTGGGAATTCAATATTTGGGAAGTCAATCGTTGGGAATGCAATCATTGCGAATTCAATAATTGGGAATTCAATCTATTTTTTACTCAATCGATTTACAATTTGCAGAAATCGGCGAAACTGAAAAACATCGCTAGAATTGAAAAAAATTGCTAAAATTGAAAAAATATCGTTAAAATAAAAAAAATCCCCAACGATTTAAAACAATCTCCAAAATTGAAAAAATCGCCAAAAATGTAAAAAATCACTTAAATTGAAAAAAATCGACAAAATTTAAAAAAATTTCCAAAATTAAAAAAAAAAATCACTAAAATTTGCCAAAATTGAAAAATAGCCAAAAATAGAAAATATCGCCAAAAATTGCTAAAAGTAAAAATATCCAAAATAAATATAATTCCAAATCTAAAAACGGCAAAAGTAAAAAATCTCGAAAATTAAAAAAAAAAAAAATACCATAATTGATAAAAAAAAATAGCTCAAATTGGAAAAAGTTGTCCGTGTCATTTATTTATCTCGGTTAGTCTTTGAAACATAGGCGATGTTTCAAATAAATACTCTTTTTTATCTGCTATGTTTACTTTACGAGAAAAACGCGATTTACGAATCCAGCCAATCAAATCGAAATTTAGGATCGTTGTAGGGGTAATGGGGTTGAGTTTTGAACAATGGTGCAACCATTTTACCTTTTAAAAATCGACTAAATAAAAACCGTGCATAGCTCAAAAAATAAAAGAGCTACTGGAAAAATGTTTGCACCGGTGTTCAAAACTCAACGCCAATACCGGTCCTAAATTTCGAACTGATTGGCTAGGTTCTTAGATCGCATTTTTCTCGACAACAAAGCATTGCAAAGCAAAAAGAGAATTTATTTGGAACATCGCCTGTGTTTCCAAAACTAATAAAGATAAATGTAAATGTAATGAAAATTTTTTCATTTTTAGCAATTTTTAATTTTGAAATTTTTTAATTTTTTTAGCTATTTTTCTAATTTTTGGCGAATTTTTTTATTTTAACGATTTTTTTTAATGTTTGCCGATTTTTTTTTAATTTTAGGAATTGATCTAATTTTTTACGATTTTTTAATTTTTGGCGATTTTCTTTAAATTTTAACGTTTTTTTCAAATTTGGAGATTTTTTGTAATTGTAGCGATTTTTATTTATTAATTTTAACGTTTATCTTAATTTTTGGTGAAATGTTTGTTATTTTAAAGATTTTTTCAATTTTAGCGATTTTTGGCGATTTTTTCAATTTTGGCAATTTTTTAAATATTGGCGATATTATTAAATCGATTGAGTAAAAATCGACTGAATAAATCGAACGAAGAAATTAATTCTTTAAGCTCTGTACATATATTATTTTTTGAGAATATTTTTTCACAATTAGGCTGCAAACACTTGTAAATTCCGTTTCTAATTATGTATGTATACATTTTTTTGATACATTAGGAAGTTTTTTTAATTCACTATCACAAGTTTTGATTATTTATTAACAAAAATTCTCAATAAATTTAATTTTTAAATTTTTTGCATGTTTTATTTTTTTTTCAATAAAAAATGTCAAAATATTTATTACTATTATAACTTAGTATGTTTACAAACTTTGTGCGTAAAAATTTTATTTAACAAAATAATACTACTTTTAGGCATAATGTGTTTAATTTTAAACAAATAATTGGTAAAAATACTGTAAGTGTGTATTATTGTATACAAAAGTGTGCGCAAATAGTTTTACGCATTTTGATGTATAAATTTACCGAATTTGCGTAATAATACTTGAAACTTTACTCGTTTTATAGTAGTAAATTTACAATCATTTTTAAGAGTGTATTCTCTATTTCTTTGAGGTTGCATAAAGAGCATAGCTTTGACCTAGTTGAAAATCTTGTTCCATTCAATTCTATTATATCACATCGAGATTTAAAGATCCACATAATCTGGTTCTGATTGTATTTTTCTACAATATAGTTTTGACCTTTTGCGAAGTCCAGTTGTTTATAAAATCTATCAGTTTCGAATGCTCTTTGAATGCATTTTAACTTGTTTGATATTCTTAATTTTGTCAGTAGCTGATTACATTTTTCGTCCCATTGATATTTTGAGCAGCTTTCGAATTCCCAATTCATATTTGATTGTTCACATAGTGATTTTAAGTGCGCAACCCATGACAGATTCCTCTGCATTAAACTTAGCGTCAGCTTATGGGGTAATCTATTTCTTCCATATTCAAAAATGGTTCGACCAATGTATCTTAGATGTAAATCAAGCGTATATAGATGAGCATCTTGCATATGAGTTTCTAGCATAACAACATATGTTGGAGTAAAGGATGGTATATTTAATATCTTTTTAACAAAAAACCGTTGAAGTTTGTCAACTTCTTCAAGGAGTGAATGTCCCCATACTTGAGCTCCATAGGTTTGAATAGACCTGCAAACCGCTTGAAAAGTTGCCACTTAGCAGGTAAGGAAATATCTCTTTTGCTTAAGTATGTATTCCAAGTGGCGTTAATATTGTTCTTGACAGCATTATTTCCATTTTCAATGTGTTGTTTGAATAACATTTTTGGAGTTAGGGTAATTCCTAAGTAGCAGAAGCTAGACGCAATCTTAATATTGTTGCTATTAAAAACCCACTATTCTTCATTAGAATTTCTGCCACCATTTCTGAATACCATAACTTCTTATTTAGACAGAGTCACCTCAAGGTTCCATGCTTTACAATATGTTTCTAATTTGTTAAGTGTGATATAATTTTTATTAAAAATAAAAATTTTGTTTTTTCGACCTTTAATTGTGCAATGAAAATGAAAATTATTCAAGTTCGAGGCCATACTCTATATTTCTTCATTAGGATATTGTCCTAACAACTAATCTATAGAGTTTTTTGTGTTCAAATTTATTATTTGACCCTTTCAGGAATGTGTTGATAGATCTATTTCTGGAATTTTCTAGGTTCCCATCATCAGAACACGTTTTGAAAGCGGTAACAATCTTATGCCAAACATCAAACGTTCATATGAACTAGTTTACTCACTACATGAGAACTAATATACATATGAGCTTGAAGTTAAAGAAAACTTCATGTAAATCATTTATGTATAACGCAAATAGTAGCGGTGACAATATACAGCCTTGTTTAACACCAGATTTTGTCTCAAATTCTTCTGATAATTCCTTACCACTCCATACCACTGATTTTGTTGTTTTGTACACTGCTTCTACGACGCTCACAAATTTTGTAGACACTCCCATTTCATGTAGTTTATATATTAGTAGATTTCTTGACACTGTATCAAACGCTGCTCTAAAATCCACGAAGAATGCATAGACTTTCTTTTCTTCTTGGAATTTTAACTGTAATATAGCTGACAAATTGTATATGTTATCTATTGCGGAGTAGTTCTTTCTAAAGCCAGCTTGTTATTCTGTCAATACGTTATGTTTTTCTGACCAATTATACAACCTTTCGTTTAATATACCCATCATAATTTTAGCCACACAATTCATAAATGAAATGCCACGATAGTTGCTTGGAACGCTTGTCTCACCCTTTTTATGTATTGGAAAAATAACACTAGATACAAATGTATCATCGTAAAAAGTACCATTCATAATACGGTTGTAAACTTTCGATAGCTCATGTAAGAAATTTAATGGTGCGTTTTTAAAAAATTCATATGGAACTCGATCAATTCCAGCTGCCTTATTATATTTCGTTTTCGAAATTACTTTCCTAATTTAATTTAAGTTATTTGTGCATCCAAATCTTCATCATTCTTTAATATTGCTGCATATGAAATATAACTGGCCATCTGCGGCGGATTTAACAAATCAGAAAACTTGAAGCTGTTATATCAGGGCATAAATTAAAAGCATAACCTCTTATCTCTTTAGCCACATTCCACCATTCTTTACTGTTATTAACTTTGCATATTTTAATTTCAAGATTTTTATGGTACAACGCTTTACTTTCCTCACATACTTCCTTGTATATGCGATTTGCATTTAGGTAAGACATCTTTTCGATTTCGCCACACGATTTTCTATATTCTTTAAGTAACCTAAACGACTCATCTCTAGCTCTCAAACAACTTCCATCAAACCATTTTTTCTTAAAAATTTTCGTTGAGATATTAGCATTACGGCCAAAACCAACCGATGAAATTCGTATTACCTCTGTTAAGTTCTTGAGCCCAAAATCTTCTGTCTGTTGTATCAATATTTCCAAGTTTTGCTGTACTTTGCGCTGATAGTTGTTCTTATTAAGTTCATTCCAATTTAACTTAGGTAATAAGCTACAAGGCATTATTTCCTGTTGACTTATATCTGCCGTAAGAACCAAGTGGATTGGGAAGTGATCTTACCATATGCTATTTTTAACAGAAACCCCAATTACATGCTTTAGTAGTTCAAAGGAAATTGTACAAATGTCATTAACTGATTGACCAACATTGCTAACGAATGTAAAAGTACCATTTTCATCGCCTTTAGTTATTCCATTTAAAACTAACAACCCATAATCAGAGCAGAAATCCATAAAATGTTTGCCTTTACTATTGACAGTTTTATCTTCTGATCTTCGAACATTGAATCCACATCCAAATGAACTAAAGCAAGTATCATCATATATTTGTTGCAATTCTCCGATTCTTATATTTTAGTCACCAATAATTAGAGGGTTTTTAATATTGTGATTAATAAATAATCTTTTAACAGCATCGAACTCAGTTTCCCAGTTAGCACTTCGCAAATATAACGGTATGATTGTAATTATTTCCTGTCGTATCTTTAACGTTATTAAATCAACTCCATCTATTTCGTTATAAATATGCTGCAGCCCCAAACTTAAAAGACTTTTCTTTACTGCATACATGCAACCTATGATAGCTCTGCCGAAATTACTTGTACGTTTAGGTGCTTTCCAGAAAGTATGGAAGTTAGCAAAATATTTTGTAAACTTGCTAATTTTATTTTCCTCGATGTGAGTTTCTAGTAAAACAACAATATCATATGTGTACACAACAGTATACAACATTTTATTTTCCAGACCATGAATATTATATGAAAGTATGTTAAGATGAGATAAATTTTGATTTGCTTTTAATATATTATCAATGCTACTTAAACTAATAGTATTATCATTTTTCTTAGATTTTAACAGTTTTTGAATTAAATTTTGACAAAATTGAAGTATAGTCTATATTTATATTAAGAGCTTCTTCATCATAAGTTTCTTTTGCTAGTTTTTCCCCACACATAAGGATTTTGTTTTTGTTCCAATAGAACCAGTTGCCATCACCTGCTAGTTTATCTACTCTAACAATCACTTTCTTGCTTTTGTTGAACGATAATATAGATTTACGAAGCTCCAGCATTATCTTCTTATCCTGATGGCGACCCAAACATAAACTGCGATCTATAAAAATTGATGACCCCGCTGGGTTTTTAATTCTTTTAAACACTTCTGTTACCATATTAGCTGACTTCAGTTCTACCATTACGGTAATTTTTCCGTCTTTTTCATACAGCTTATTAACGTGATCAATTTCTACACCTTTGACTTTAAGATTCTCGTTAAAGACTTTTTTTAACGGCACCAAACACAGACTTTTTATTTTCAATGCCCCTTATGATGAGTTTTTTTCTGCCTAGATCCTCTTCCATTTTTTTTAATCTGCTCAGATCAGCCTCCCTACTTTCTTTTAGCTTTTTAATTTCTTCTTTCAGCTCCTTATTTTCATTTTAAAGTTGTTTAACTTCAGTATCAACCTCATGAATATTCTGTTTAACACCATCAAAATCATCCTTTGTAGGTAAATTCTTTAATTTTTCATCAAGCAACGCAGACATGGAATTTTGCATTAAAATCATAAGGTCAGAAGTATACATGTTCCCAACAGTAGATAACGTTTTGTCATTTGGAGATGTTTCAACTAATTTTCTTTTCGGAGTTTCTGCCACCGTACCCACTGTGACAATGTTTGTTTGGATAACTTGCATACTGTGATAATGCAGTTCAAATAATAAATTAAAGAAATATGGTAACACCACACCAGTATTTTGCTAGACAAGAGCAGCTGATTTTATTGCCAAGTGTGTTTTATTTGTTTCGTTTTATTTTTGAGTGAAAGTTAATATATATACTTTCCAATAAAACTTTAATAATAAATTTTGAGATGAAATACAACACAAATTCATTCAAATACACCACCATTTACAGCCGATGGCTTTTTAAATATATTTATCCAGAGTTGGCCACGAACAATGTTGTAAGTACAAATTTGTTTATAAATTAAGCGACCGGCGAAAATTACACGTCCAGTTACCAAAATACTCAATATATTTGTTTTATATATTGATTTTTTATATATTTTATATGATAATAAATTGTTTTTATTTATTGTTTGTTCTGTGTTCAACAATTATTTTTATGTTTAAAATCTTTTAAATTTGCTTTATTTTTTTATTTTCTTGCCGCCAGACGTCAAAAACAGCTGTTGTCATATGCTTGAACACGTAGAAATAGAACATGTTCTAATTGAAAAAATGTAGTATGACTTTCCACATGTATTTTACACATTCAATGTTTCAAAAGGATCACTTGACATGTATATATTTACACATGTTAATTTTGACATGTCACGTGACAAAAACATGTCTGATAAAAGTAGCTTTAAAAATGAATTTAGTGCACACACAATTTCCGGTTTTTATAACCAATAATGACAACAAATTAAAAAAAATATTTTAAATTTATATATTCTATAACTATATAAGAGTAGCGTGACTGAGATACTGAGTGACTGAGTGACTGAGTGACTGAGGGCTGAGTGACTCAACATCGCCCAGCCAAAACCTCTGGACCTAGGAACTTGAAATTTGGTAAATATGTTCCTCCTCCGACTTAGACCTCCACTAAGAAGCGATTTTTTGATATTCCAACGGACAAGACCACAAAGTGGAAAAACTCCTCCTTTTTTGGAAAATAATGTCCCTTTTCCCCAGCCAAGACCTCTGGACCTAGGAACTTGAAATTTGGTACATATGTTCCTCCTCCGGCTTAGACCTCCACTAAGAAGCGATTTTTGGATATTCCTACGGAGAAGGCCAAAAAGTGGAAAACTCCTCCTTTTTCGGAAAATAGTGTCCATTTTTCCGAAAAAAAGTACCTTTTTCCAAAAAAAAAAAAGTACCGAAAACGAAGTCCAAAAAAAAGTACCTTCTTTCAAAAAAAGTACCTTCTTCCAAAAAAAGTACCAAGAGAAAAAGTACCAAGAGAAAAAGTACCAAAAACGTTAATTTTCAAAAAAAAAGTACCAAAAAATTTTTATTTTTACCAAAAAAAAAGTACCAAAACTATTGACAAAAAAGTACCAAAAAAGTTAAATTTTCCAAATAAGTACCAATTTCAAAAATGTCCCTTTCCAAAAAAGAGTACTGAAATTTTCAAAGAAAATAATTACCAAAAAAAGCCCCTTTCCCAAAAAAAGTACCAAAAAATGTACCCTTTCCAGAAAAAAAGTACCAAAAAAAAGTAAAATTTCAGAGAGAAAAAGTTCCGAAAATGTTCATTTTCAAAAAAAGTACCAAAAAATTTTTCTTTTTACCAAAAAAAAAGTACCAAAACTATTGGCAAAAAGGTACCAAAAAAATTAAATATTCTAAAAAAGTACTGATTTCAAAAATGTCCCTTTCCAAAAAAAAGTACCGAAATTTTCAAAAATAAATAATTGCCGAAAAAGTCCCTTATCCAAAATAAAAGTACCAAAAAATGAGAAAAAGTACCGAAAATGTTCATTTTCAAAAAAAAAGTACCAAAAAATAAATATTCCAAAAATGTACTGATTTCAAAAATGTCCCTCTCCAAAAAAAAGTACCGAAGTTTTCAAAAAAAGTTCCTTATCCAAAATAAAAGTACCAAAAAAATTTAATTTTCTTAAAATGTATCAATTTCAAAATGTCCCTTTCCAAAAAAAAAGTACCGAAATTTTCAAAAAAAAAAATTACTGAAAAAGCCTATTCCAAAAAAAGTACCAAAAAATGTACCCTTTTCAGAAAAAAGTACAAAAAACTATTGTAAAAAAGCACCAAAAAAATTTTCTCTTTCTGAAAAAGTACCAATTTCAAAATAGTACTTTTTCCAAAAAAAAGTACCTTCTTCAAAAAAACTACATCTTCCAAGAGAAAAAGTACCGAAAACGTTAATTTTCAAAAAAAAGTACCAAAACTATTGCCAAAAAACTACCAAAAAAATTAAATTTTATAAAAAAGTACCAATTTGAAAAATGTTTCTATCCAAAAACAAGTAACGAAATTTAAAAAAAAAATACTTACCGAAAACAGTCCCTTTTCCAAAAAAATTACTAAAAATTTTACCCTTTTCAGAAAAAAGTACATTTTCCAGAGAAAAAGTACCGAAAAAGTTCATTTTCAAAAAAAAAATACCAAAAAAAGTACCGAAATTTTCAAATAAAATAATTGCCGAAAAATACCCTCTTAAAAAAATACCAAAAAATGTACCCTTTTCAGAAAAAAGTACAAAAAACTGTTTTAAAAAAGTACCAAAAAATGTTCTTTATCTAAAAACGTACCAATTTCAAAATAGTACTTTTCCCCTAAATAAGTACCTCTTTTTCAAACCATAAGTATCTTTTCCAAAAAAAGTACCTTTTCCAAAAAAAATTACGAAAAAGTTCCCTTTTCAAAAAAAAACCTTTACCATTTTACCAAAAAAAAAAGTACAAAAAAAAAATTATTTTTCTGCGAAAGTACCAAATTCCAAAATAAAGTACCAAAAAAGTTTCTTTTTCCAAAAAAAGAGGTACCAAAAATGTTTCTTTTTCAAAAAAATTGCAAAAAAAATTTTATTTTTCTAAAAAAGTATTGGAAAATAGTACAAAAAAATAATTTTTCTAAAAAAGTACTAATGTAAAAAAAGTACTTATTCCAAAAAAATATCCTTTCCAAAAAAAAGTATTTTTCGCACAAAAGTATTTTTTTCAAAAAAAGTACACAAAAAATAAATTTTTCTAAAAAAAAGTACCAATTTCAAATATGTACTCCTTCCAAAAATCATTTCCATTTTTCAAACAAAAAGTACCAAAAGTATTAAATTTTTCTAAAAATGTAGCAATTTCTTCTTTCTGTATCTTCCAAAAAAGAGTACCAAAAAAAGTACATTTTCCGAAAAAAAAATACCGAAAAAGTACGTTTTCCAAAAAAAAATTCTACCAACAAAATTTAATTTTCAAAATGAGTATCAATTTCAAAAAAGTGCTTCTTCCCAAAAAACACCTTTTCCAAAAAAAGATACAATTTCCAAACAAAAAAGAAAATAAATAAAATTTTCTAAAAAAATACCAATTTCAAAAAGAACTTTTTCCATAAAAAACAGTAATTTTTCCGCAAAAAATACCTTTTCCTAAAAAATTTCCAATTTCAAAACAATACTTTTTCCAAAAAAAAAATAATATTAGCGAAAATTTTTTAGCTTTTCCAAAACAAAGTACCAAAAAAAATACTTTTTCTAAAAAAGTACCATCTTCAAAAAAATACAGAAAAAATACATTTTTTCAAAAATTAAATTACAGTTTGAAAAAATTACTTTTTCCAAAAAAATTTATAATTTTTGAAGTGCTTTTGCCATTTTTTTTTGTATTTAAAATTAAAAAAAAAAATTAAAAAACAACACTCAATAAAAAAAATTCCCGGTTCAACGAATGTCAAACTTTTCACACTGAAGTAACGCTTTAACAAACAAGTCGAACGAAAATAAAAAATATATAAATTTAAAAAATATAAATAATAATTGCATAGTTTTGTTTTTTATTCGGTTTGTTGTTTAACGAATACTCGATTTAACGAACAACCTAGACGTCCTGTAATTCGTTTAACCAGAATTCTACAAAATTTTCTACAAATATAATTATAATTTTCTACACTTTTTCCCGTATAAACTTTATTTTAGTAGTTTTTTACACTTATCGTGTTACAATCTTAGACTACAAATAGAGGTTAAAATATTTCGTGTATATTTTTTTTTCATATTAATGTATATAATCTATACATATAAAGAAGTGGTGTGAGTGACTGACTCAACATCGCCCAGCCTAGACTCCTGGACCTAGGAACTTAAAATTTACAAGGGATTTTCCAATATTTCAATGGAGAGTGCCAAAAAGTGGAAAAAGTTTTCCGTTTTTGCATAAAAAGTAACGGCATTTTTAAAAAACTAACCGTTACTTTTTTAACACATAAAAGTAACGGTTTTTTTAAAGAAACAGTTTAATCAACAACTAACGGTTTTTGTTTTTTAAGTAGCGATATTTTTCAAAAAATAACGGGTTTAAAAACGTAGCTGTTGTTTAAAAAAAAAAACGGGTTTTAAAAAAATAGAATGCGTTTTTTTTAAGTAACTTTACTTTTCAAAAAAAGAACGGGTTTTTAAAACAAAAAGAAACGTTTTTTTTCAAAAAAGGAACGTTTTTTTTTAAGTATTTTTTTTTCAAAACTTAACGGTTTTTGTCATGGTACTTTTCAAAAGAATAACGGGTTTAAAAAAAAGTTTTTTTTTTTCACAATATGGAACTTTTTTTAAGTAACAGTAGTTTTTATCTGTCTATCTATTTATATAAAAGAGTAGTGTGATATACTGAGTGACTCAACATCGCCCATCCTAGCACCTGCTCCTAGAAACTTTAAATTTGGCATATAGGTTCCTCCTGGGAAGGTACCCTCCACTAAGATGGGATTTTTTTATATTACATCGGAGATGGCCAAAAAGTGGGAAACTGGGCCAAATAACCGAAAAATTGGTATACAGTTTCCTCCTGGAAAGGAGAATTCAAATAAGACGGAATTTTTTGATATTCCAACGAAGATGGCCAAAAAGTATTCAGATAATAAATATCTTATTCCAAAAAATATCGTTTTCCAAAAAAAATACTTTTCAAAAAAAAAGTACTTTTTCCACAAAAAAAGTACTTTTTTCACAAAAAAATACGTTTTTATAAACAAGTGCTTTTACCAAAAAAATGGACTTTTCCCGGAAAAGGTGCTTTCACCAGAAAATAGACTTTTTCGAAAAAAAAAATGCTTTTACCAAAAAGTTGTCAAAAACAAAAAAAAAAAAAAATACTTTTTCAAAAAAAAAGTTAAGATTTTTTTTCAAAAAACTACATACTATTCTAAAAAATAATTTTATTTTTTTTGATAACAAATTTTCAAAAAATCTAAAAAACTGTAAGTTTGTAAAAATTTGAAGAATACATATAACAATTTTCATGTTATATTAATTTTCATGATCATGGCACGATGGGTTATTTCCAAAAAGTTCTTTAAACAAGTACTTACTAAATAAACATGGCCAAATGAAGACCTCCACTAAAAGTAAAGAGTCCCATTTTACGACCATTGGCTAAAAAGTAGAAATATAGGTTTTCTGTGATGTAGGCTAATACACTGAAAATGCACTTATTGAATTTTCCACTGAAAACGTGGTATTACCGGGATTTAAAATGTTTAAGAAGTGCTCATCTTAATCAAACTGTTAAGCTAAATCTGAAACTTAAAACTTAAGTTGTTTCCAAAATAGGCAGATCAGTAAAAATTTGGTTTTTGAAAAATTTTATAAGAACATGGAAACTCGATTAATTGATAGTCGAAACATTGAATTTTATATGTAGTTATAAAAACAAGCGCACTGAGAAGGGCTAGAAAAAATTGAAAAAAAAAAAAATAAAAACAACAGAAAAAATTACAAAATGTATTCCCGTTTTTTTGGCTCAGAAAAAGTATTTTTGTTAATTATTACAATTTTTAATTTAAGTACAAAATAAGTACATCTACAGTCTTATTTCTACTTCTAATTTACACACAATTTTATTCAAGCTAAAAACAATGCTACATTGATGTGAAATATAATAAAATAAGTTGGTCTTTCATTTGCGCCATTACTTTTTAATGTTGGACTCTTTGTTCATACGGGTCGCGGAAGCTTTACCAGCCCTGGTCCATATATATATTAAGAGCATTTGTGGATACCCCGATGAAACGAAAATTTTGACTGTTTTATAAAATAGAATATTTTTCGAAAAAATTTCGTGGCTCCTGGTCCTAACCAAGGTCCAATTTTTGATAGGGATGTCGTTATCACGGGCGTAGGGTAAAGGCAGGAGTAATACATATTTTCATCGACTTTCCTTTAACTTTATCAGTTTTCAAGCTATAGGTCATATTCTAAAATCAGATAAGGAGCGCAGTCTTGAATACTTCAGATAAGCTGATGGCGCCATTTACCAGGTAATATCATATTTTAACAATAAAATTTAACAAATAAATTCTGGAAAATAGTTTTGAAAAATAACACTCAAAAATGGTTAAGCCACAGGAAATTTTTACTATTTTGTTAAAGAAGATTAACTTAAATCTATGCTTAAGTCAGTTTTTAAATACAAAATGGGTTCAAAAATAGTCAACTCGATTTAAAACACATTCAATAGATTTTTTATGTTTATTGTTTTGGAAATACATGGAATTCCGTTCTGAAATTTTAGTATAACAGTTTTTGTAGAAAAGTTTCTACTATCGACTTACGAAAAAAAAAAACTTGGAATTCTGGAAGGCCCATAATGAAGATGTACTCTTAAAATTAAAAAGAGAAAAATTTAAAAAATAAATTTATGATCGGGAGATAAAAATCGTATAGGACCAAATTTTGTTTACAGGTTCCACGATTTCCTGCTTTTGTTTTCATTGGTTGCCCAGGACCAAATATTTTTTACAGGTTCCCAATTTCATGCTTTTGTGTTCATTTGTTAAAAAGAGTAAATAATTTTGCTGCAGTTGAAACCTACAAGTTTTAAGTGAATATGTAAATTTCTTTCAGAGTTGTAAAGAATACCATTTACCAACTTTTGCTCTTTTGCTACATGCCGAATTTCAAGTTCCTAGCTGCAGCGGCTTGGCCATGGTGATTAAGGGGACATTTTTTTCTTTGTGCCAGATTCTCATTGAGTTTTTATAGGGAATTCCAAAAAGTGTATTTTAAGTGCATTATCCATTACTCTATTTGAAATTACAGATTTCTAGCAGAAGAGGTTTAAGCAGAAAGATAAGATGGATATTTTTTATCGTAACAATTTCCAAAAATAGTCTACGATTTCAGATTTCTAGCGAAGAGGTTTAAGCAGAACGTTAAGCAAAACACTTTTTTGTTTTTTTGTGCAACCTTTTAATTATTTCCAAAAATCATGTTTCCGAGAATTGTGTCTACGCCGGAGACAGAGCCTTCATACCAAATTTGAAGTTCCAAGCCCATGCGGTTAAAGCTGGGAGATTACTTATTAACATTTGAACCCCATTTTAACTATGTTTTTATTTCAAAAAGTAGTTAATTAGTCTGTACATCAACACATATTTTATACTGGCGGACAATGCCCACAAGGTTGTTAGCGTAGATAAGACGTTTTTTTTTTGCGTTAAAGTTCAAAATGTAATTTTTATTGGACAATACAATAAAGTATTACCTATTTTATTTAACAGATTTGCAGAAATTTTTTACTCAGCGAAGCCTGCTTCGGACATACCGCAGAGTAAAAAACCCCTAAGTCCGGCCGCAGGCCGGCTACGCAGAAAAACTTTAATACTCACACAATCTTCTTTTAAAATTTGTCTTTGAAGAATATATATATTTTTTACTGGGGATTATTAGCATAATAAAGTTAGGCATAGTTCCTATGTTGGTTTGAGAGTTATGATAGAAACATTTCAATTCATAATTCCCAAATCGGAAATTGGGATAATGTCATGTCATTCCTGCCTAAAAATGTAGATCCCCAAATGAATAACTTCTTATAAAAATCGTCCAGGCCCAAATATTTTTTTTTACAAATTTTTTGCTTTTGTGTTCATTTGTCAAAAAGAGTATATAATTTTGAAGCACTTGGAACCTAAAAATTTCAAGAGAATAGGAAAATGTATTTAAAAGTTATGAATAAGTACCAACTTTTACCCCTTTTTATACAGTTAACTTCTGAATATCCAAAATATTTTATAACCTAATTTTTATTATACTTGACTAGCTTAAAAGTCCGAGATATCGTTACCAATAGTTTTTAATGTCGGAATACATTAAAAAGAAAATGATTTCCTGTTTCAAATGGTTCGAAATGGTTCGAGAAGATGTTTTAAATTTCAAGCATAAAGCAATTGTATATGTCATTAAGAGGACACTTTTCACCTTTAAATCCCTATTTATGACAAGTTTTGAATAAAAACGCAGAAAGTATATCTTAAGTGAATTACGATATAATTACCTAATGGTTTTGATTATGATGTTAAATAGAGATTGTCCGTTTTTGCCCCTCTCTTGGTTGATGTCTACGCTTAAGAGAACCTAAATGGAAAATCTCAAGTTCCCAGCTCCTACGATTTGAGCCGGGCTATTAACGGTCACTTTTCCTTTTTAACCCCATTTATACAACGTTTTAATTGTAAGTTCAAAGAAACACATATTTTAAAAGTCAGATTTGTAGCCAAATGTTATTTGGCAAAATATTAAAAAGTAGATTTGCCCTTCACCGTAAGAAATTTCACCATATAAATTTCTTATTAGATAATGTCTGCTCCAGACGAGGAACCTTCAAGTCAAATTCAAGTTGCTTACTCCAGCGGTTTAAGCTTTGTGATTAGTCCCAATTTTAAGCCCCGCTTTTATGGTGAGTTCCAAAAAAATATTCTTCAATGTTTTCCTTTTTATCCATCCCCGCTAAGTTTACAAAATCCCGTCTTCAAACCAAATTTCAAGTTCCTTACTCCAGCGGTTTAAGCTTTGTAATTAATCCCAATTTTTCTTATTAAAACCCCTTTTTACTGTAATTCCATCTTTGTGAGTGGATGAGAAACCTACATGCCGTATTAAAAAATCAAGCGGTTTGGGCTGTGTGATTAAGGGAACATATTTGCCTTTTTTGTTTAAAATTCCTAAAGGTATATTTTAAGTGCTGTAGCCCATAGATTATTGGCTAATGCACTTGAAATTTCAGATTTTTAGCCAAAGGGGTTTAAACAGGACGATAAGGGGAGGACTCTTTATCTTTTTGTACTACATACTAACAATTTCCTAAAATCGTGATTAGATGTATGTGATGGAGAAGGAACCTCAATGATAAATTTGAAGTTCCAAGCTCCAGCGTTTTAGGCAGCGAGATTTGGCGGTATTAATATCTTATGAATACCATTTTTACCATATTTTTATTGCATATTTTAGAAATTATCTTTTCATTAAATTAGAACTCATACCAATGAACACATAAGTAATGGTAACGTGAAAGCTCACTAGGTTGTTATCATAGATAACACGTTGTTTTGCCTTAAAGTTTAAAATGTAATTTCTATTGGAAAACGGAATAAAGTATTTACTTTTTAATTTTACAGCCTTCCATAAATGTTTTACTCAGGGAAGCTGTCTTTGGACATACCACAGAATAGAAAAATCCTAAACCTGGCCTCAGTCCGTTTACGCAGAAAAACTGTAATAAATTGGGGGGTTAAGACAAACATATTTTCATTCGTAATTCCCAAATTGTAAATAGTGATAATGCCAGGCCATACCTGCCTAAAGGTTTGGATGCCATCTCTACTACATCGGTTTTATTTTCCTTAAATTATTAAATTCTTATCCAAAATCAATTACATTTTAAACTTGAAGGCAAAACAATGTTGTCCCCATGCTAACAATGCAGCGGGCATACCCCTATTAGTACTAAAAATACATCTTAATCCGCTATAGTTCGTACCATAGTGTGGACGTATCCCAACGTCATAGGGATGAGCCCTCTTGGTCGGTTAGGGTGGGTAACCGTCCGTAAAAAATGTTTATACAAACAAAAACTAATTAAAATTATTAATTATAGGTAAATAAAAACCAAACACAAACTACATTGTTATGAAGCTTCAAACTCCTGCAGCTAGAGTTTGCAGGCAAGGATTTGGATCTGTGATCAACATCACATGAATTCTGTATAATATTCCACATGTTGGTCATAATATAAAAAAATATTCACAAAACTTACAATGAATAAAAATGTTTAGGCAGAACTACACGCAGAAAAAAGAGCATCGTTTTATAATAGTTTTAGAGCATCATGTAATGACTACAATTCGTAGCAATCATATTATGATCCTAAATGACGATAAAATCGCCTTCGGTAATCGTAATATGATCATCCAGAGTCATGTATATGATAATAAAATCAAAGTATGATAATTTCAATCAATCATACCTTTTCTCTGCGTGTAGGGGCACTCCGGGCAAGCCCGGCTTTAGCCGGCTTGTAGTATATAATTTAACAAATTGCTATTATTTAAAAAAGTTGCAAAAATAAAAAAACACCAAAATTTTAAAAAAAGCAAACGAAATTAAAAAAAAAAATATGAAATACATTTCGAGATATGAAAGTTATAATTTTTTAAGTTGGCGAATTTTTAAAATTTTGTGATTTTGTTCCCATTTTTGATGAGTTTTTCCAAAGTAGACAATTACGAATTACACCGACGCACTTAATAAACACCAGACATTTGAATTAGAGTTGTATCGTTCATGAACGTACTATTTCAATTGAACGACTCACCCAATTGAACGAATCATTCACCAATATTCGATCTTTCCGTTCAATCGTTGATTTCGTTATTTTTATTCATAAAACAATTGCATCTCCATTCAATCAAACTGATTGCAAGAGCAATTATTTTTTTTATAGCTAATTGTAATAATTTTGTTCCAAATTAGTAAAAACCATTAAAGTCATAAAAAGAAAATGTTTTTTACACAAAATAAATTAATATTTTTTATAAAAGTTTCAATTTTATAACACTTTTTGTCTATGTACAGTAAAATTTGTGAAAAACCCGTAAAACATGAATAATTTATCAAATTCTCAAACGAACGACACAGTTCACAACAGGCAGCTCAATCACAAGTCATAACAAAAGCGTACAATTGAATGATTTGAACGAACTAGTTCACTGACTCGAATTGAATGATTATGACCGAGTCACCAAAATGAACGATTAATCCCAACTATAATCTGAAGCATATTTTTAAAACTAAAACCATGCAGACCGAAGTAAGAACAATAGAAACAAACTTATACAGTAAGTTACTTAATATTGAGATAAAGGAAACACACAATAATACAACACACACTAAAAGAGAGATAAAAACAATTGAAAGAGAGAGACCGAAAATGCACTGAACGAAACCGAACTAACAAAATTTAAGGAAGATCAATGAAACAAATTTCATAACATCAAAAACAAGATAAAAGTGACACACTCATCAAAAATGGAGAAACTAAAATTTTAACGAGAGCTGGTTTGTTAACTGCACAAACCTGGAATTTAAAATTGAATTTCAATGGATTTTATCTTAAGGCAATAAATTTGCATTGCCAGTAAGGGAACATAATTTTACAATGGGCTCCAAATATAAAAGATGAAACAGAAAAGGACATAAAGAGGTAAAAAATTGCTAATCTACGAAATACAGAAAATAAAAATTTACACTGGGAATATTCAAGGAAACAACGAAAATTATTGTCAAACATAGGGACAATATTGTAATAACTACCGCAGATAAGGGAAACAAAACTGTAATAATGTATAAAGATGACTATAAAAGCAAAATGGATAAACTACTTGAAGATAAAACTACCTATAAAACCATTAGAGTATATCCCACCCCGAAACTTCAACGAACAAATAACAAGCTTGTCACAGAGTTGTACAAATACGAGCACATATCAAAATTTGAGAAGATGAATATGAAATCACATGCAGCTGAATTGTATGGTTTGCCAAAAATAATAAAATTTCCCTTTAAATCCAGTTTTCTTCACTGTATCAGGGATTTCAAATAACTTTAAAAAAAATATTCAAAAACAAAAGCAGTTTTATATACAAAAGTTTTCAAGATTTCGATGTAGAAGAAGAAGTTTGATTACAAACATATTTAGAGTTTGTTAATTTTTGTGTGAAAAATAAATGCTTTTTATTAAATGTTTCAGAAATAATTTTGGTTTTTCACGTAAAAAACAGTTTTTTTTTTTTAATCTCCAAATTTTGATAGTTTTTTTACGCGTTTGAAATGATAATTTTTAACTTCCCATTCTTTTTGTCATCGCAAACCCCACAAAGTTAGAGTGTTAATTGCTCAGAAAGGGCTTAGCATTGAAAGTATTTTCCTATATCAACCAAGCCCAACTGAACTATGGAATCGATAAAGAATACATCTCTTAGTCTAACAGATTTGGCCGACCATAACCCAACAAGATGTAGCAGTGGTTATATTTGACATAGGAAGAAAATTAAAAGAAAAATTTCGCTCATGAGATATATATGATCACGGGTTTTTGTGACATAAGATAAATTTAACAGTAATACAAATTATAATAATTCATACACCCAGTGTGTAGGGTTACAGTCCTCACTATTTGTATAAAAGCTAGTTTATAGAGTTTTGATAGCACAATTGTCACAATGTAATTAAAGCCTTACTCAATACCTAATATTATTGTAATTAATTTGTATTAGTGAGATTATTTTTTTTCTGTCTGTCCGTTACCTCTGATAAATTCTTAGGAATTTTTTTTTGTTCTTATATTTTTTTTCTATTATAGATACCAGTTTTAAACCACTTGTTGGTTTATTTCAACATTAAATAATATTCAATTACTCGTGTCATTTAAATCGATAAGGTCAAAATTATTTTGTTAAAAATTTGCATTGATTTGTTAAGTACAGTCGGCCACTATAATAAGTTAATATATAAATTGAATATAATAATATATAAATTAAATAACTTCTGAATCTACACCGCTCTGAATAATAGTAAATTTAAATTGTGCCTGCCTTTCTATTTAATAATATAATATAAAACACCGATTTTCGATTGTTAACCACATTATACGGTCTAGAGTGGTTAACGTCACCCAAATCGAGGTTTCCCGGTGGGAAAGCATTGACATGTGGCCTTCTTAATTTTTTTGGAATTTTAAATTGGATGCCACTCTGGAACTATGAAGTCGAATTGCATACTTCCCTTAAAAAATACTTCTGCTATACGTTTTATTGGTTCAGCATTATATATATTATAATCCAGCTTTATTGGTAAATATTGATCGGGATCGGCGAAAACCAACATATTGCTTACAGCGTACTTTGAGCAAACTTCTAAACACGGTGGTTAACTAATTGGGTCCTAGGGTACCCATCCAACATCTATACTTGGAACATAGTTTTAATGATTAAAACTACGTCGTATACAAAAATTTTTATGAGAAGAAGAAAAAGAAAATGATAAGTAATCATAGGCCGAAGTATTTCAAAACATATTTAAAATATTTTATAACCCATTTGTTTAAAGAGGTAAAGCAAATCTAGCGGGTATTAGAAACAACATTCCATCATCCAGAGGACTGGCCAGCTGAAGAATTGAATACATATGAGTAAGTTAAAAGAAAAATAATAATATACTCAATCAAAATTATATTTATTTGGTTATTTTGTTTTGAAAGAGTCATATAATTTGAAATATTCCCCTATCATTACTTTTTCTTAAATTGAAAATTGTATTAAAATTATATTGATATTTCTAAAATATCTGTAACCAGTCCCTAAACTCACTTTTATTTTTTTTTCATGTAATACTTTTCTTTGTATAAGAAAAGAACTCTCTTTACTTCTTGTACTCAATGTAAACTTCGCTGTTAAGGTATTAAAGATAATTTAATTGTTCTTGTTACATGTGTGTGACGTCATAACTTTAAGTTATGAATATTTTGTAGGCTTTTTTCGAAAGCACTAACTATAATATTTTAATAAAGTGAATTTGTTTTTGTAAGATGAGTAATTAAAGTCTCTTTTTTTTGACCTAAGCCGTCGATCGCTTTTATCTAAGGGGGGTTTCTGTTGTAATTACTTGGCATGAGAGAACCTACGGTAGGGTGGTCGATATTTAACAGGGTGCACAACATCTGGCCCCTATACCTTTAGTTTATTTGTTATTTAGTTTCTGTATGGGGTAAATTAATTAGTTTAAATAGTTTGATGATTGATTTTTTGTTGTAGAGTTCATACGTTTGATAGGCACGTAGATTTTTATTTACGGTCGCGAAATATGTGTTTGCAAAAACTCACCCCGGTTGCCGGCGAGCTAGACCTTGACCAGTACGTGCCGAATGCAATACCAGTTTTGCGAAGCAGTTTTTGGGTCTTCCTATGCCTGACGTGGGTCTAGGAAGACCCAATAGGTTTTAATAGAGAATTTAAATTTTTCTCATTTGAATAATATAGCGTTGACATCTTGCTTAAAGTTCCACATCTCATTTTACTCGTTATAGTTTTTTTCCGATAGTTTTGTTCTTCATTCTGAAATTGCTTCAGTTATTGCTTTGTAATATTACTTAGACCGTTTGACAGTCTTAATTTTCGTTATAAATTGCTACTTCTGCTAAAGATTTGTAATTTAATTTACTTTCAGTATCACACTAATTTTTTTGTTGTAGAAGATATTTTAATGATTCCTGGAGTTACAAAGGTTGATAAAGTGTTGGCTTTTCGTCAGTTTAATTGAATGTTTTTCTGTAACTGAGGGTTTTATGGTACTCGAACTTGTTGTTTTGATGAATGAACTTTGGGAAAATTTTAAAAATATGAAATTCTCGATAAATTGGCTCAAAATTTTATGATATATTGTATATTGAAAATTTTTGTGTTTTCAAATTACTGTTGTAAATCTTTTTTGGGTAAATTCTGATAAATTCTTGGTAAATTTTGATAAATTCTTGTTTGAGAAATTTAATTGAGATTTTTTTTCAATCTTTTTTTTGTTATTGGAATTTTTTTTTCTGAAATATTATTATTGCTGTAAGGCCATCTGCCTTTAGATGCAGAAAATTTAGGTAGTTGTACTGTTTGCTGTAATTCGTTAGAAAATTCGTTAAATATTGTTAGAACAGGTTGTCAGCATTATTTTACATAAAATTGTATAATTAAGTGGATTCAAACTTCGCCAACTTGTCCTCAATGTCGTCAGTCATGTACACGTAATAGTTTAACTAATATTTATAATGAATCTGGTTCAGATTTACCACAACAAGATTCTCGTGGTGCTGTTCCTCCAATATTGCTGCAAGATATTCTAAGAGAACTCAAAATCCTTTAGATTGGACACTTAATGTACCAAATTTAAATCAATTTGCTCGTGCTTCATTACCTTTAGCTTTAAATGGTTCTGGTAATCAGAATAATCCTTCTGCCATGGTTCATGATTTAGAGTTAAATTCGAGAATTTCGGGTCTTGAAAATAGATTGAATTCTGAATTTTCTAGCATTCAAGATGCTATTAGAGATTTGACTTTGCAAATGGCACAGTTGTCTGTTAAACGACAATCTGGTAGGAAAACTAATATATCAGAAGTTCCACCATTCGTTACGAATCCTCAACCGAACTATCGTCGTTCTGAAGCCATTCCAACTGCTGTACATCGTACACAGAGTTTTCATCCTAGCTCCATTTCTTCTTCTATTGTTAATAATAGTGGCAGAATTGCTCAACTTATTCAAAGTTGGAAAATTTCGTTTAGTGGTTGTTCCACGAAAATGGCCGTAGATAAATTTATTTACATGGTAGCCTCTCTTACAAATGATAGTTTAGGTGGTGATTTCAATACCCTTTGTGAGCATATACATATTCTTTTTACTGGAAGAGGCCTTGATTGGTTTTGGAGATTTAGACCCAGCGTAGAAAGAGTCAACTGGCCATCGTTATGTGAGGCCTTAAGGTCTCAATTTCAAGATCACCTTAATGATGGTGACATTAGGGAACTCATTAGGGAACGAAAACAGAAGGAAAATGAAAGTTTTGATGAATTTTATTGTACGATTAGTTATCTTTGTGATAGATTGAGATATCCTCTTCGAGATCAGGATTTATTAGATATCCTTCGTAGAAACCTTCGTCCTAAAATTAGAAACGAGTTGTTTTATCAGAATATTAATTCTGTTGCACAATTACGTCATTTAATACATCGTCGAGAGGCATTGTTGGATGATGAGGAGAAAACAAATGTTAGACCAACTAGAAGACAGGTGAATGAAATGGCTTTAAATGATGTAAATAACGCGAAATATTTTTAAACCGAAAATTTGTGAAAAAGAAAATTTAACCTGTTAGAATTGTCGTAAGGAAGGTCTTCGTTTTGCTGATTGTTTGGAGGATCGTCAGTAGTACAGATATGCGGATTCAGCGCCAACTAAAAAATGCGGAAGATAGATTTTTGAGGAAGATAAATTTTGGTGAAAAAATAAAAAATTTTTTAGCCTTATGGAAAAAATACATTGCATTTTTAAAACTTTTTTAGCTTTATGGAAAAAATACATTGCATTTTTAAAACTTTTTTAGCCTTATGGAAAAAATACATACACTTATTTATATATCAAGTTGCATTTAAATATTTTTGTTTTTATCTTTGCTAGTGGATATACATACAAACATACATATATATCAAGTTGCATTTAAATATTTTTGTTTTTATCTTTGCTAGTGGATATACATACAAACATACATATATACGTACAGACATTTAGTTTTTTTCTTTCATAAATTAGGTGTTTTGTTGTCAAGATCACTGACTTTTTTTTGTTGTCAAGATCACTGACTTTTTATTTCATGTTGAGTATGGTCAAGAGTAATTGATTAAAAAAAAAAAAAAAATGTATTGAGAAAGAAAATATTGATTTTGAGTGATTTTAAATTTTATATGATTAAAAAAAATTATATATAAAAGGAAATTTTTATACTAAAGATTTTATTTATAAAATTCATCAGGTGAAATAAACATACAAAGTTGTTCTTCAATTTTTAATAAACTTTTCCGCTCTATTCACAATACTTAAAATGGTATGATAAAAAATTATCTTTTATGTTTTTATATTTCTATTTAATTTTATGCTTTTTTCTTTTTTATTTATAGAATTATCAGGAAATCATTAATGTTGGTTTGGGAATCAAACCTGAATATGTAAAAATTGATGATTTGTTGCAAAACGAAGAATTTCAAATATCTAAATTTGAATGGAAGGATAGTAATTATGGATCCAAAGTTGCTGTGTATTTGGAAAATAACACATGGTTTTATTTACCAGCAAGAATGAGTAAAGCCCTAACCAATCAAGACCCTTATTTAACCATGATGAATGATAAGAAATGGATAATTACATTTAAAGGGCGAATTGCACCTAACGGATTAGCTATTTTCGAATTAAAATATGATTAAATTTTTGTATTTTATATGTTATATTATTATTCATACTTTCTTAAAAATTATTAAAGGCATTATTTAATCTTAAAAATTCTTTAAACAGATTTTAAAATTGTTAAAAGATATATTTTAGCATTTATAACATTATACATGTAACATTATAATTTTAATTAAATCTAAACACAAATAAAGAAAAACACAATTTTTATATTTTATATAAAAAAATAATAAGAGTTTTATTAATTTCATATTGCATAACCGGATGTAAGGTAGACAGACATACTATTAATAAAATTATAAAGAAAATGCAAGTAAGCAATTTCAATTCTATATTTTTATTTTATACAATTTTTTTTTGTTTTTTATTTTGTAAGCACATTGACTTTTTAAAATAATAATCATGATAAATATTGAGTATGGTCAAGAGTAAGTATTACCGAAATGTATTTAGAAAGAAAATGTGGATTTTGAACAATTAGAATTATTATACATTTAATTGTTTTTGAAACTTTGTTCAGTAAACATCAAAACTTTAATTAAAATCAAAAAAAATGGAGTGCTACATTTGCAAAAAGTCCTTTTCAACAAAAGGTAACTTAAAAATACATAATAAAACAAAACACAGTGAAAATATAAAAGTTGAATGTGGTATGTGTAAAAAATTATTTACTACAAAATACAACCTTAAAAGACATCAAACAAATTGCGAAGGTGATAAAAAAATTGAGGCTGGCAGTCTTAAAAGACGCATAGTTAATCATGATATCAACAATATAAAAAAACCACGCATATCTAACTATGATAATGAAACTACTTCTCAAAGGGACGATACAATTGAGGCTGGTTCGTCATCAAGTGTATATAAAAAATGTGATGTATGTAATAAAGATATTCCGGAACGGAATTGGAGTCTTCATATAAGTTCACAATCACACCAAAAAAACATTAAAAGTGAAAATATATTTGAAACCGAAAGCTGTTTAAATTTTAAAACAATATATCCTGGTTTCAAAAATAGAATTAAAACATTAGTCTATGAAAACCAGGACGAGGGAAATTTGTTAGCGGAAAAATTGATGAACAATGCTTTAGAAAATTTACCCTCAATAATTGAGTCAGAACTTAAATCTCATATAGCAATTAAGTTTAACCTTAGACTTTTTGCGTTTTATATACATGTTAATAAAAAAGATGAGGATATGTCTGAAATTGAATTGAAACAATTTCAATCAAAAATGATTGCAGTCTTTAATGTAAACGAATTTATAGAGGAGTACAAAAGAAAAATTGAAATAATTTTAAAACAGATGGAGGAATTCCAGGAAAGGGACAGTGATTTTGCTTTGATCTCGCTAAAACGTTTAGAAATAAATATAAATAAATATCAACCCCTCAAAGGGTCAACATATATTCCCTTACCACCAAAACTTGAAATCAAACATGCATGTATAAACGTCAAAAACAACGATGTATATTGTTTTAAATGGGCTATAATATCAGCCCTTGCACCAGTAAATAGACATGAACATGCGTGTCGAACATCTAGCTATAATTTCAATATTAATCTTCCAGAAATAAATATTAATGATTGTGTGGTAAATTTTACTGGATTAAAGTTTCCATTAAAAATAGAAGACGTCACTAAGTTTGAGGAGATAAACCCTAATATTAGTGTGAATGTTTTCGGATATGACGAAGAAATGAGTTTAATTGTTGGACCATATCATAAATCGAAAACTCTTAAACCATCACACATTAATCTTTTATATATTCAAGATGAATCTGCATCAAATGCACACTATGTTTGGATTAAAAATATGTCAAGGTAAGTTTAACATAAAGAAAGATAAAAAAAAGAAGAAAAACAATTATATATGTATATATGCATAATATTCGCTTTACTTATAAATTGTTCTGTTTAATATTTACAGATTAATTAGTAAACAGTCAAATAATTCTAAGAGGAAACTTTACTTATGTGATTACTGCCTGCAACATTTTTATAATGAAGAAAAATTAGCATCACACATCAATGACTGCAACAGAAGGGTATCTTTGGTTCCAAAAAAAGATAAGTCTATTTTAAATTTTTATAATTATAAGAGAAAACTTGATGTTCCATTTGTAATATACGCCGATTTCGAGTGTATATTAGAAAATATTGATTCATCTTCTTCAAGTTTTCAACCTACAAAAAATATTCAAAAGCATGTTCCTTATGCTTTCGCATATTATATTAAATGTAGTTTTGATTCCAATGTTGATAAGTATTGTTCATATAAGGGAATAGATGCCCCAAAAAAATTTGTAGAGTACCTAGCTAAAGATATAAAGTATTTGTATAGTAATTATTTAAAAATTGTAAAACCAATGAATCCCTTAACACATCAAGAAAGAACTGATTTTATTAATAAAAATGTTTGTCACATTTGCGAAAAACCAATTGTTAATCAACAGAAACTTAAAGACCATTGTCATCTTACGGGTCAATATAGGGGACCTGCACATAAAGAGTGTAATTTCCATTTTAAAATTGCTAAATTCTTTCCAGTAATTTTCCATAACTTTTCTAAATATGACTGTCATTTATTTGCTAAAGAACTACATAATTTTGATAATGGAGCTGGGCCAATTAATATTATTCCACTTAACAAAGAGCTATACATATCTTTATCAAAGACTATATACGCAGAGGATGGTGAAAGCATTGAAATAAGGTTTATAGATTCGTTAAGATTTATGCCTTCAAGCTTGGAATTATTAGTCAAAAATTTATCAAAAGTTGATTTGAAAATTGTTAAATCACAATTTTCAAATGATAATGAGTTTAATTTGTTGATAAGGAAAGGGGTTTTTCCTTATGATTATATAAATTCAGAATCTAAACTAAATGAAACCTTATTACCGAAACGAGAAGACTTTTTTAATAAACTAACTGATACTGAATGTTCTCCTGAAGATTATTGTCATGCGAAAAATGTATGGGAAACATTTAAATGTAAAACATTAAATGATTATTTAATGTTGTATTTGAAAACGGATGTTTTGCTTTTGGTAGACGTTTTTGAAAATTTTAGAAAAGTGTGTAAAGACATATATAAATTAGACCCTTGCCATTATTATACGGCTCCTGGACTTTCGTGGGAAGCTATGCTTAAAATGACCAAAATAAATTTAGAGTTATTGACAGATATAAATATGATCTTATTTATTCAAAAAGGAATACGTGGAGGAATTGTACAATGTTCCCAAAGGCATTCTGTAGCCAATAATAAGTATATGACTGATTTTAATCCAGACTTACCATCTAAATATCTTATGTATTTGGATGCGAACAATTTATATGGTTGGGCAATGTCGCAAGCATTACCAGAGGGTGAATTTGAATGGGTAAATGATGTGAACAATTTTGACGTTAATTTGATGTTTTCCAATCGCAACATTGGATATATTCTAGAGGTTGATTTAATTTACCCTTTTCATATTCATGAAAAACACAATGATTTTCCATTTTGTTGTGAAAATAAAAAAACACCACATGCAAAACAGAAAAAATTAGTAACGGATTTAAACGACAAAGAGCACTATGTCATTCATTATAAAAATTTAATGCAATGTTTAAAACATGGATTAAAACTCAAGAAAATACATCGAGTCCTAAAATTTAAACAATCGCCATGGCTAGAAAAATATATTTTATTAAATAATAAACATAGAAAAGAGGCTAAAACTACATTTGAGAAAAATTTTTTTAAATTATTGAATAATGCTGTCTATGGGAAAACCATGGAAAACATAGACAAAAGAAAGATAGTAAAAATTGTAAGCCATTGGGAAAATGATGGTAAAAAATTGGGAGCCCGCGCTTTGATTGCAAAACCAAACTTCAATTCGGTTAGTGTATTTGAAGAAAATATGGTAGCGATTGAGTTAGAAAAAACCCATTCTTATTATAACAAACCAATTTATTTGGGGTTTTCTATTTTAGAAATTTCAAAATTTAAAATGTATGATTTTCATTATGAAGTTATGATACCGAAATATGGTGATAATATATTTCTAAACTATATGGACACGGATTCTTTTGTTTACACTATACACACTGAAGATTTTTATAAAGACATGATTAGTGATATTGATAATAACTATGACACATCAGATTATCCAATAAATAACCCGTTTAACATTCCACAAAAAAATAAAAAAGTTCTTGGTATGATGAAAGATGAAAACAATGGTGTTGTTATGAGGGAATTCGTTGGTTTAAGATCCAAAATGTATTCTATATTATTAGATGATTGTAAAGAAATAAAAAAAGCTAAAGGAGTAAAACGTAATGTTGTTGACAGACTAAAAATAATTAATTATAAAAATTGTTTATATAGTGATAAAATTTATTATGGAGATATGTATGTTTTTAGATCAAAATTACATACATTATACACTACACATATTACTAAAGTTGCTTTAAACAACTTAGATGATAAGAGATTTATTTGTGAAAATAAAATAGATACTTTAGCATGGGGACATTTATACCTTGAGTTGTTAAAAAATCCTAATTTAAATATAAATAAATAAATAAAACAAGAATATGTTTACAAATTATAACAATGTCTTTTTATTAAATATTTTGCCATTTTACATTTTCGGAGTCAGTTTCATCTTTTCGTTGCTTTCTTGTTAATCTAGGTGAATATTGATATGATAGCAAGGTTTGTTTTAAGCCTGGTTTGTTTTCTTCTGTTGTTAATTTTCTAACCTTCGGTAATCCTTTATGTGAGAAATTTTTAAGACGTTTAGCAGTTAAAGATGCTGAGTTATGGTTAATTTTTTGTATAGTTGTATCCATATCTAGGGAGTTATCATCACTTTCTCCTACAAAAATCTCTTCTGGTAAATTAAAATTCGCTTGGGTACCCACATCTACCAATTCATTCTCCAAAGTTTGGGTGTTAATGTGTTTTTTATAAATTTTTTTAGTTTGAGTTTCATTATCACGTAAATTCTTCAATTTGTTTTCAATTCTAGTTTCCAGTGGAGGATTACTTTTTTGTTTTCCAATTAAATATTTAGCTAATTCTTGTTTAATTTCATACCATTTATTAATATCTTTAAGTGAATGAGATGCATAGATTGGGAGAAGTTTACGTTGTAAAAAATTTTAATCAGATATTTTTCTATTAATCTGATCAAATGTTGTTGGCTTGATAACAATTAACTTTGATAAATTATTTGACATTTTCTAAAATTTTTCCTATTGCACCGCTTAATAATGAAGATATTATAACGGGTAAAAATCCTCCTTTTTGAATAAGGTGTTTCCTCTTTACGCTTACAGATGTTTTTGGTGAACAAACTTTTCTTATTGTGTTTTTATATGGTTTTATTTTTTCAAAAACGTATTTGTTAATTTTATGATTTTTATTCATAATATTGAATAGAATTTCATTTAAAGTTTTAATAACAATGTCATCAACATGTTTTAAAATTGCATTTCTTAATTTTGGGTTTGCTTTCTTAAGCACATAGAGAATATGCTTGTTCTCCTTCAGTAATTTTAGATTTGATTTCATCATCAATAGGTGAAAATATAGAACAATAATTTTGATTAAAAATGTCAGTTCTAAATCTAAGTGCGTTATGTATTTGTTGAGTAAGATCAATTAGTAAATAACCATGAGCATGTTGTGTACATTTATTATATACGTCAACCAGTGCCCTTGAGTTCTCAGGGTATACTTGACGAGCTAAACAATGAAATTGTAATTTATCTCGGGGATTTTTAAACATAACTATATATTTTGAATTTAAAGAAATATCTCTTGAAAAAGCACCTTTATGAAAAATATTTTGTGTTACTAAAATAACAGATATATTTCTATGATGGGATCCTTTAGTAAACAGTTCACATACTTTTTTATTACATGATTCAAGCATTAAATCATCTACAATTATTAAAGTTGATTCCATATCATTCGTTTCAAGGTTTTCCGGAATCCCTTCTATGAATTCTACATTATCAATTGATGGTACAGCATCCTTTTCTGCAAAACACCAAATAATTCTATCAAACTTTTTTGATACTAAATGTTGATTGTTAATTAATTTTATAATAAAGGTAGACTTCCCGCAACCAGAAGGTCCACAAACCATCATTGTAAATGGATATATAAACTGTTGCAACATGTTTTTGCTTTCATAAACTAAATTTGAATGAATTAGACTGATTCAAACTATCAGTTAATATGAGTAAAGAAATTCTTGTAAATGAACTTCATCGTCAAGCAAGAAGAAACTTCAAACGACGAAGATTTATTCAAAAAGGTATTTTAGATACTTGGCAAATTGATTTAGTAGAAATGATACCATATGCTAAATTTAATGATGGTTATAAATATTTACTTACCGCTATTGATGTATTTTCAAAGTATGCTTATGCATTACCAGTAAAAACCAAATCTGGTATCGAAATTACGAAGCAATTTCGAGAAATTATTAAGTTAAATAAAAATAAAGCACCAAAAAATCTTCATACTGATCAAGGAAAAGAATTTTACAATTTACATTTTAAAAATCTGATGAAAGAATTAAATATTAACCATTATCATACCTTTTCAAAAATGAAAGCATCAATAGTTGAAAGATTTAATCGAACTTTAAAAAATAAAATGTGGAAGAGTTTCAGTTTACAGGGGAATTATAGATGGATCAATATTCTAAAAAAATTATTGCGAGATTATAATTCTTCATATCATAGAACTATAAAAATGACACCAAAATCAGTTAATAATAAAGCTGAAAAACTCTTACTAAATACTGTATACAATAATTTAAAAACTTTAAAAATGGGAAAATACAAAATAAACGATTTGGTTCGAATAAGCAAGCATAAAAATATATTCGAAAAAGGTTATACTCCAAATTGGTCATCTGAAGTATTTAGAATAAATAAAATTTTTGTTACCAGTCCTATAACATATCAGTTAGAAGATCTTCAAGGTAATATTATAAAAGGTGGATTTTATGAAGATGAATTAATGAAAACTACTGTTGCAAATACATATTTAATTGAAAAAATATTAAAGCGTAGTGGGAACAAGCTTTTTGTTAAATGGTTGGGTTTCGATAAAAATCATAATTCATGGATTGATAGTAACGATATAAGCATATAAATTTAAAATCGTATAAAAGATAATGTAATTAACTTAAATAATCATTTTATTAAAAGATGAGTTCCAATTCACTAGACAGCCATATGTATGTTACTTTATTAAGTAACGATTCGACAAATATTTTTAAAAATACACCAAACACATTTACAAATTTATTAAAACAGCCGTTAAACTTAGATGATCAATGGGTAGTTGGATTATCAAATATATCGTTTTCTTTACAAGATCTACATAAAAAAAGCAATCAAAACAAAATTAAACGTACGTTGGAAAAGTCATCTTTAGATGATGGTAAACCTGAAAACGTTAAATTAAATAAAGAAAAGTCATTTTTAAATGCTGGTAAACCTAAAAAAGCTAAATTAAATAATGATGAACAAGATATCATTAAGAATAAATTTAAAAAGCTTTTAAATGAATCATCTCAAAATGATAGCACAAAACTAATTCTGGACAGTAATTCTTCAAAGATTCCCGATCAAATTAAAACAACTTTAAATACTGATAATACTCAACAAACAAATGTTTTCAAAAACCATAAAGATGGTGAAAATAAAATCAATAATGATAGAAATAGTAAAGCAGAGGATAGAACTATTAAAGAGTCGATCAATAATATAGATGAATCGGTTTTAGCGTTAACAAATAATTTTTTAGAAAACTCATTAAATAGATTAATAGATAATATATCAGACTATTTTAATAAAATAATATCATCCGAAATAAATGATATAATTTTTGTTTATACCGATATAATTAAACCAAGACATGTTGGAAACAATAAAACTAAATGCTTAAAAATATTCTCTATTTCATCACTAAAAAATTACATAAATTTTAATAGAGTGGAATATTATCCAATTGAAACCTTTAATATCAATGATATATCCATTATGATTCGAAATGATGAAGGACGAAAATTAAATATAATTGACTCGATACCCGTTTATTGTACACTACATTTTAAAAAAATATAAAACGTTTGCACGTTTTAATAATTAATCATTTTATTTATAACCATGGATGCGTTGTATACAAATTATTATAATAATCAATCCGGAAAGAACGTTCATAATATTGGTGGAATTTATCATTCACCTAGAACTGTGCAATATGGACGAGGAATAGGGTCAATATTTTCAGCTCTATTTTCGCATTTGAAACCTCTATTTAAAACTGGATTAAATGTTTTAAAGAATAAGTCAATCGATATAGGAAAAGAAATATTAGATGAAATAGGTACAAAACCTGTTAAAGAGATTTTATTAAATAAAGGAAAAAAAGTTGCAAATGATTTGAAAGAAATAATGCAAAGAGGTAATGGTCAACGTATAAAACTAAAACGATTAAAACAAAAACCACAGATTAAATCAAAACGTTGTAGAGGAAAGAACATTAGAGATATTTTTGGAAATTGGAAATGTCTGGATTTATAGAATGTATGAAAAGCGAATTAGATTTATTTGAATCGCCACCCATTCAAACTAGTGTTTTAAAAACTGAAGAAATATCTTACAACCCTATAGCATCATTAGATAACTCTAGTACTATTGAATTTGTTTCATTAGGAAATGGAGAAACATATAGAGATCTTAACAGCATTTATCTTAGACTTATTGTTGAGCTAAAGGGAGAAGGAAGTATTGTTAACAATCTGCTTCATTCATTATTTCGAAATTGCACCGTTCATCTAAATAATAAAAATGTGACCCAACCTGATAATAACTATCACTACAGAGCGTATTTGGAGACATTGCTTAATTATGGTAACGATGCTAGGTCCACACATCTTGAATCATGTGGATGGTCCGTTGATACAAATAAAATTAATTCATTAGTTGAAAAAGAAAATCCTGGATTGGACAAACGGAAAAAATTATTCAAGGATGGTAAGAAAGTTGAACTTTTAGGAAAACTTCATGCAGATGTATTTAATCAACATAAATACCTGCTTAATAATGTTGATATTAAAGTAACATTAAACTTGGAAAAACCAGAATTTTATATTTTAGAAAATGTAACTAAAAATGAATCCCATATTAAAATTCATCAAGCTAATTTATATATAAATCATTTGACAATAAACAATAACATCTTAATGGCTCATCATAATGTATTACAATCGAAAAATGCTATTTACCCTTATAAACGAGTAGAAATGAAAACGTTTACTATACATCCTGGTAATCATTCATTAATTCTAGACAATGTTGTTCTTGGTCAACTACCTAATTTTTTAATGTTTGGTATGGTAACTAACAAGGCATACACAGGTGATCGACATGAAAATCCCTTTAATTTCCAGCACTTTAATTTACAACGATTTAATCTAGTAGTTAATGGAGTGCAATACCCGGCCCAACCAATTGAATTTAATTATAATAATGGTGGTGTAATAAGCACACGTGGATATCAAACACTATTTAAAGGAACCGGAATACATCATTTTGATAAAGGACATCAGATAACAAAAGAACTTTTTGATAACGGATTCTTTTTATTAGCTTTTGATTTAACTCCCGATCACAGCAATAATTCTCATTGTGGGAATCTGATAAACCAAGGAACTATTCGTATTGAAGGTCGTTTTGGAAAACCTATTTCTGAAGCCATTACTTGTCTTGTATATTGTGAATTTGATAGTTTTATCGAAATTGACAAGTCTCGTACAATTGTTCAAACACTATGAATTCAATCAAGATCTTACAGATTATGAATTCTATTGATCTAGCTAAAAACAAATTCAAAGGTGTTTATGCTAGTGATAAGCTACCAAAAAATGTTGTAAAACCATCATTCTATATCGCTAACACCGATCCATCTTATAAACCAGGAGAGCATTGGGTTGTTATTTATTTCCCGAAAAACAAACCTGCCGAATATTTTTGCCCCGCTGGTCAATTACCCATCACCCCTTTTGTAACATTTTTAAACAGAAATTCGAAATCATATATATTTAATCAAAAACGAGTTCAAAGTAATTTTTCAGTTTTATGTGGTCTTTATTGTTGTATTTTTATATATTTAAGATGTAAAAATATATCTTTTAAAAAATTTTTAAATCTTTTTAATTATTCAAATTTAGTTTTAAATGATTTACTTATAGTAACTATGTTTAAAAATATTTTTAAGTTATAATTTGTTTAATAAAATTTTAGTAATAAAAAAAGAATATAATAAAACAATATAAAAATCTTTTTATTTCACTTACTCTTGACCATACTCAATATTTATCATGATTATTATTTTAAAAAGTCAATGTGCTTACAAAATAAAAAACCAAAAAAACAGTAAAATCTTTTTAAATTGTGCAATTAACAATCAGTTATTATTTATTAAATATTACCTCCAATTAGTTCAACATCAAAATGTTTCACTGTACTTGTAAAGAGTTAGTTGAATTTATGCTTGAAAGATAAAAACAAAAATATTTAAATGCAACTTGATATATATGTATGTTTGTATGTATATCCACTAGCAAAGATAAAAACAAAAATATTTAAATGCAACTTGATATATAAATAAGTGTATGTATTTTTTCCATAAGGCTAAAAAAGTTTTAAAAATGCAATGTATTTTTTCCATAAGGCTAAAAAAGTTTTAAAAATGCAATGTATTTTTTCCATAAGGCTAAAAAAGTTTTAAAAATGCAATGTATTTTTTCCATAAGGCTAAAAAATTTTTTATTTTTTCACCAAAATTTATCTTCCTCAAAAATCTATCTTCCGCATTTTTTAGTTGGCGCTGAATCCGCATATCTGTACTACTATCGTCATATTTTCTGCTATGGATGCGCAGCAGAGAGTATTGTGCAAATTTGCAATCGATTGCGCCCCAACCAAAATTAAAAGTCAAAGTTATACCGTCTATGACAACAAATTCTACTCAGACTGTGTTTCTTTTTCTTGATTATAACAAATTTGACAAATGGAATTGAAAGTCAAAGTTATACCGTCTATGACAACAAATTCTACTCAGACTGTGTCTCTTTTTCTTGATTATAACAAATTTGACAAATGGATTGAAAAATCACCCAAATTGTTCAAAATAAATTATCAAAATATTAGATCCAAAATATTTTGTGCTTAATATTGAAACCATTACATGGAAATAAGGAAAAGTATTCCAGATCAAGTATTCGCATAAAATCACTTTGGATAAAAATTCGACAAAATATTAAAATTTGTAGGAAATCTATTTCTGCTATCAAGTCTTTGGGTTCTGATCGTCGACCTTATGTTAGCGTAACGTTATTTGGAAAAGAAATTTTTCCGGTGCGGAAATTACATGTTTAGGAAACCAGGCAGCACGAGATTTTTTGAATAGTTGAGAGAAGTTCAAATCTTCGTGAATTTGTTACGGCTGCTGGTGAACATGAACACCGTATCGTAGGTTATGTTGAAACAGATATTAGTTTTCGTAATATGACGCGATAGTTAAGAATATATATTATACCAAGTTTGCGTCAGAATTATTATCTTGGTGCTGATTTTTTCGAAAAATTCAGATTGTTGAAAAAAATTTTAGAAGTCGAAATTTCACCTAAAATGCATAATTTGAATCCCTTTGAAAAATCTCGTCTTCGAACAGTAGTTGAAGGAAGGGATAGGTCGCACTCCTTTACTACAAAATACTATAGAATTATTTCAGAATACCAGGCCCATTAAACAAAGATACTTTTCTGTATCACCCGCAGTTGAGAGAAAGTTGCATTTGGAAATAGACAGGATGTTGAAACTAAAGGTTATTAAATTGGCGCCTCCGAATTGTCAAAAATTGATGGCATACTTAGTCGTCTTCTGAGAGCAGATTTGGGCAGATTGAGTTGGACCCTGATTCCCGTAATTTTACTGCCTTTACCGTTCCAAGCCGCCCTCTCTATCGCTACGTCGTTATGCCCTTTGGTCTTTAGAAAGCTCCAATGACCATATGTCATTTAATGGATATTGTTATCCCTCCTCATCTTCGTGAAATGGTCTTAGTATACTTAGATGATCTTTTGTTGGTATCTGAAACGTTTGAAGGTCACCTTAAATTGTTGACCGTGGTCGCACAATTGTTGCGTGAAGCTGGTCCTACGGTCAATGTGGCCAAATACAAATTTTGTATGCGTGAAGTGAAGTATTTGGGTTACGTAATTGGCGATGGAGTAATGAAACCAGACCCTTCAAAAGTATCGGCAATTATGGATATGAAACAACCTAGATCCGTTCGCGAATTACGCAGATTTTTAGGCGTTGTGGGCTGGTATCGTCGCTTCATCGACAATTACGCCTCTCTTACTTCACCTCTCACAGATTTAACGTCGAAAAAACGTCAATTTGCTTTTAACGTGGTAACAGACCACACTTCACTGCGGTGGTTAATGCGGTTAGAAGAGGTAAATTTGCTATATTTTGATCTTGCCCCTGTAGTGGACCTAAGGTCGTCGTATTTCAATTCTGAAGAGTACTCAAAAATTCGTAATACCGTTGCCGAAAATAATCATAAATATCCAGACCTCCGTGTCGCAGATAATTTTTTGTATAAACGAGTTGATTTTAGTAATGGTGATGCACTTTCGGAGGCTTTAAGTTGGAAGCTCTGGATTCCAGGTGAACTCACTTATGAGGTAATTAAAAATGCTCATTGCCCACCTTTGGCAAGTCACTATGGCATTACTAAAACCTTAGAAAAAATTCGACGAAATCTATATTGGCCTAAAATGACTGTTGAAGTTAGAAAATATATTTTTGAATGCGAAATTTGTAAAGAGTCTAAGGCTCCCAATATAATACTGAGACCTCCTATGTTAGTGCAATCGAAATCCACTCGTCCTTTTCAAAAATTGTATACCAACCTATAAGGGCCATATCCCCGCTCAAGGAAGGAAATCACTGGTATTTTTATAGTTGTCGACCATCTATCAAAATTTCCTATTTTAAAACCGCTTAGAAAGGTTTCTTCTCAAAGTATAGTTGATTTCTTAGAAGATTATAATTTTACAATTGTTGGTGTACTGGAGGTTGTTATAACCGATAATGGGAGCCAGTTCAAATCAAATATCTTTAAAAGTTTTCTGACAAAATATGGCGTTACCCATACTCTAACGGCAGTGTATTCGCCACAGGCGAATGCCTCTGAAAGAGTCAATAGGTCGGTGATAACAGCTATTCGCTCTTATTTAGATGGAGATCAGCGTACTTGGGATGTAAACTTAAGTAAAATTTCAGCCGCACTGCGTTGTGCTTTTCACAGTTCTATAGGGTATTCGCAATACTATGTACTGTTTGGGCAACAGATGATTTTACATGGCAAGGATTATGATATTTAAGGACGTATAAATCAGTTGGAAGAGGGTGAATTTTTGGAGCGATATGATAAAATGCAGTTAATTAGAAGTGGCGTTCAAGACAATATGAGAAAATCGTATGAGAGTAAAAGAAAACTTATAACCTGCGTTCAAGGGCCTTGAATATTAAACCTGGAGATATAGTATTTCGTAGAAATTTTGTTCTTAGTAGTAAAATTAATAATTGAAATGCCAAATTAGCCCCTAAATTCGTCAAATCTAAGATTCTACGTAAAGTAGGCAACTGCTACTACGAACTACTGGATATCAAATCAGGATCGAAGGGAGTTTATCATGGAAAGGACATCCAAAGTGGTTCATATTTAGAAAAGTAGTCGTTTTTTCAGTTACTTTTAAAATCTACTTTTAAAAGTTTCAGATTAAAATTTACTGTGTTGTAGCATAGTGGCATAGTGTAGCATAGTATAAAGACATTGTAGGGGTTATATTTAAGATAGAAAGAAAAGTAAAAGAAAAATTTCGCTCATGAGGTATATACTTATGTTCACGGGTTCGAATTTTTGTGTCATAAGATAAATTTAACAGTAATACAAATTATAATAATTGATACACCCAGTGTGTGGGGTTACAGTTCTCACTATTTGTATAAAAGCTAGTTTATAGAGTTTTGAAAGCACCCTTGTCACAATGTAATTAAAGCTTTACTTAATACCTAATATTAGGCTAGATTTTTTGAAGGTGAACAAAGCAGACGTAACAAAACAGTGCAAATCCTTCTACTGAACCCTCCTCGGGGGTGCTGGCTGGAAACGTGTACCAGGTGTTACACGGCTAAGGTCAGGACTTTGATAATAGTGTAACAATGAAACCCATATTGTCCACATTATTGTGATGACCTCTGACCATAAGTGGAAGGTAGCCGGGGTTTTATTTCGGTCCGAGCGTCTGTTTTTCCATACTGGGCGATCTAAATTCCGGTTTTTCGAAATCCAGGCGCGTTTGTCTCATATTGAGCGGCTTCCTGGTCCGCGTCTGTTACCCAGACGGTCGGCGGTTTTTCTTTTTAAAAACGATGATTTGGTGAAGTTTATGAATTATGGAAAGTACGACGAATAATGATGAAATCCGGGCGGTAATATACGCCCAAACGTCGGTGTTAGCGTGACTGCGACCACCGGCGGGCAAGGTGGGGAATCTACTTCCCCTCTGCGTGTCGCCAGCGGTCACACATTCTCTGCCGTGGTGGCGTCCCACGGAGGATGTATTAAAGACATTACGCCTAGAAAATTGACACGGATGGATGCTGATGTTGGCTCAGACTCGGATCTTGATAGTGTCAAAACTGTAACATCAAAGGATGAACATGAGCTTCTAAAGTCTCCCACTACGCAGAAAGGTATACCTCCTCATAGGAGGGAAAGACCGAGACGCAGTAAAGAGGGTCTTAAAGCTCTATCTGAATACAAGGCTGCGATCAGAATTCAACATAGTCTTAGCTCAATAACCAATCCTTCCTCCGAAGAGAAAGATAGGCTGCAGTGGGCAACAGGCGCTATTGAAAAAGGCCGGGCTCATTTTGGTTACAGCCGTAAGTATTCCGCCAACAATTCACCGTTCCCCAATTGCATTGAGGAAGCTGTGATTAAGAGCATGCAGGAGAAGAGACAACGGTCGGTCGATGATTCACCCTCCGCCACCAATCCCAAAAACCCTAAAAAGCGCAAGCATCTCCACGAAGACGTAAGACCCAGCACGTCCAAAGCCGTCGTGGAACCTGTGCCTAAGGTTGCAAAGGTTAGCGAAGTAGCTAAACGCCATTTGAGCGTGGCACTTCTAGACATGAGCAATCCTTATGGTCAAATGTCCAATGATCGGTGGGATACAGTTGAGTCCCTAATCTTTGGGGAGATCGTCGCAAAGATGGAAGCTGAACCAGATCAACCGATGCCTTCATTCGATGGAGCGGGTTGGTTTAATGGAGTAAAGCTCATTAAGTGCAAGGACGATGTGACGTTTGGATGGGTGAAGAAAGTGGTTCCGAGACTCAAAGGCCTGTGGAAAGATGCGCAACTTAAGATTGTGGATCGATTCAACATCCCCGAAATCCCAAAGGCAAAAGTAAAAATTCCGCGCATTGTAAAGCCGGACGTAACCCTACGCCTTCTACAGAGCCAAAATCCTGACTTTCCGACTAGAGAGTGGAAGGTTTTGCATGTCGATAAAGGCAGCAAGAATGGTCAAAATTACATACTGCAGATAACGAAGGAGGCTGAGGTCCTATTGTATCCACGGTATGGTACAATGTCATGGGGCGTGGGTAGTGTGTTCTGAAACTCAAGAAACGACATCCGAGAGACGCAAACCCAAATACCTTAGAGGCCGATGAAGTGGAACGGGATTAAGCCGCTGCCGCAGCTGGACTTATTTTGGGTGAAACAGCCGCTGAAGCTGAGCTCCTGCGGGAGATCTTGTTTGATAATGCTAAAGATCCTGCAAATAGACCTCCAGCACAGTAAAATGGCTTTGGTCGAACTCCTTCTTGTTCTAGAGGAGGGTCGCTAAGTAGAGGGGAAATGGGGACTTTGTAACGAATGTCGGCAGAGCATCGCAGAGCATAATTTGCCAGTGCTTTGCCAGTACTTCAGCCAGTGCTTTGCCAGTACTTCAAAAAAAAAAAAATTTTAAAAAAAATTTAAAAAAAAAATTTAAAAAAAAAATTTAAAAAAAAAATTTCAAAAAAAAAAATTAAAAAAAAAAAATTTAAAAAAAAATTTAAAAAAAAAAAATTTAAAAAAAAAATTTCAAAAAAAAAAAATTTCAAAAAAAAATTTAAAAAAAAATTAAAAAAAAATTTAAAAAAAAAAAAAAAAATTTAAAAAAAATTAAAAAAAAAAATTTAAAAAAAAAAAATTTCAAAAAAAATTCAAAAAAAAAAAAATTTAAAAAAAATTAAAAAAAAATTTAAAAAAAAAAAAATTTAAAAAAATTAAAAAAAAAATTTAAAAAAAAAAAATTTAAAAAATAAATTTAAAAAAAAAAAATTTTCAAAAAATTTAAAAATAAATTTAAAAAAAAAAAAATTTCAAAAAATTTAAAAAATAAATTTAAAAAAAATTTTCAAAAAATTTGCGCAGTGAAAAAAATAAATTTAAAAAAATAAATTTTCAAAAAAATTTGTGCAGTGAAAAAATAAATTTAAAAAAATTTGCGCAGTGAAAAAAATAAATTTAAAAAAATATATTTTCAAAAATTTGCGCAGTGAAAAAAATAAATTTAAATGAAAAAAGTGGAATTTCTGCCCAGTAAAAAAAGATAAATTTTCATAAACATCTGGCCCAGTAAAAATTCTGTGTGTGGAGAATATTTTTATTACACAATTATGTTTTGCCGACGGCTTTTCACAATTTTACATCTATGAAAAAAAGAAGAATTTTCTGCTCCAGTAAAAAAAGAAGAATTTTCTGCCCAGTAAAAAAAGATAAATTTTCATAAACATCTGGCCCAGTAAAAATTCTGTGTGTGGAGAATATTTTTATTACACAAATATGTTTTGCCGACGGCTTTTCACAATTTTACATCTATGAAAAAAAGAAGAATTTTCCGCCCCAGTTTTTTCACTGGGATGATGGGATTATGTGCATAGAAAATTCTTTGTGTTTACATTATGAAAATATTTTTGAGAAGAATTTGTACACAATATAATCAAATTAGTGTCGCGTTGATATACATGTAAAATTAATTATAGATCGTTTTCTCAGCCTACAGACATACACCCAAACGTTTTATGATACCGTCATAAACGCATCGCAAGTATACAAAACGATTGTAACAAGAAACCCTTTTATTGTGTTTACATTATGAAAATATTTTTGAGAAGAATTTGTACACAATATAATCAAATTAGTGTAATATTTAAAATATGTGGATGATAGTATTATGTCAAGTTTTTAGGCGACATGATAAAAATTTGTCTAATATTTAAATTGTGTTTACATTATGAGAATATTTTTGAGTGAACAGATCAAATCATGATCAAAGACATCTTGTACGTCGCGTTGGTATACATGTAAAATTTTTTATAGGGATCAGCCTACAGACATAATGTGTCAAGTGTTTTAGGTGACATAGTAAAATTTGCCTAATATTTAAAATAATATACAAGACAGTGTATTTTGTATGTTTTTCATTTTATTCATTTATTAAACGCTTAGATGTTTATAATATATTTCAATGAAATTAATTATAGATCGTTTTCTCTGTCTATAGACAAAACAGCTACAAGTATCAGGTCCCTCTCTCCAACTATCAATAGACCATGGACAAGTCTACTCTTCTATCTCTTCTGGTATTTTATGTAGGTATATCAAATGCATATCCTTTAAATTTAGTGAGTCTGGGGTCTCCTCCTCTTATATGAACTCATCGTTCATATATAATACTGTGCTCCCTTCTCTTCTATTTAGTCTTGAGCAAATGGTGTCGTTCAATTTCTTTAAAGGTTGTCGTCTCCATTGGATCACTGACACCGTTGTGTTCGGGTCGACACAGACTTGAATGATAATTTTTTTAACCTGAGGCATCTATATCTTGTTTATAGAGTTGCTGGTTGTCTGTCTTATTACTTGCTTACGGATATAGTTCTTTAAATACTTTACAATGACTGTAATAGTAGTTATCATACAAATTAGTACGAATAACTCGGCACTGATGCTTATAGCTGGTGGTGCATTTGCAGTCGCAGGATTTTTCTTAGGAATATTGTTCGCTGTACTACTGCATCAGTAGTGTCCGCAGGATTGTCATATAATAAGTTAGGTGTGACACGAGTTGGGTTTTTTATTTTGTTAGTACTTATTAGTACTGTTTATTTTAAAGTTGTGTTTAACGCTAATTTTACAAAATAATTTACACTAGTATTTATACTAAAATATAGTCTTAGAACTAACTTTTCTAAAATGCTACAGCAGCATTTCAGCATTGTTTCAAGTACTTTAACGGGTGGTCAATATGACAAACAGACATACACCCAAACGTTTTATGATACCGTCATAAACGCATCGCAAGTATACAAAACGATTGTAACAAGAAACCCTTTTATTATGTTTACATTATGAAAATATTTTTTGAGAAGAATTTGTACAAAATATAATCAAATTAGTGTAATATTTAAAATATGTGGATGACAGTATTATGTCAAGTTTTTAGGCGACATGATAAAAATTTGTCTAATATTTAAATTGTGTTTACATTATGAGAATATTTTTAATCAAACACATCTTGTACGTCTCATTGATATACATGTAAAATTTTTTATAGGGATCAGCCTACAGACATAATGTTTCAAGTGTTTTAGGTGACATAGTAAAATTTGGATACTATTTAAAATAATATACAAGACAGTGTATTTTGTATATTTTTCATTTTATTCATTTATTAAACGCTTAGATGTTTATAATACATTTCAATAAAATTAATTATAGATCGTTTTCTCTGTCTATAGACAAAACAGCTACAAGTATCAGGTCCCTCTCCGCAACTATCAGTAGACCATGGACAATCAATGAAATGTTCCCCATGTATCGAGTCTAGGCACTCCTTATTTTCAAATTCATCCATTATATTCGTAAAGTTTAATATATAATGGAGATCCTCAAAAGAAATGTGTCCATCATATTCAAAAAGAAAGGTGTCAATTCTCTCTCGTAGTGTTGGATTTAATATCATTGTTTCTGATATTTGAAAATAATAATTTAAATGTTCATAATAATATTAGTGATATGTTTATGGAGATTGATAGTGATGATGATATATTTACAAATATTGATTTGGAAGATGTAAATAAAACATTGTATTAATTTTTAATTGTATTATAATTTTTATTTTATTTAGACTTAAATTAATTTTTTTAAATATTTCTTATGTAATAGATGATATTTTATAAAGATTTTAGAAAAAATTATGAAAATAACTGTGTTTGAGGAAAATTTAATTTTTCATGTTGACAAATGCGACTATATGTTTTTGGCATATTGTCATTTATTTAAACAACTTTGCGTACTTGAACAATTAATCGATCATGGATGAGAATACAATAGGCAGACGTGTTTTCTGGAATATTACTGCTTGTCTCAAACTCAATTTTTATATCAATTGAGCCGTTTGTAGTAGATTCATTTTGATGGCTCACATCAATGACAATAATAGGAGCAGTATGTTTAAATTCTTGACAATTCAGGATGGGTTGAGGATCTCTCATATAATAGTTTTGTTGAAATCTCACATACATATCATAGAGAATAGCAAAGCGTTCATTAGCAAATTTAATATTAAGATCATCATAAGGATATGATTCTGAATTCAAGTGTAATTTGAGGTTAGTTAAATTACAATGAACAAATTTTTTATCGTTTTGAAAGGCTATTAATGCAAAACGAGGACGTTCTCTGTTGATAGCTAACTTTACATTCCAAATGTTAGTATTTCCAGTTGTTAGTTGAGGATTATAATGACAGTCCCAACTGTGGAATGCTATTGGTAAGTTTTCTCCGTTTTTATCACTTTCATCATATTTAATTTACTAAAATCCGATAAGTGTACATGAGGAATTCTCCATGAAATATTTGTAATTTTTATTTTGGGTTTTTCAGTATTTGCTGTTGAATATACCATGCCTTCATCACTTTTACTACGCAGTAAAATTAATTCATGTTTAGATTTTAAAATGACTTTATTAAAATCTTCAGCAAATCCCATTAAAAGTTTCAGTGGAATATAAAAATTAAAAATTGAAAAATAAAAATTAAAAATTGAAAATTAAAAAATAAAAATTAAAAATTGAAAATAAAAATTAAATTAAGGTTCTTCTTATTTTTGATTGTTATTTTTTTGGAATGTGATAAATTTTTATTTTTCTAAATTGTTTAAACAAAAATATTAATGATGGGTGTGAAAATATAAAGGAAAAATTTTAAATTTCTGTGTGTGAAAAAAATGTTATTCTCTAAATATTGTTTTAATAAGACATTTTTCAATTATTTTCCTTAATTTTAATTATAGGAATGTAAGAACAATCATTAAATAAAAAGCAGTCCAATAGTAAAGTCAAAAATGGATATTTCATCATCTCTAATTAATAAATTTAATAATTTCAACAGTAAACCAATTCTCTATATTAAAGACATGGAGAATTTAAAATCCTATACTGTGTTGAAAGCCATACGAATTAAAACTAAATTTGACAAATGCATAAGACTTGAAGTCGAAAATAACATTATATTTCTACCAACTAGATATAACGCCATGACTGAAGAAGAACTAGTGGAATTATCCTCTGGAAATTACTGCATTAAAAAAGAAGCTGGAGTACACGAGAAATCATATCAATTGCAGCTGGAGCAATTCAATTTAAATAATGAATATATTATTCTTCAAAATAGTACATATCCAGTATGGAATTAAAATGTAATCAAATATTATTAAATAAATCAAAAATTATATAATAAAATTAAAAAAAGTTTTCTTTTTATTTATTATAAATTTCATACAAAAATTGTAGGCATAAATGTCCACAATTAAACGAATTATATTTTTGATGTTGATTGTAGTTATATTCTAAATTTCTACCCAAGTATTTTACTACTACTTCCAACGGTGGCTGCAAATTTCCAAAACTATCAAAATATTCATTTTGTTGATTATTTTTATAGTATGCTACCCAATGTGTTCCACAGCCAATTGATACATCTAAATTAATAATTCCACATTCTTTGAGTCTAAGACGTTTGGGGAGTGAATCTCGCATAAAAATACCTCTAAAATAGGGAATATGTGTGGCAAACATCCTTAAATCAACATCAGTGAGTGGTCTTTTGGGTAGCATCTTTAACAGTTTTTTGATGATTTATTACATACAAGACCATATCCTTTTTTATATGGCTTAAGAAATAATCCTTTTCCCATTGCAATAGCCTCCATTGTTTTATTATGTTTAATGGCCTCATCAAGATTTTGCTTAGCATTTTTAGCAGTGTTAATTGCTTTAACAATAGCTGATCCACCAGAAGATAGACTACCTTAGGCTCCGAGTGCTGTAAGAATTGATACTAAAGGCAAGAAACCTCCAATTTTGGGAACATTTATTATGCGAGGTATAACAACTTTAGATTTTTTTCCTTTTAACGATTTATTGATAACTCTACGTGCAATTTTAATAGCGTCATTAATATCTCTGGGTTTTTCCTTCTTTAAACTTTTTGTAGCCATTCTTGCCGCATCGTTAAAAATTTTCTTTCCACTTTTGTATTGACCCTTTACCCCCATTCCAAATTTAACTTTTGCTTTCATTGCGTTGCTTACAAAATATGCATTTGTTTTCTCGCCAATACTACTATCCTCGGCTAAAACTCTTTCCCAAGCACGATTTTCAAGTATTTTATCAGCTTGATGTCGTTTATTAATATCCTTATTTTGGGAATATGCTATATCATGTTCTGAGGCACGATTAATTGATTTCTATACAATCATCTGTTTATTAATATCATACCATCTAAAAGACTAGAACAGCTAAAAATATCTAATCTGATAAATCAGCACAGCTAAAAATATCTAATCTGATAAATCAGAACAGCTAAAAATATCTAATCTAATAAATCAGAACAGCTAAAAATACCTAATCTGATAAATCAGAACAGCTAAAAATATCTGATCAGATAAATCAGAAATTTTATCAGCTTGATGTCGTTTATTAATATCCTTATTTTGGGAAATATGATTATCATGTTTAGGCAGGATGAAATGAATATTAAACATATACATAATGATCACGTTGGTATGGATATGAGCTATAAAAAGTTTTGTGATATATGTCAAGAATGTTGGAAGAAAAAATATGGATTTTTAATAATAAGTAAAGATGATGATTTATATGCAGGTCGCTATAGAAAATCGTTTAATTTTTTCATTGAAATATAAAAAAGGTAAATTCATAAATTCTACTTAGCTACGAATAGATCATTGAATCAATTAGATCTAAATTGATTTCTATACAATCATCTGTTTATTAATATCATACCATCTAAAAGACTAGAACAGCTAAAAATACCTAATCTGATAAACCAGACCAGCTAGCAGACACCTGATCTGATAAACCAGACCAGCCAGCAGACACCTGATCTGATAAACCAGACCAGCCAGCAGACACCTGATCTGATAAACCAGACCAGCTAGCAGACACCTGATCTGATAAACCAGACCAGCCAGCAGACACCTAATCTGATAAACCAGACCAGCCAGTAGATATCTGATCTTGCAGATACCTAATCATAATTTTAAAACTAATAAACGATGGAAGAAAAAGTTTTGGAAGAATTAGTAAAGACGAGAATGCTTTGAAAAGGAAATTTCAAAGTATAAAATTTGATGAATCTAACACATCTAAACAACTCAAAGATACATTTAGGCCTATAACGGAACCATTGAATGAATTTATTGATATTTCTAAAAATACGAATACAATTTCAAAAATTATTAAAGATGAAATTAAAAATGAAATGGCTAATTACTCAAATATTAGCTTTAACAAAGTACAAATGAAATTCGAGTCAAGTACTCCGAAGAAAGAACATATAAGTACTAATGGTGAAGATGAGACACAAAAGTCTTTATATAAGACAAATGATGAATGAAAATTTCTATTCTCAAGAGGATACAATAGAGAATGATGATATTAATGTTTCAACAAATCCGATAGATTTATCCCGGTTGGGTAAAAAAAAAAAAATATGTTGGATACTCTATAAGGGCCACATAAAAATTCTAGTGGAGAATGGAAATTTGGTAACAGCAATATAAAAATAAATGACGATAAAATTGAGGTAGGAAACCAAATGTGGCTCCTTACACCAGGTCTTTATCAGTTAATGTTTTATTCAAAACCAATGAATTATGATAAAACTGAATTGGAGATTTACAAGAAGATTTTAATTGAAACAAATGCTCATAAAAGAGATTATAAATCCGATGGACAGCTAAAAGGCACCAGAGCATATAAATATCGAAACATTATAAGTAAATTATTTAAAAATGATAAGACAGGAAGTGGTTTAATGAAATTGAATTCAAATAAATCAAATTATATATGTATATTGGAATGATCCAAATGAGTTGGTTGATCGCCTTCGGCTATTGATAGCATCACAAGTCGCTGGTCATAATAATCATAATAATGAAATAGTCTCAATAATTGAAGAATTGCGAGAAGCTGATATTGTTATATAAAATCTAATGAATATCTTGCAAATTAATTAATAAGTGCATATCATTCAACATGTGTGAATGTCACATCTATTGAAGCTTGAAATTATGAAATATATAAAGTAATATATAAAATGTTTCAACGCTGTTTATTATCAATGCGAATAACATTAACATCATTTGTCCGCAAAACTAGAAGATTATTTTGGAAGAAAAAGATGCAATCTAAAAAATGCTCATACACATATAAAAAAAAAAAAACAAAATCACAAGAGACATACATATAAAAATCAAAAATGACTACAAAACGAATTCTTGTAAATGAGTTGCATAAACAATTAGATGATTTGTGGCATTTAGATGTTAGATGTAGAATTAGATGATTTGTGTGATGAACATATATTTGTGGCAAGCTGATCTGGTCTGGTTTATCAGATCAGATGTCTGCTGGCTGGTCTGGTTTATCTGATCAGATATTTTTAGCTGTGCTGATTTATCAGATTAGATATTTTTAGCTGTGCTGATTTATCAGATTAGGTATTTTTAGCTGTTCTGATTTATCAGATTAGGTATTTTTAGCTGTTCTGATTTATTAGATTAGATATTTTTAGCTGTTCTGATTTATCAGATTAGATATTTTTAGCTGTGCTGATTTATCAGATTAGATATTTTTAGCTGTTCTAGTCTTTTAGATGGTATGATATTAATAAACAGATGATTGTATAGAAATCAATTAATCGTGCCTCAGAACATGATATAGCATATTCCCAAAATAAGGATATTAATAAACGACATCAAGCTGATAAAATACTTGAAAATCGTGCTTGGGAAAGAGTTTTAGCCGAGGATAGTAGTATTGGCGAGAAAACAAATGCATATTTTGTAAGCAACGCAATGAAAGCAAAAGTTAAATTTGGAATGGGGGTAAAGGGTCAATACAAAAGTGGAAAGAAAATTTTTAACGATGCGGCAAGAATGGCTACAAAAAGTTTAAAGAAGGAAAAACCCAGAGATATTAATGACGCTATTAAAATTGCACGTAGAGTTATCAATAAATCGTTAAAAGGAAAAAAATCTAAAGTTGTTATACCTCGCATAATAAATGTTCCCAAAATTGGAGGTTTCTTGCCTTTAGTATCAATTCTTACAGCACTCGGAGCCTAAGGTAGTCTATCTTCTGGTGGATCAGCTATTGTTAAAGCAATTAACACTGCTAAAAATGCTAAGCAAAATCTTGATGAGGCCATTAAACATAATAAAACAATGGAGGCTATTGCAATGGGAAAAGGATTATTTCTTAAGCCATATAAAAAAGGATATGGTCTTGTATGTAATAAATCATCAAAAAACTGTTAAAGATGCTACCCAAAAGACCACTCACTGATGTTGATTTAAGGATGTTTGCCACACATATTCCCTATTTTAGAGGTATTTTTATGCGAGATTCACTCCCCAAACGTCTTAGACTCAAAGAATGTGGAATTATTAATTTAGATGTATCAATTGGCTGTGGAACACATTGGGTAGCATACTATAAAAATAATCAACAAAATGAATATTTTGATAGTTTTGGAAATTTGCAGCCACCGTTGGAAGTAGTAGTAAAATACTTGGGTAGAAATTTAGAATATAACTACAATCAACATCAAAAATATAATTCGTTTAATTGTGGACATTTATGCCTACAATTTTTGTATGAAATTTATAATAAATAAAAAGAAAACTTTTTTTAATTTTATTATATAATTTTTGATTTATTTAATAATATTTGATTACATTTTAATTCCATACTGGATATGTACTATTTTGAAGAATAATATATTCATTATTTAAATTGAATTGCTCCAGCTGCAATTGATATGATTTCTCGTGTACTCCAGCTTCTTTTTTAATGCAGTAATTTCCAGAGGATAATTCCACTAGTTCTTCTTCAGTCATGGCGTTATATCTAGTTGGTAGAAATATAATGTTATTTTCGACTTCAAGTCTTATGCATTTGTCAAATTTAGTTTTAATTCGTATGGCTTTCAACACAGTATAGGATTTTAAATTCTCCATGTCTTTAATATAGAGAATTGGTTTACTGTTGAAATTATTAAATTTATTAATTAGAGATGATGAAATATCCATTTTTGACTTTACTATTGGACTGCTTTTTATTTAATGATTGTTCTTACATTCCTATAATTAAAATTAAGGAAAATAATTGAAAAATGTCTTATTAAAACAATATTTAGAGAATAACATTTTTTTCACACACAGAAATTTAAAATTTTTCCTTTATATTTTCACACCCATCATTAATATTTTTGTTTAAACAATTTAGAAAAATAAAAATTTATCACATTCCAAAAAAATAACAATCAAAAATAAGAAGAACCTTAATTTAATTTTTATTTTCAATTTTTAATTTTTATTTTTTAATTTTCAATTTTTAATTTTTATTTTTCAATTTTTAATTTTTATATTCCACTGAAACTTTTAATGGGATTTGCTGAAGATTTTAATAAAGTCATTTTAAAATCTAAACATGAATTAATTTTACTGCGTAGTAAAAGTGATGAAGGCATGGTATATTCAACAGCAAATACTGAAAAACCCAAAATAAAAATTACAAATATTTCATGGAGAATTCCTCATGTACACTTATCGGATTTTAGTAAATTAAATATGATGAAAGTGATAAAAACGGAGAAAACTTACCAATAGCATTCCACAGTTGGGACTGTCATTATAATCCTCAACTAACAACTGGAAATACTAACATTTGGAATGTAAAGTTAGCTATCAACAGAGAACGTCCTCGTTTTGCATTAATAGCCTTTCAAAACGATAAAAAATTTGTTCATTGTAATTTAACTAACCTCAAATTACACTTGAATTCAGAATCATATCCTTATGATGATCTTAATATTAAATTTGCTAATGAACGCTTTGCTATTCTCTATGATATGTATGTGAGATTTCAACAAAACTATTATATGAGAGATCCTCAACCCATCCTGAATTGTCAAGAATTTAAACATACTGCTCCTATTATTGTCATTGATGTGAGCCATCAAAATGAATCTACTACAAACGGCTCAATTGATATAAAAATTGAGTTTGAGACAAGCAGTAATATTCCAGAAAACACGTCTGCCTATTGTATTCTCATCCATGATCGATTAATTGTTCAAGTACGCAAAGTTGTTTAAATAAATGACAATATGCCAAAAACATATAGTCGCATTTGTCAACATGAAAAATTAAATTTTCCTCAAACACAGTTATTTTCATAATTTTTTCTAAAATCTTTATAAAATATCATCTATTACATAAGAAATATTTAAAAAAATTAATTTAAGTCTAAATAAAATAAAAATTATAATACAATTAAAAATTAATACAATGTTTTATTTACATCTTCCAAATCAATATTTGTAAATATATCATCATCACTATCAATCTCCATAAACATATCACTAATATTATTATGAACATTTAAATTATTATTTTCAAATATCAGAAACAATGATATTAAATCCAACACTACGAGAGAGAATTGACACCTTTCTTTTTGAATATGATGGACACATTTCTTTTGAGGATCTCCATTATATATTAAACTTTACGAATATAATGGATGAATTTGAAAATAAGGAGTGCCTAGACTCGATACATGGGGAACATTTCATTGATTGTCCATGGTCTACTGATAGTTGCGGAGAGGGACCTGATACTTGTAGCTGTTTTGTCTATAGACAGAGAAAACGATCTATAATTAATTTTATTGAAATGTATTATAAACATCTAAGCGTTTAATAAATGAATAAAATGAAAAATATACAAAATACACTGTCTTGTATATTATTTTAAATAGTATCCAAATTTTACTATGTCACCTAAAACACTTGAAACATTATGTCTGTAGGCTGATCCCTATAAAAAATTTTACATGTATATCAATGAGACGTACAAGATGTGTTTGATTAAAAATATTCTCATAATGTAAACACAATTTAAATATTAGACAAATTTTTATCATGTCGCCTAAAAACTTGACATAATACTGTCATCCACATATTTTAAATATTACACTAATTTGATTATATTTTGTACAAATTCTTCTCAAAAAATATTTTCATAATGTAAACATAATAAAAGGGTTTCTTGTTACAATCGTTTTGTATACTTGCGATGCGTTTATGACGGTATCATAAAACGTTTGGGTGTATGTCTGTTTGTCATATTGACCACCCGTTAAAGTACTTGAAACAATGCTGAAATGCTGCTGTAGCATTTTAGAAAAGTTAGTTCTAAGACTATATTTTAGTATAAATACTAGTGTAAATTATTTTGTAAAATTAGCGTTAAACACAACTTTAAAATAAACAGTACTAATAAGTACTAACAAAATAAAAAACCCAACTCGTGTCACACCTAACTTATTATATGACAATCCTGCGGACACTACTGATGCAGTAGTACAGCGAACAATATTCCTAAGAAAAATCCTGCGACTGCAAATGCACCACCAGCTATAAGCATCAGTGCCGAGTTATTCGTACTAATTTGTATGATAACTACTATTACAGTCATTGTAAAGTATTTAAAGAACTATATCCGTAAGCAAGTAATAAGACAGACAACCAGCAACTCTATAAACAAGATATAGATGCCTCAGGTTAAAAAATTATCATTCAAGTCTGTGTCGACCCGAACACAACGGTGTCAGTGATCCAATGGAGACGACAACCTTTAAAGAAATTGAACGACACCATTTGCTCAAGACTAAATAGAAGAGAAGGGAGCACAGTATTATATATGAACGATGAGTTCATATAAGAGGAGGAGACCCCAGACTCACTAAATTTAAAGGATATGCATTTGATATACCTACATAAAATACCAGAAGAGATAGAAGAGTAGACTTGTCCATGGTCTATTGATAGTTGGAGAGAGGGACCTGATACTTGTAGCTGTTTTGTCTATAGACAGAGAAAACGATCTATAATTAATTTTATTGAAATATATTATAAACATCTAAGCGTTTAATAAATGAATAAAATGAAAAACATACAAAATACACTGTCTTGTATATTATTTTAAATATTAGGCAAATTTTACTATGTCACCTAAAACACTTGACACATTATGTCTGTAGGCTGATCCCTATAAAAAATTTTACATGTATACCAACGCGACGTACAAGATGTCTTTGATCATGATTTGATCTGTTCACTCAAAAATATTCTCATAATGTAAACACAATTTAAATATTAGACAAATTTTTATCATGTCGCCTAAAAACTTGACATAATACTATCATCCACATATTTTAAATATTACACTAATTTGATTATATTGTGTACAAATTCTTCTCAAAAATATTTTCATAATGTAAACACAATAAAAGGGTTTCTTGTTACAATCGTTTTGTATACTTGCGATGCGTTTATGACGGTATCATAAAACGTTTGGGTGTATGTCTGTAGGCTGAGAAAACGATCTATAATTAATTTTACATGTATATCAACGCGACACTAATTTGATTATATTGTGTACAAATTCTTCTCAAAAATATTTTCATAATGTAAACACAAAGAATTTTCTATGCACATAATCCCATCATCCCAGTGAAAAAACTGGGGCGGAAAATTCTTCTTTTTTTCATAGATGTAAAATTGTGAAAAGCCGTCGGCAAAACATAATTGTGTAATAAAAATATTCTCCACACACAGAATTTTTACTGGGCCAGATGTTTATGAAAATTTATCTTTTTTTACTGGGCAGAAAATTCTTCTTTTTTTACTGGAGCAGAAAATTCTTCTTTTTTTCATAGATGTAAAATTGTGAAAAGCCGTCGGCAAAACATAATTGTGTAATAAAAATATTCTCCACACACAGAATTTTTACTGGGCCAGATGTTTATGAAAATTTATCTTTTTTTACTGGGCAGAAATTCCACTTTTTTCATTTAAATTTATTTTTTTCACTGCGCAAATTTTTGAAAATATATTTTTTTAAATTTATTTTTTTCACTGCGCAAATTTTTTTAAATTTATTTTTTCACTGCACAAATTTTTTTGAAAATTTATTTTTTTAAATTTATTTTTTCACTGCGCAAATTTTTTGAAAATTTTTTTAAATTTATTTTTTAAATTTTTTGAAATTTTTTTTTTTTAAATTTATTTTTTAAATTTTTGAAAATTTTTTTTTTTAAATTTATTTTTAAATTTTTTTTTTTAAATTTTTTTTAATTTTTTTTCAATTTTTTTTTTTACCTTTTTTTACATTTTTTTTTTTCACCTTTTTTTTTTTTTGCAATTTTTTTGACCTTTTTTTTTTTTACATTTTTTTTTTCATTTTTTTACCTTTTTTTTTTTTTTTCCCTTTTTTTTCCTTTTTTTTCCCTTTTTTTTGCCCTTTTTTTTTGCCCTTTTTTTTTTCCCTTTTTTTTTTTCCCTTTTTTTTTTCCCTTTTTTTTTCCCTTTTTTTTTTTCCCTTTTTTTTTCCCTTTTTTTTTTTTCCCTTTTTTTTTCCCTTTTTTTTTCCCCTTTTTTTTTTTTGAAGTACTGGCAAAGCACTGGCTGAAGTACTGGCAAAGCACTGGCAAATTATGCTCTGCGATGCTCTGCCGACATTCGTTACAAAGTCCCCATTTCCCCTCTACTTCGCTACGACGTAGCTTTGATTCAGGAGCCCTGGATCTCTACGGGAATCTGGTATCTGGGTGAAGGTCACGTGCCTTTTATACATACTTCCCAAAAGTTGTAAGTATAATTCGATCTGTTATACTTGTTAGGAAGAACCTATGCTCACATATTCTGGGGCGGTAAGGATATCAACGCTAGAGGTGAGTCCCTTATTAGCTTTATATTACAAACTAGCCTACAGATTGCTAACTGGGGTGAGGCACCGACTTATATAGGGCCCACCTCTAGGAATGTTCTTGATTTGACAATGTATATGGGTGAAAGAGTGGGGGTGGAGGATTGGAAGGTATTATCACCTCCCTCCTTCTCTGATCACTGTTACATCTCTTTTAACGTGTGTTTTAGTACACCGGCCAGTAGGGTATTTAGGAATCCTAGAAGAACTGACTGGTCCAAATACTCTTCTCTACTGGTCAGGGGACTAAGCCAGCCGCGGACGTTAAACAGTCCGGGTGAGGTAGACTCTGCGGTGGACGATTTGGTGACGAAAGTTGTAGGTTCTTATGAGGCATCATGTCCTCTTACACGGACCAGGCGTAAGTCCAAACCTCCCTGGTGGAACAGGGATCTGGACTGTCAAAGACGCGAACTCCGTGAGCTCTTTAAATTGGCGAAAGGTGCGGACCAATTAGAGTGCTGGGGGGAATACAGAGATGCACTGAGATCTTACAAGCGTGACATACGTAGGGCTAAGCGAAGCTCGTGGCGAGACTTCTGCGGCAACATCGAAGGGTTTGGGGAGACCACCAGACTAAGGAAGATGCTTGCTAGGGATCCGTCTATGCCAAGCACTATATGTACGGAGAATGGGGAGTGGACAGGAGGTAACGGGGAGACTCTGAATGTACTGTTAGATACTCACTTTCCGGGCTGCACTGACCTGTCTACCCTTGTTGAACCGGATATCTATCCGGGGGATACTGATGACGGCTTGATCACCCGGGAAAGGGTCAAATGGGCTGTCGACTCTTTTCAACCATATAAGTCACCTGGGCCGGACGGTATATTTCCGGCCTTGCTGCGGTATGGTGGCCACTGTTTGGTATCGTGGTTGGCCGAAATTTTCAGGGGTTGTCTGAGACTTGGATATGTGCCTGTGTCCTGGTGGACAGCAAATGTTTTATTTTTACCGAAATCGAGTAAAAGCAATCACTTGTACCCAAACGATTATAGGCCTATTAGCCTTACCTCATTCCTCCTGAAGACTTTGGAGAGAATTTTGGACTTCCATGTTCGAGAAAGCTCGGAGCCTAATTTTCTATACGACAACCAGCACGCATACACGAAGGGAAAATCTCTTGAGACAGCACTCCATTCAGTTGTTTCACAGATAGAGAGGGCCCTTCATTATGGGGAATTTGCCCTGGGAGTCTTCCTTGATATAGCTGGTGCTTTCAATAATGTGCATACAGATGCAATTTTGGAGTGTCTGGCAGGAACGGAGGCTTCTATGGGGGCTGTAAATTGGGTAGGCAACCTGCTGGGATGCAGGATAATCTCCGCGGATTGGGGAAGCGCCAGGCTGCAGAGGGTGGCGCGTAGGGGGACTCCCAAAGGAGGAGTTCTCTCCCCTTTGTTGTGGACACTTGTTGTTAACGGACTTCTCGAGAAGCTTAAGTGCGATGCGACTTTAACGACTGTGTATGCAGACGATGTAGACGTCATTGTCACTGGCAAATACCTGGATGTCGTCAGTTCTGTGATGGAGACTACACTTGGGATCATTAACAGGTGGGCGACCAAAGTGGGACTGGGCGTAAATCCAGAGAAGACGGATTTGGTACTTTTCACTCACAAGACCAAGGTGGGCCCGTGGACCACACCTAGGCTAGGGGGAACTAATCTTGTTTTGAAAGACCACACAAAGTACCTGGGGGTCATATTGGACAGCAAGCTGTCGTGGAAACTCAATGTAGAGGAGAGAGTTAAAAAGACTACAAATGCGCTCTATGCATGTAAGAGAATGTTAGGCAAGACTTGGGGTCTATCTCCCAAACTCATGCACTGGTTTTACACGGCAGTGGCTAGGCCAATTTTACTCTATGGAGTACTTGTTTGGTGGAAAGCGTTGGATAAAATGTCTTACTGTAGGCGGCTTGAGAGCGCGCAGAGACTCGCTGAACTTTGTATAACAGGCGCACTTCGCAGCACGCCTACCGCGGCACTGGATGTAATCCTAAATCTACAACCGATTAATCTAGTGGCGGAGGGCGCCGCCAGGAAATCCGCCGTTCGCCTTTGTGCTACGGGGCGATTTACGACGAGACCTTATGGTCACTGGATGATCATTGAGGATAGGATCTGTAGCAGTGACTACACCATCCCGAAAATTGGCTTCACCACTGGCTTGCGTGTTACCCTGAGTGAATACGGCTGGTTGGCGGGCCTTCGTCCTGACCACAGCACCTTCAACTTCTTCACTGATGGTTCAAAGATTGGGGAGGGGGTCGGGGCAGCGGGTTTCTGTCGAGAGCTGGGTATCGAGGAGTCATATAAACTTCCCGATTACTGCAGCGTCTTTCAGGCGGAAGTTATGGCGGCCAAAATGGCTGCTGACCTTGCTCTTGTTTCTGAAACGGAGGGCAGTTACGTTAATTTCTTTATTGATAGTCAGGCGGCTATCAAAGCTATCGCCGCCAACTTGACCTACTCTTCTTGTCCAAGAGTGCAAGAAGTCTCTAGGGAGACTTGGGTCAGGAAGGAGAGTCCACATCTATTGGGTTCGTGTCCACCGGGGTATTGAAGGGAATGAGGTTGCGGATGAACTGGCTAAACGGGGAGTCCATTTGCCAGTTGAAATGGCATTGGATGTTCGCGTGCCACTTCGGTCTCTGAAAAGGGATGTAGAATCCACGATGATGCGAAGAGCTGCTGCGGTTTGGAGAAATACCGAAATATGCAGAGTATCTAAAGTCATGTGGAAATCCTACGATCCCGTAGCGACCGAACTTTTACTGTCCTTGTCCAGGAGCGACTGTAGACTTCTGGTGGGGGTGTTAACTGGTCACTGCTGGACGGCAGTTCTTGCCAAGAGAGCGGGAAGGCTGCAGAGTGACGAATGTAGATTCTGTGGGGTACCGGGGGACAGAGATACGGTGGAGCACCTAATGTACCACTGTCCGGCTCTTGCACGCTCCAGGGCGAAATGTTATGTAGGAGATAGATTTCACGACGAATTTGGGTGTGTCGCTGGATGCAATCCAGTAGATTTGCTGAAACTTGTCAGGGAGATAGGACGGCTGTTTCTAGCAAGGGGACGATAGGAGCTGGTTTTTGGGGAGTATATATTCTTTCTATCTTTCTATTTTTCTTTATATCTATCTTTCAATCTATCTTTCTATCTTTCTGTCTATTTCTATTCTTTCTTACCGTTTTTCTCTGAAGGGATTCACAATGGACCGTATTGACCCTTCCTAACCTAACCTTACCTAACCTAACCTAAAGGTCGGCAATTCATGAAATTTTGTTCAGATGAAAACTTATTGGTCTTGATTGGTTTTCTTGATGAAAACGGTTCTTTAACATACATAAGTTCTAATGGAGACTTCGTGAATGATATATGCGTTGCACACATGGAAACCTTAATATATGTAGATACATTTTGTGTAGATACTAAGGGCAGCCTATAAAATTAAATCTTAATTTAAATTGCGAAAACAGTGCCGTTAAAGATATGAATGTATTGCCTAAATTACCCTGGAATAAAAATGAAAAAGCTAAAAATCAAAGAAATCTTGCAATAAATGCACAATCTCAAAAAGAAATTATAAGTATTAAAGAGATATCTGATATAATTAAAATCTCAGCCGTTTGTCAAAAATATGAAAAATTTGAACAATTATAAATGCAATACTGCCAGAAATATGGTCATGAAATACCTAAATAAATATAGAGCCACCAAAAACATACCTGAAAAAACAGGCTAAATATAGAAAACTATATGTAAAGAAAGCAAGGAAATGTATTGTAATCAATTATCAAAAAAAAAAAAATTGTATTAATAATAGCAAACAATGTTGGAAGTTTGCGAGAGAAATAAGAGAACAAAATCCTCAGATTTCAAAGAATATTTCGTGGAACTATTAAATCCATCTCAATATTCGCAGGAATTACATTATGCACCAATGCTTACAAAAGACGATAAACTCGACTAAACTATTTCTCTTGAAGAATTTATTTAGTGCTCAAAAACTGCAAACAAAATAAAGCTCCAGGCGAAGATGGAATACCGTATGAATTTATAATCAATGCTTCCGAAGAATTTCAAAAACAATTAGTAAAATCATAAAATCAAATGTATAACAATGCGGAAGTCGATGAAGTTCTTTGTAAAACAGTCGTTTTCCCAATTTTTAAAAAAGGAGACCCAAATATGCCATGTAACTACCGGGGAATATCATTCATGAACTGTATTGCACAAGTTATGATGGGTATTCTTAACAATAGATAGTATAACTGGGCAGAAGATAATAACGTATTAACAGAGTATCAAGCTAGCTTCCGGAAAAAATATTCAACCGTTGATAACATGTACAACCTTGCAAGCATCATGAACATAAAAATGGGGGAAAAGAAAAAGGTTTATGTATTCTTCGTCGATTTTAAGGCAGCATTTGACAAAGTTGCAAGAAAATCGTTAATTTACAAACTGTATTCAATGGGAGTGTCATTTAATTTGTAAAAATATTAGAAGCTATTTATAGCGATACAAAATCTGGAGTTTGGAATGGAGAAGAATTGTCAGACTATTTCACCACGAATACAGATGTTAAACAAGGATGCTTGTTATCGCCTCTTTTATTTTCTTTGTACATAAATGATGAGTGCCTTGGTGGTGGAATATGGATTGAAAATATACAAGTTCGTCTCCTGATGTATGCTGATGATATTGTCATACTACCAGATGATATAAATACACTACAGAAAATTATATTTAACTTAGAAGAATATTGTACACTACGGAACCTTGAGGTTAACTTAAACAAATCCGAAATACTGGTCTTTAGGAATGGAAATAAAAATAACAAATGAATACTCCAGTATGGGGTTATGGATATTTCGAAGAGATTGATAAATTGCAACGCTATTTTATGAAAAAATTTTATTGATTCCTGAATGCACACCTAATTATGCTCTAAATCTTGAAACCGGTGCCGTGAGTAACCATTTGTATACTCTAGAATTACACTTATGCCTAGTTTTTCACTTCGTGTTTAAATGCCATTTGGACTTTAAGTTCTATTTAAATACAAACGTCAGTTTTTAATTCCAAATTTAAATCACATTTAAGTGGCCAATCTTGGCCATTTAAAGTCTATTTAAATTGTACAAATATAACATATGATTTTGACAGATTGTTTTTTTTCGGTTTCACTAAAATTTTCACTTCTCTTCATTTTTATTTTATTAATTTAATTATAATTTAATTCATTTCTATATTTTCTGTTTTTTTTTCTAATCTTTAATTTTTTGACATTTCATGATGCTACCATACTTTTGTCGCAAATAAATAACAATTATCATTTATTTATTTTTATTTATCTCTTAATGTTCAGTGCAAAGAGTTAATCTTATATGAAAGCACTGAATTACTGGAATAGTTACAATGAATATAGTTTTAATTAAATACAATACAAAATTTAAATACTAATACAAAATTAAAATAATTGTAGAAAAACATAAATTGTTCTGACAAGAACGTTAATAAAAATTGAGTAATAAAAAGCAAATTTTTTAATTATATAATAAATAAAATATGAAATAAAATGAATAAAAATTAATATAACATTTTTTAAATATTTTAGACAAAAAAAAAAAAAGTAACAAGAAAGATTATTTGTAATAATCAAATATAAATTTTTTAAATTGCGTTGCGCTGCGGACTACCTGTAAATGATGGGGAAGATGATTCCAAATACTAATGGTATAAATAAAAAAATGTTGATCCGAAAAATGAGTCCTGTGCGGTATTTGAATAATACGATAGCCTCTTTCTGATCTAAAGGGTATAATTTGATCATACAAATATTGTGGTTGACATGTATTTATTATTTTATGGAGGTAAATTAGCGATCTACATTTCAGCAGGTTCTCGAATGTTACTCCAAAGAGCTGTTTAGAATAATGCGATATTCTACTAAAACGGCTAATACCAAAGACGTATCGTGTAATATTATTAAAATCTATTTTCAGTTTACTCAAACTAGAAGCATCACAGCCAGAATATAGTTCACAGCCATATAATAAAGTAGGTATTAGATATGTTTTGGCCAGAAGCATTCTAACCTCTAGAGGAATAAACCATTGTGTACACCACAAGTTCCTTAGCATTCCATAAATTTTTCCAGTTGTAATACTGACGTGGTCACTCCAGAGCAGATGTTTATTAAATGTTACACCAAGGTTTTTAAGAGTATCAAAAATATTAATTTTTGATTGACCCAAAAAGACATCCGGTATATAAGGAGTACTTTTTCGCTTCTTCGAAATAAACATACATTTAGATTTACTAGGATTTAGACATAATCCATTTGATGAAGCCCATACTCTTATATTTTCCAGATCAACATTGATTTTGTGTACACAATCGTCAATGTTCGAAACTTCGCAACCGATGTAAAGCTGCACATCATCAGCGTACATCTGAACATGGCAGTAGACTAATTGGGTTGGAAGGTCATTGGCATAAACTGAATATAATAAAGGACCTAAGATTGACCCTTGCGGTACACCTCTCGTTAACTCAGCGCTGCTTGAGACAACATTTCCGTTAAAAACAGATTGTGATCTTCCTGTTAAGTACGAATACATCAGTTTTGTGGCAGTAGTTGAAAAATTGAAAAATTTACTTAGCTTCAGTGCTAAAATATCAGCATTAACTGTATCAAACGCCTTGGAATGGTCCAGAAGAATTAGGAATGCAGCTTTATCATCATCAAGTTGTGATCTCACATATTCCGAGACATCAATCAAAGCTGACACACAACTGTGTTGTGGTCGAAATCCCGATTGCTGTGAAGTGAGCAGGTTGTGTTCTTGAATAAATTCAGTGATTTGATTATGCATTAGACGCTCTAAAACTTTAGACAGATAAGGTAAAATTGCTATAGGCCGATAATCCTGTTCCGATTTTGGAATTGGAATAATCTTTGCGTGTTTCCATTTGGTAGGGAAAACTGATTTAGTTATAATCGAGTTAAACAAATTTGTAATGTAAGGCAGTATAAACGGGAAAATTAATTTGATAAATTTTGGATGCACACCATCATAACTAGTAGCATTGGATTTAATGCTAAGGGAACTTTTATATACCTCAGCTTCAGAAAAACAAGAAAACTGAAATTCAATTTGATGATTAGTTCTTATGTGGTTTCTGTAGTAAGCAACGTTAGCATCAGACTTTGGTAGATCAGTAAATTTTATATTTAATTCATCGACATTTATTTTATCTGCACAACCTTGAGTTTTACCAATTATTCCAATATTTCGGATTTCATTCCATCTTGCTTTGCTATCTATACAGTTCGTAAATTTGGATTTATAATAGGCCGATTTTGCTATTTTAATTCTGGTATTAACCCTATTTCTCAGTGATTTGAACGCTGATTGCAATTCGGGTGTTTTAAATCGCTTCCACCTTGCGTAAGCTATATTACGTTCGTCAATTATACACTTAATTTCCGAAGTAAACCATGGGTTAACATTTGTTGTTATTCTTTTCGTTCTTAATGGCACAAATTCTTCAAAAAGTTGTTCAATATTGTGTTGAATAAAACTAAGCTGTTCATCAACATCAGGCATATAATACGTAGTATCCCATTCAATTTGTGAGTTTAATGCGAAGGTCATCGAAATTAATACGTTTAAAATCTCTATAGCTGAAACTATCTTGCAATTTCTCTTGTTTAAAGTCAAAATTAGTAAAAATAAGGTCATGCTTTGAAAAAACAGGTGCAGAAATTTGTTCAAACATTTTAACTTTTTGCAACAAGTTCGTAAAAAACATATCAAGTAGGGAATTTGAGCGACTTGAAAAATGTGTCGGTATAGTTTTGTTGACAGCATCCAACCCAATATACTTCATTCCATCAATAAGAGTTGAATCTACCAAGCAGTTGCAATTAAAATCTCCAGATATTAGAATATTAGAGTACCCAACAGCAATATTAGGCAACTCCAAGAAGAACGCTTCAAAATTTGTATTTCTATCTGGTCTATATACGTTTCCAAGCAATAACTTTTCATGATTGTTATAAATTTCCAAAAAGAGGTACTCAATTTTTTCCCCTACCCTTGACATAGTCTTAAATTTACACTGCACATTATTCCTCACATAGATCGCAACTCCACCGCCTTTTTTATAATTTTTCCCCTTTTTCCGTAAACGATCAGCTCTAAATAGTCTATATCCACTCAATTTATAGCATTCATCATTAATACCAGCACCAAACCATGTTTCAGAGACACATACCACGTCAACATTTGAGGATTCAAAGATGTAACGGAACTCTTCAATTTTATTTTTTAAACTCTGTGAATTTATGTGTACGATGTTTAGACCATTTTTCAGCTTAGTAAATATTCTGATCATATTATATGTATTGTACTTGGAAACCATCCTCAAATTACTTGAATGATTCACCATGGCATATGAGGCAGACAGCAACGCAAGCAAGTATATTTGAAAGATTAAAAAATGACGTTACATATGATATACAAAAAAAAATGATTAAATAAATGTGTAATTTTAATTTAATGAAAGATGTAGAAGAAAAGGTAAAGTTTATATAGGTAGTTTTTAAAAATAAGAATAAAATTATTTGGTTATTCATTACTAACAATATAATTGAGATTAGATTCCGAACGAAATAAACCATTAATGTCATGAAGGCTTTCAATGCGAACGGGTTTATCGAGCCTATTTACTTTAGCATACACAATACCTCGCAGCGAAAAAACAGATGAGAGTTTTTTATCCTTCCAAAGTTTTATGGCTTCGATGTAGATTCTAAAGTTCTTCGGAGTTAAGTTTTCTTTTACGTTAAATGGAGTATCCGAATCAAATCCAATATCATTTAATGTCAATGGACCATTTCTCATTGGCGTTAGAGTTGAAATTGATTTCATTAAGTTATTTTTTTCAAATGGTGTCCCTAGTCTCACGATAATTGCAGGATCTGCGTTGTTTATTCCGGATTTAGTTTTTTTTAGGCGAAAAATGGATTTTACTACGGGAAGATTAATGTTTAATGTTGCACATAGATTATTAAAAATTTGGTTTACGTTGTCATCTTCATACAACGGTACACCGTTAATTCGTATGTCACATGCCACAGCTGCATTTTCATGCTTATCAATATCCTTTTTTAGTTCCGATATTTCCCTTTTTAGACAAAAGACATCAGACGCTGCAGATTCTAATTCACACATTCTTTGTTTTACATCATTTAACTCAATTTTAAAATCTTGAATTGTTTTTTCAAATTTGTCCATTGTCTTATTTATTTTAGATTCAATTAAATTTAAAACACGATCTTCACGATCTCGGAACATATTTTCAATAAGTTTTTCTAATTTAACTGTTAACTCGTTGCTTAATTTATCAAACCGTTTTTCAATTGTTGTTATAGTTTTAAACGGCGATTGTATATCGGTTAGACGGGGTGCTTTTGAGATACTTTCAACGATGGAATTTTGTAAAACTTCTCTGAAGCGTTTACTCGTAGAACTACTACCGCTTTGTTCTTCTAATTCACAGTTATCATTATTTGCTTTATTATTTACTGATGTAGCATTAACATCATCGTTGTTTTGATTAGTCGTTTTTTTATTTCTATTTCTCATATTTTTGAATTGTTATTAATTTTGTTTTAGTTGATTGAAATTTATTAATTAAAGTATATGCTATAATTTTGTTCAACAGTGTATTTTTTAAACTTAACGGCCAAATTACTTAATTTCCACAGACTAGATAAGTTCCACCCAAAAGCTTTTTTATTTATTTTTCTTTTTTATTTAATACAAAGATAACGTATTAGTTTTCTCATGAGAGTACTGAGAACAACACAGTTTAATAAATGAGCGTAATTAATTTTTTTTATTTGTTTTCATATAATTTGCTCTAATTTTCTGTATTTTTTTATTTTGTATTCTTTTTTATTTTTAGTGTTTGTTAGGATTAATTAGTTTTATAAAATTAAATAATGTTTTGTTTATATAAAATTTGTAACGTATTTATGTATTCACAACACAGCTTTTAATTTAAAGTTTAAGCTTATCTTGTTTAATAGTTTTTTTAATGTTTTTTCCACTTGAAAAATGTAATTAAATTGGAGCTTATTATAAATACGTCTGCTCACACCGCAGATAAAATTATATTTAAGACTGAAAAACTGAAACTGTATTTAAATACAACTTAAATTTAAATGGCAATTAACTAATTGCATAATTAAATACGAAGTTAATAACTGGGCATTAGAATACATAATGAGAGTTATGTTTCAATACCAACCAAACAGATTGCCTCACCAGCTTACAAAAAATCATTCTTCAGAAAAAACTATTTTGGGTCGAAAATTAAAAACAGTTGCCAACAATCTGAATATGCAGTGGTCCAGTACGCAGGTTGATAATCAGCAATGGATAATTCAAAACAGAGAAATTTTGAAGAATCTAATACAAAAACAACATAATGACCTACTTCAACATAAAATACACTCATCTAGGATATACCAATATTTAGACTACGCTATGGGGCAACATTACATTAAAGACAACATAAACCAATCCAAAATAACATGGATTTTTAAAGCGAGATGCGGTCTTATCAAGCTGAATTATAATACGTTTGGTGCTTTACAAGAAGATATGTTATGTTGCCTTTGTAATATGGGTGCGGTGGAGACGTTTAAACACTTTTTGTGCATATGCCCAGTGTTGAGAGAATTCCGGCTGGCATGCTTCGGAAAGAGCAAAGAGAACCATGACCGAAAGGGAAATGATACAAGTACTTAATGGCGTTGGCAGCAATGGCTGGGATAATCTTGTAAATTATCTAAAAGTATCTCTACAATATAGACAATAATGGATACAAGAATTTAACTAACTAATCTTTGTTAACCTATGCTTTAAATATATTAATTCGACAGACGTTTCATATAAATCATTGTCGTTAAATTTTCTTTTTTCTTTTATTTGTTGCAATAATAATTTTAAAGTAATTTATTTATTTTTTAAATGAAATTTGTGAACTTAAATTATTTTAAATAAAGAAAAAACTTACTACTACTACCTAATACTATTGTAATTAAATTGTATTAGTGTGATTATTTTTTTTCTGTCTGTCCGTTACCTCTGATGAATTCGTAGGAATTTTGTTTGTTCTTATATATTTTTTCTATTATACATACCAGTTTTAAACCACTTGTTGGTTTATTTCAACATTAAATAATATTCAATTACTCGTGACATTTAAACCGATAAGGTCCAAATTAATTTGTTAAAATTTTGCATTGATTTGTTAAGTACAGTCGGTCACTATAATAAGTTAATATATAAATTGAATATATTAATATATAAATTAAATAACTTCTGAATCTACACCGTTCTGAATAATAGTAAAGGTAAATTGTGCCTGCCTTCCTATTTAATAATATAAAATAAAACACCGATTTTTGATTTTAGACACCAATTCGATTGTTAACCACATTATACGGTCTAGAGTGGTTAACGTCACCCAAATCGATGTTTCCTGGTGGGGAAGCATTGACGTTTGGCCTTATTAATTTTTTTGGAATTTTAAATTGGATGCCACTCTGGAACTATGAAGTCGAATTGCATACTTCCCTTAAAAATACTTCTGCTATACGTTTCATTGATTCAGCCTTATAATCCAGCTTTATTGGGAAATATAGATAGGGATCGGCCAAAACCAACATATTGCTTACAGTGTAGTATGAGCAAATTCCTAAACACGGTGGTTAACTAATTGGGTCCTAGGGCACCCATCCAACATCTTTACTTGGAACATAGTTTTAATGATTAAAACTACGTCGTATACAAACATTTTTATGAAAAGAAGAAAAAGAAAAGGATAAGTAATCATAGGCCGATGTATTTCGAAACATATTTAAAATATTTTATAACCCATTTGACTTAAAAAGGTAAAGCAAATCTAGCGGGTATTACGAACAACATTCCATCATCCATGGCCAGCTGAAGGATTGAATACATATGAGTAAGTTAAAAGAAAAATAATAATATACTTATATATACTTATATAAAATTATAAAGATTTCCCTTACTTTTAAAAGTCTTAATTTTTATTTGGTTATTTTGTTTTGAAAGTCATATAATTTGAAATACTCCCCTATTGGGAACCACTGAAAGTGAAAGTCATAAAATTACAGTGTGGCATTAGTTTCCAAAAAATTTTCGATTTGTTTATGTTTCAAAGTAAATTTTAAATACTATTAACAACCACAACAATAACATTTCGTGTCACTTAACGTGATGCGAACAAAAAATAATAATAAATACAACATACAGTGATTTAAATAAAGATACAAAACAATAAACAATACAACAATAACAACACTTATTACTTATACATGGGGCTGTTACATATAATCTATTGAAAAAATATTTCCATAACACCTAGCTTTTATATATAGAACTTTTTGACACGTTTACATACTACAAACTTTTCTAACACTAATCTGTATAAAAATTAAAACAGAAATAAATTAAAAACGTTCATATAAAAATAAAAACTTCTTTCAAAGAAAACAAAAACAATTAAGCCACTAGTTTTGCACTGGAATGCTTAAATGTAAAATGTGCTGTTACTAGTACTGAACGTATGGTATCTTGTTGGCTATGTATTGGATACTATCATTTAAAATGTACTGCAGGTCTTAAGGCACGTGACGCCGACGCCCTTGCAGAGAGAGGAACATTTTTGCAGTGGACTTGTCCCAATTGCAGAAATATAAGAGTTGAAAATTATAACAAGTTAAAAAATTCACAAGATGAATTTGAAAAAATAAAGAAAGGTTTTGAAGTACTGCAATGTAAACTGTCTAAATATTGTAAATTATTTTCCAAATTTGGACAAATTTGCTCAACCGTTGTCCCCAAAACGTAAGAAAACCTCAGGGCCTTCAGAAACACCTGTTTCAAATACTTCAATACCTGCTCATCTCAAATCTATTGATACTAATCCTGCTTCGTCTCATCCAACCACTCCTGTTAATCCGTCAAATGCTGCCCAGATTGTTAACCTTTTTGGTCCTAATCCATCCACATCAACTAATGCTCCTGCTGATCCGTTATCTGCTCCTCCGATTGAAAAGTCACTTGGTCCTAGTCCATCCATTTCAACAAATGCTCCTGTTGATCCATTATCTGCTTCTCTATTTGGAAGTTCACTTCATCCTAGCTCATCCGTTTGTCCTAGTTTATCCATTGGTTCTAGTTCATCTGTTTCAACAAATGCAAGTCAATTCAATAATTATATAAACTTACAACACCGTCATCAAATATCGCAAATAACGTCATCAAATATCGTAAATAATAGTGTAACTCATAAACCACTACGTGTGTTACCTCCTAAAAAATTAATATTTATTTCCCGATTTGTATCAGAAACTACTGTGGAGGATATTGATTATTACATAAAGAGTATGCCGATATTTTAATGTATAAATATACATATGCTCGACCTAGAAGCATAATATCTTTCAAAGTGTATGTTCCGTCTGAACTATTCGATATAATTATGGATACTCGATTTTGGCCTGAAAACACATTGATTCGTGAATTCGAATTTAGGGAAAAGATCAAATAATACAGCTCGACTTCCTGCACGTAACACATTTATTTCAAAAGACTAAATTTTTCCTCTGATAACCAACTCAGCGTCGTCTATCAAAATGTTAATGGAATTAACTCTAAATTATCAAAACTATTTTATGAAAGCTTCGATTTTAATTACCACGTTATTGTATTTACGGAAACCTGGCTAAGCGATAAAGTTTTTAATACGGAAATACTATGTAATGCATATAATATTTATAGACTCGATCGAGAAACCGAGACAACTGCTGGTAGTGTAATGATTGTCGTCTCAAATCACTTCCCATCAGAACAAATATTATCTGGTTCATCTCGTAAAGCTGAATTTACTGGGGTCTAGATTAATCTTAAATATAAGAAAATTTGTATTACCTGTTTCTATATTCCTCCAAAATCTGACTGCACTTTATATAATGAACATTACGAATCTATAAAATCCGTTGTATTAAGAGCTAATACGGAAGACTCGATTTTTGTTTTCGGAGACTTTAACTTACCTTCAGTTTCTTGGACATTTTTATCAGATTCTTTTAATTACGCCCCAATGGAATCAAATGATTGGATCGATGACTTTCTCAAAAAATTATCTGAGTTAAGCCTTTTTCAAATAAATAATATATTTAACGAATATGAGCGGCTGTTAGATCTGATATTCGTAAATGAGCTTGCGGAGTGCACCATAAACCGTTCCGATCCCATTACTAAACCCGAAGACCTATATCATCCAACTATTGAAGTAAATTGTAACTTACCAGATTTATTTAATCGAAAACCCATGGATAATAATAAGAAAATGTTTTGCTTTAAACGAACAAATTACAACGATCTAAACTTTCTTCTACGAAACACTAATTGCCTAGAATTGCTATCTGTTCCTGATGGTAATCCAGCATCTATTGATGTAATGATTGATACATTTTATACAACTATTTTTAATTATATCGCTGAATGTGTTCCTAAGGTCTCTTTTCGTAAACATTCTGGCCCACCGTGGAACTCAAGCCAACTTTCAAGATTTAAAAATTTAAAAAACAAACGTTATAAAAAGTATAAAGAATCTGGTTCACTTACCCATTATGGTAAATATTCAGTAACTCGTGCTGAATATAACTTGCTCAACACGAGATTATATAAGAACTACTTAAATAACATGAAAAATAATTTTAAACGTGATCCCAAATAGTTTTATAAATTCGTGAATTCTAAAAGAAAATCCGGTGGTTATTCTTCTGTTGTAAAATATTTAACTAATGAATCTTCTAATGATGTTGTCATAAGTAATATGTTTGCGGATTTTTTTTCCACTACTTATTCTGATGCTCAATATAATAATTCCAACGATTATCATATTCCAATAATAGAACAACAGTCAATATCAATTGCATCTATAACCACGTCTCACATTAAAAAATGTATACGGGGCCTTAAATCTTCATTTTACCATGGACCTGATGGGGTACCAAGCTGCATACTTACTAATTGTGCTGAAGTTCTCTCTATTCCTGTATCGATCATGTTTAATTTATCTATTAAATACGGTTATTTTCCCAAATACTGGAAAGATTCTTATATTATTCCTTTATTTAAATCAGGAAATAAGTCTCTTGTAACTAATTATAGAGGTATTGCCAAACTTAGTTCAATACCCAAACTGTTTGAAAAATGTTTAACTGATCATTTTTGTTATACAATATCATCGATATTATCACCTTTTCAACATGGTTTCCGTAAAGGATGCTCTACAACCACAAATCTACTAAATCTCACAACAACAGTTAACCGCGGATTTACAAACGGTAAACTTACTGATCTTATCTACACAGACTTTAGCAAAGCCTTTGACAAAGTTAATCATAATCTTCTTTTAAAAAAATTATATTTGATGGGATTTACTAAAAATTGTATAAACTGGATAGGATCTTACTTGAGTGGCAGAAAACAACGTGTGTTATTTAACGATTATAAATCAAAATATATCGATGTAAAATCTGGAGTACCGCAATGAAGCCAATTTTATTCTCCCTCTTCATAAATGACTTACCACTTTCGATTAAATTTTCCAACGTCCTAATGGATGCTGACGACGTTAAAATTTTCTTCAGTTTTGATAAAATTTCTTATCATACACATCTTCAACAAGATTTAAATAACCTCTACGTATGGTGCAATGCAAACTTAATTGAAAAAATGCAAACATATGCGCTTCTTTAGAAAAAACTTCGTTCCTTCGTACTCTTTGGGTGGAGACCAATTAGAGTTAGTGGATTCATTTTATGACCTTGGTGTTTTATTAGACCCCAAACTAAGTTTTTCACAACACATCACTCTGGCCGTTAATAAAGCTCTTGGAGTTCTTTCTTTTATTAAACGATGGGCTAAAGAATTTACTGATCCTAATATAACTAAACATCTTGATACTGCCCTAGTACCGCCAAGCTTGGAATATAAAGGGTCCGCCATCTAACGTTTTTTTTTTCAACTAGTGCTTATTTCGTGAATGGTAACACTTAGCTCATGTCTGATTTGACAGATAATTAGTTTTATTCTTTCGCTGAACGAATATGGTCCGTGTGTTCGTTATCTTGTGAAAAAAATGAAAGAAACTGGCATCTTCATCGATAAACCAAAGCGTGAAAAGCCAAAAACAGTGCGTACACCCGAGAATATTGCTGATGTGGCAGAAAGTGTGCGTGAAGTGCCATCAACATCAATTCACCGTCGTTCTCAACAATTGAACATTTCGGAGACATCATTGAGACGAATTTTGCATTAAGACCTTGGTATGACGGCATACAAAGTAAAATTGGTTCATTAGTTCAAAAAAAAAAAAAGTTATTTGGCGGACCCTTTAGTTCCGAATTTTGGGATCCTCAACATAATGTTCGTATTCAAATGATTGAATCAGTTCAAAAACAGTTTTTACTTTTCTGTTTACGAAATTTCAACTTGGGATCTATTGTTAATCTTCCATCATACTCTATTAGACTTGCTCGTATCAAACTACCAACCTTGGAAAGCCGAAGAAAAATGCTAAATGTTACTTTTGTAGTCAAGCTGATTAATGGTGACTTATGCTCTGAATTTCTAATCAATAACCTGTCATTTAATATTCCTCAACGCTCAACTAGAAACTTCAATTTGTTATATGTTCCATTTTTTCGTCAAAATTATGTTGATGCTGATACTCTTATTAGAATGTGTAATGATTTTAATGAATTTTATAGTTTTATTGTTTTTATATTAATGTTAGCATTATTAAACGCAATATCATTTTATTTCTAAACACATAAATTTATATCCATGTTATTTGTATTAATGCAATTGGATGTAATTGTCTGTAAGGATTTCTTCCATAGACTAAAATAAATAAATAATAAAAAAAAAAATCATTACTTTTTCTTAAATTGAAAAGTGTATTAAAATCTTATTGATATTTCTAAAATATCTGTAACCAGTCCCTAAACTCAATTTTATTTTTTTTGTCACGTAATACTGTATAAGAAAAGAACTCTTTATTTCGTGTACTCAATGTAAACTTCGCTGTTAAGGTATTAAAGATAATTTAATTCTTCTTGTTACATGTGTGTGACGTCATAACTTTAAGTTATGAATATTTTGTAGGCTTTTTTTTGAAAGCACTAACTATAATATTCTAATAAAGTGAATTTGTTTTTGTAAGATGAGTAATTAAAGTCTCTATTTTTTTGACCTAAGCCGTCGATCGTTTTTATCTAAGGGGGGTTTTCTGTTGTAACTACTTGGAATGAGAGAAGCTAAGATAGGGTGGGCGATATTTAACAGGGTGCACAAGATCTGCGTTTATTTGTTATTTAGTTCCTGTATGGGGTAAATTAATTAGTTTAAATAGTTTGATGATTAATTTTTGGTTGTAGAGTTCATACGTTTCATAGGCACGTAGATTTTTATTTACGGTCGTGAAATATGTGTTTGCAAAAACTCACCAAGGTTGCCAGCGAGCTAGACCTTGACCAGTACGTGCCGAATGAGATCCCAGTACGTGGCGAATGAGATCCCAGTTTCGCGAAGCAGTTTTTAGATTTGGCAAATAAAAAAAATACATACATTTTTTTTTTAAATTGGAAAAAGAATACATCTCTCAATCCAAAAAAATTTATGTTATGCCCGGAACCGTTCGTTGGGACCGACTATAATCCAAAAAGATTTGACAACTAAAAAAAATTCAATGAAACATTTTTCTATTTTAAAAATTGCAAATCAACCAAGCCCAATTGGAAAAAATCCACCAAGCCCAACTGAACCACGGAATCGATATGAATACAACAAGATAAGAATACCAACAAGATTTGGCATATATAAAAAATTATATGGACAAAGTTAAAAAAAAAATTGGAAAATTCAAACAAGATCTGTTAAGCCCAACTATTGAAATCGATAAAGAATACAGCTCTAAATCTAAAAAAATATTATGTCATGACCGGAACCGTTCGCTGCCGCCGTCCATAACCCATCAATATTTGACATATACACAATATAAAAACCCGGTACGTCGTTACCGGCAGTTTTAAATATCGAAAATATTTTGAAGAAAATTTAGTTATTTTTTAAAATCCACTTGTATTTATATCTCCTGATAATATTTATTCAATATTCTGTGTACAAAATTGTTTTAAATAGATTTGTTTGGCTATTCTATAAAAACGCATTAATGAAATTTGTAGCATGCATAGTATGAATTGAATTCGTTTATTACTAACAAGTTTATTTTGGGTAATTGAAGTAAAAGGCTATCAAGTTACCAACGTGAACAGCTACTGTGGTTACAGTTGAATTGTCTGAGACTACAGCTAGATTGACTGAGAATATTCAATTAAACGTTAGTTACAACCACTGTGAACATTATTAAACAGTCAACCCTTTCGGTATTGTACATTGTTCATTTTTTTTGTCTAACTGAAAATGTCTACTCCACTGCTACACTTCCCACTGTACTAGAAATACTTAGTAAGCATTTTTATAGTATAAATTAAGCCTAATTTTTTCAATAAAGAAAATTCGAAAAACCAAGCTCAAACGGCTTTCTTATTTTCAATTAAACCTTCTTATATGGCGATCCTGCCTGATTTTAAAATAAATTAAAAACAACCGGTGCTCACAAATGCACCTATATGCTTCTAAAAGCACTCTAAAAAGCAAAGAAGCACCTACAAGGAAGTGCTCGACAAGGCACGCCTTGAAAAAGAAAAATAATAAATAAATTAATCATTTTGTCCTGGCGGATCAGCCACAAAGATCCGCCAGTCGCGTGAAGGAAGTGCCCCGTCTGGCCAATAGACGGGATGAAAGAGGGACCGCAGCCGCTAACTCTGGAAGAGTATAGGCGGAGGCAAAAAAGGTCAACCCAACCAGAACCTCCAAAAGAACAAAGAAAACAAAAACAGCCAAAAAGAAGAGGGGGATATACCGCGAAAAGACGCCAGAGGAAAGCCGTGCTGCTGAGAATTATAAACAGCAATCCACCACCATCATGGGAGAGAGCAGCTGAACTCTGGAAGCAAATCGACATCATCGAGAAGGAAATCCAAGAATACATTCTTCAAAAGAAATTACAAAAAAGGTATAATTAAGAAAATTTTTAAACAAACACTCCGTGCTCCCCAAGGCACGAGTTAGGGCTAGAAGGCGACTTCGCTCTTAGCACCACTATTCTTTTAATTATTTTTTTATATCTGATAAATTTTTTTTAATAAAAATTTAAATTTAAAGAGAAGAGAAGAGAAGAAAAAAATAAAATTTTAAAATTAAATTAGAGCAACAAAAATACATCAAATAATTTTTTTGAAAATATGAAATAAAATTTTAATTTAAAACAAAATTAACGAAATAAAATTTTGAATAACATAAAATTCCAAATTACCTTTTGCAAAATGAAAATATAAAAACTTTAAATTTAAATATAATGATTATGGAAAAGAAAATATAATAATTTTTTTTTTTAAACTTTAAAAAAAAAAAAAAAACAAACAAAAAAAATTTTTGTAAATGGTCCTTTATTTTGAAGGAAATTTTTAAAGGAAGATTAAAAGTAGGGCCAAGAACCCGATAGATACTGAAATTAGGGAACTAGTAGTAGAACCAGCTTTAACACCAAACGGACCCCTATTTGATGATAATGATAAATAGCTGGGGAAAAGAAGAATGACTTGGTGGAAGAAAATATTACAGACTATACCACTTCTCGTTGCGGGGTACGAAGTAGGTAAATCTCAAGAGGAAACAGATAACAAAGAACTTGTGGAAATTTTGATACACAATATTGGAAAGAAAGATGATTCAAGCATTGATAAGAGCAACGCTCTCAATTATACGGTGATCATATCTATAATAGTGATAGTGATATTGGCCATAATTTATATCATAAGAATAGTATGCAAGGCCATAGGTAACAGACGTCAACAAGAAGTACAAGCTGAACAGCGGATCTAAATGGATAAATGGGAACTAGTGAATAAACTAATCTCTTCCGAAAAAGAGAACTTTATAAGAGCATATAAGTGCATTAATAAGAGTAGATTTATTCGGCCAGAAACAGTGAGAAAACATTTGAACACGATTATTAATTCACTGGAAACAATTAGGGAAATAGCATACAGAAACAGAGGAAAATTCACAGAAGAACACGAAACACTGGTTTTGGAAACCTATTGGAGTTTAAGAGATCAATTAGTTAGAATACTTGATAAATATAATATAATCCAAACAGTGCCACATTCAATTGAACAGCCACTGAGAATAGATACGAATATCATACTGGCTTCAGGCAGTGACAGCAAATTGGACCCAATTTCCGAGGCGGAAACTGATTCAGATTACTCGGATATTTATAAAATGCCACAAACAGTTGTGGAATTCCTTAATACAGCCTCACGGCTGATTTGTGACTTCGACGGCAAACCCGAGAATTTACGTACGTTCTTGGACTCGCTACGATTGGTCGACTCACTCAAGGACACACACGAGCAAGTGGCAGCGTCCCTAATAAAAACGAAGCTAAAGGAAACTGCCAGGAACTTAATTAATAATGAATCATCAATTGATGAGATCATAAGCAAACTCAATAGTTCAGTAAAGGGAGAATCCGTTGAGGTCCTAGCGGCTAAAATAATGAATGTAAAGCAGAACAACAAATCTGCAAATGTTTATTGCAACGAAATAGAATCCCTAATAAAATCTCTTGAAAACGCGTACATATCAGATGGCTTGTCTTGCGAATTAGCAAATAAATATTCCACACAAATTGCTGTAAAGGCAATAACTAAAAATTGCACTATTGACAAAGTAAAATTAATAATGGAAGCAGGCCAATTCAATAACATGAATGATGCAATTAGCAAATTCGTGAATAGTTGCACTGAGGCAACAGGCCAACAGAATGCCATACTATATTTCAAGCAAAAGCCCAACAACCGCAACAATTACCATAGAGGAAGAGGAAGATTCCGCGGAAGAGGAAATTTCTCTCGAAATGGTAATAATAATAATAATAACCGAAACAACAATAACAACTATAATACTAATAATTCAAACAATAACTACAGACGTAGACGTGGTAATCATAATGGGAATAGAAATCACGCTAGAGCTATCATGGCAAGCGAAGATAGTTCGGAAAACCCGAACAATCCCCTAAGATCAAGTCAATAAATGGGAAAGTATATAACCTTAATCTTAACTTTAGTTGCTTCATCCAAATTCAAATCAATATAATTAATAAAACGGTTACACTACTGGTGGATACCGGAGCAGATATTTCCTTAATAAAACAACAATGCACATTTAAACGAATTAACACTTCACACATTACTTCACTTACTGGTATAGGAAAAGGTAAAATCAGATCTCTTGGTACAACATTTTTTGATTTAAAAACAGATAATTTTTTGATGCCCCACAATTTTCACGTAGTAGAAGATGAATTTCCAATTCCATGTAATGGAATTATAGGGATGGATTTCATGAAAAAGTTTAATTGTATACTTGAATTTAACCAAAATCAAGATTACTTTATCATAAGACCACACAATTTAACGGAACAAATAGTAATACCAATAAATAATACTTGTAATAATAATATTGCTTTACCGGCAAGATCCGAGGTAATCCGAAAAATAAAACTTACATCATGCAATGAGGAAATTTTGATACCTAATCAGGAACCCCAACCGGGAGTCTTTATAGCTAGCACAATAGTCAAAACTAACAACGCTTTTATTAGGATACTTAACACTAATAATTCGGTAAATACACTAAAGCAAGAGAAAATTATAACGGAGGATGTAAATGAATATGACATAATAAAGAGTAAATCCAACAGTAAAAATAGAAAACAGGAAATTTTGAAAATATTGCAGAAAAATTTTCCTAAAAGATTTAATGAAACATTAACGGAAATATGCACCGAATACAGTGATATTTTTGATTTGGAATCAGAAACTGTTACAACCAACAATTTCTACAAACAAAAGTTAAGAACAAAGGATACAGAACCCGTGTACATTAAGAACTATCGTATACCACATACACATAAAGAGGAAATCGAAGATCAGGTAAATAAATTAATAGATGATGGAATAATAGAACCATCATATTCCGAATATAATAGTCCAATACTTCTAGTTCCAAAGAAATCTTTGCCAAATTCTAAGGAAAAAAGATGGAGATTAGTGATAGACTACAGACAAGTTAACAAGAAATTAATTGCTGATAAATTTCCATTACCAAGGATAGATGATATTTTGGATCAACTTGGAAGAGCAAAGTACTTTTCTTGCCTTGATCTGATATCCGGATTTCACCAAATAGAATTGGAAAAGGATTCTAGAAACATAACTTCATTTTCAACTACTAAAGGTTCATATAGATTTACAAGACTACCATATGGTCTGAAAGTAGCACCAAATTCATTCCAAAGAATGATGACAATTGCTTTTAGTGGTCTGAGACCAGACCAAGCTTTCTTATACATGGACGACTTAGTTGTACTAGGTTGTTCCGAGAAACACATGCTTTCAAATTTAACAGATGTTTTCGAATTATGTCGCAGACATAACCTGAAATTACATCCTGGAAAATGTTCATTCTTCATGCACGAGGTCACATACCTTGGACATAAATGTACCAACAGAGGCATACTCCCAGATGATAGTAAATATTCAGTAATAGAAAATTATCCGAAACCTACAGATGCCGACAGCGCAGGAAGATTCGTAGCTTTTTGCAATTATTACAGAAGATTTATCAAAAATTTTTCTGATTATTCAAGGCACCTTACTAGATTATCTAAAAAAGGAGTACCATTCGAGTGGACAAAGGAATGCGATATTGCCTTTGAACATCTCAAGAAAGCACTGATGAAACCAACATTATTACAATACCCAGACTTTGAAAAACAGTTCTGCATAACAACAGATGCAAGCAAATATGCATGTGGCGCCGTACTTACACAGGAATATGGCGAAAAACAATTACCTGTAGCATACGCATCTAGAAGCTTCACAAAAGGAGAAAGCAATACATCAACCATTGAACAAGAATTGACAGCAATACACTGGGCAATAAAACACTTTAGACCATATATTTATGGAAAACATTTTCTCGTTCAATCCGACCATATACCACTATCTTATCTATTTTCAATGAAGAACCCTAGCTCAAAATTAACTAGAATTAGACTTGATCTAGAGGAATACGATTTTACAGTTGAATATCTTAGGGGAAAAGATAACTACGTAGCAGACGCTTTATCGCGTATTACGATAAATGATTTAAAAGACTTAAATATGAAAAACAGCAACATACTAAAAGTGACAACCAGAGCAATGACAAATAAGACACAAAATATGGCTAAATATGAAATGAATAAGCGGCATCAATTAAGAGAAAATGAAAAGCCCAATATATATGTACCGATTAAGAACACTGACGTCAGGAAATATTGTAAATTAAAGATTACCCCCGGAAGATGTTACATCAAACGAGGAAAATCTATAATGGCATATATACAAATAAATGATTTGTTTATTAATGGGAAACTTGACTTAGGACAATTTTTCCCAAGGCTCGAAGAAGTGGCCGGTAAACATAGCATAACGAAATTACAGATGGCACCTAGTGAGAAAATTTTCGAATTTATCTCTATTAATGAATTCAAACAAATGGGCAATGCAAAATTGAATCATATAAAAGTAGCGCTACTAAATGAGGTGACCCGAATTGATGATAATGCTAACGCTATTCAAGATGTCATGAAACGATACCATGAAGACCCTGCAGAAGGAGGTCACTGCGGTGTTTCAAGAACATTGAACAAAATTAAAAGATATTACTATTGGAAGAATATCACAAAAGACGTAACAAAATACGTTAAATCATGCCAAAAGTGTCAATCGGCTAAGACTACAAAGCACATTAAAAGTCCCATGATATTAACGCCAACACCGGCGAAACCATTTGATATTGTATTAGTGGATACTATAGGTCCATTACAAAGATCATTTAATGGCAATGAATATGCAATCACTATAATTTGCGACATGACAAAATATCTGGTAACAATACCCATACGGGACAAAAGTGCTAAAACAATTGCAAAGGCAATTTTCGAACATTTTGTTCTGACCTATGGTCCAATGAAGACGTTCATTTCGGATATGGGTACAGAATACAAAAACTCAATATTAACGGAACTATGCAATCTCCTTAAAATACAGAAACTCACATCAACAGCTCATCACCACCAAACTATGGGCACTATAGAAAGAAGTCACAGAACTTTCAACGAGTATGTTAGGTCATATATATCCGTCGACAGAACTGACTGGGACGAATGGCTAAGATACTTTACATACTGTTTTAATACTACGCCATCATCGGTTCATAACTACTGTCCGTATGAATTAGTATTTGGTAGACTTCCGAATGAGTTTCGACAATTTAGTGAGGTAGATAGAATTAATCCACTTTATAACATAGACGATTATTCTAAAGAGGTAAAATTTAGATTAGAAGTAGCACATAGAAGAGCGCGCGATATGTTAGATAGATCTAAGTTAATGCAGAAGTTAAATTACGATAAGAGAACATTAGATTACAATTTTAAAATAGGAGATTTAGTTTTACTCAGAGATGAAACAGGGCATAAATTAGAACCCCAATATAAGGGACCATATAAAATTAAAAACCTAGATTTAAGAAATAATGTAACTATATTTGATAATAAGAATAATAAAGAACAAACAGTTCATAAAGATAGACTTAAAATTTATAATCAATGAAACATATAAGACAAAATAATATAAGGAGCTCCACTATAAAAAAAAAAAAAACACCATAATAAAATTTCAATTAATAAAAACAAAAACGTAAAACACAATTTTAGTTATTAAATTACTTTAATTTTTCTATATTTTATTGTAAAAGAATATTCATAAAACCTAGTTATATGAACATTCTTCTGAAAAGGGGAGGTGTAGCATGCATAGTATGAATTGAATTCGTTTATTACTAACAAGTTTATTTTGGGTAATTGAAGTAAAAGGCTATCAAGTTACCAACGTGAACAGCTACTGTGGTTACAGTTGAATTGTCTGAGACTACAGCTAGATTGACTGAGAATATTCAATTAAACGTTAGTTACAACCACTGTGAACATTATTAAACAGTCAACCCTTTCGGTATTGTACATTGTTCATTTTTTTTTGTCTAACTGAAAATGTCTACTCCACTGCTACACTTCCCACTGTACTAGAAATACTTAGTAAGCATTTTTATAGTATAAATTAATTAAGCCTAATTTTTTCAATAAAGAACATTCGAAAAACCAAGCTCAAACGGCTTTCTTATTTTCAATTAAACCTTCTTATAAATTAAATGTGCAACAATTCTAATAAACAAATTGTAAAAATTAACTTCTTATGGCTGGTTTCCATCCGGATTTGAAACGTCGTGCTAAAGTTTGTTATATAAACTGCAATTTGAGGCTAGATAACAACTTTTAGAATTTTGGGCAATATCGGATGTGCCAAGTCCCCTTAGCTATCCATCACAAATTTAATATACGAGTATTAAAAATTAATTGTTGTAAGAGGTGAAATAGATCACTTCTGAAGTTTTTGGAAATATGAGCTCCTTTGTCCAGTCCCGAACTAGTACGGCATATATCTAATTCCACGTATTAGATAGTCACTAAGCTCGGATAAGTCAATTAGAAGCGATTAAGAAACAGAAAAAGAAACAATAGATTCGTATAGTATGTGCATCAATAAAAATAGGGATTATTTGTTGCATGTCACTTCCCTTTGTTCAATCACACCCATTATTGCCACGCTGCATAACATGTTCTTGAAAATTTTGAACCTTACCATTTATAATTTAAGTATCGTGATCGATAATTTCTGTGCCGTGTTTGCACTCCTTGTTGTGGTGTTTAATTTGCACATTTTTTTTGGGATGATTCACGGTTGAGAGTGTTTTGACCAATGTTTATACTTGGTCGCATAGACATTTTCTTGCAATAAATTAAAATTAACAAAATTTAATTTGTCATTTCATAAAATGTTCGCTGTGTGCTCATAAATAGTGAGAAACGGTTTATTAAAAGTCTAAAATAGAACGCCACTTACCAGGTACATTTTTTGTAATAACTTTTATTTCCATATATCTAAATACTGTCTAAATATGGGACAAAAAGATTCATGGACTTTTTTAAATTTTCCTGTCATATAACTATTTTACATACACTCAGAATATTATTAAGTTTACGGTTTGTTGCTTAATAAAAAAGTTTCCAGTTGAGTGAAAAATAAAGGAACATGCATTTATTTTTTAAATAAATATTTACTTCATCTTTTTTATACATTGGTTCAAAATAATTTACTGTAAATGTAAATTTTTTTTTTTAAATTTTTTAATGTAATAATATCAAAATTTGTAAGTTTCAATGTAATTTATTAATGAGTTTTGTAATAATGTGATGTTTTTTTTATTAAATAGACGAATCCCCAGAAGAAGTCGACAAATAATCGACGAAACTTCATGGCAAAACTGTAAACAAAAATTTAGTTTTTATTTACATGAGTATTTTAGGTCTTATTAGCTCAAACAAAAAAAAAATTAACATAGGAAAAGACCTAACCACGTGCTTGATTACTAAGAAGACAAGAATGGAGCAAAATTGATTATTAATAGGTTTTTTGTTAAAGTTCTGCCTATTATGGAGGCTCTAACTTTTCTAAAACTTCGGGTTCTGATGAGATCTTTAGCCAGATCGAAATACTAGTATCAACCCAGCTAATATGTTTGATTTGCTTTATTTTTGTAAATATACGGAGGTTGAAAGCTCGTTATAAATTGAAAATAACATAAAAATAATCTCGATGTATATAAAAACAAAAAACTAATATAACTGTAAAAAATATTACTTGAGCCAGAGTACAAACTAAAAATTTTTTATATAAATAGAACATTTTTGGTCTTCAAAGTTTAGTAACGTCATGATGCTTGTTAGGAAAAGACCTAACCACGTGCTTGATTACTAAGAAGACAAGAATGGAGCAAAATTGATTATTAATAGGTTTTTTGTTAAAGTTCTGCCTATTATGGAGGCTCTAACTTTTCTAAAACTTCGGGTTCTGATGAGATCTTTAGCCAGATCGAAATACTAGTATCAACCTAGCTAATATGTTTGATTTGCTTTATTTTTGTAAATATACGTGCTTGATTACTAAGAAGACAAGAATGGAGCAAAATTGATTATTAATAGGTTTTTTGTTAAAGTTCTGCCTATTATTGAGGCTCTAACTTTTCTAAAACTTCGGGTTCTGATGAGATCTTTAGCCAGATCGAAATACTAGTATCAACCTAGCTAATATGTTTGATTTGCTTTATTTTTATAAATATACGGAGGTTGGAAGCTCGTTATAAATTGAAAATAACATAAAAATAACCTCGATGTATATAAAAACAAAAAACTAATATAACTGTAAAAAATATTACTTGAGCCAGAGTACAAACTAAAAATTTTTTATATAAATAGAACATTTTTGGTCTTCAAAGTTTAGTAACGTCATGATGCTTGTTAGGAAAAGACCTAACCACGTGCTTGATTACTAGGAAGACAAGAATGGAGCAAAATTGATTATTGATAGGTTTTTTGTTACAGTTCTGCCTATTATGGAGGCTCTAACTTTTCTAAAACTTCGGGTTCTGATGAGATCATTAGCCAGATCGAAATACTATTATCAACCTAGCTAATATGTTTGATTTGCTTTATTTTTGTAATTATACGGAGGTTGAAAGCTCGTTATAAATTGAAAATAACATAAAAATAATCTCGATGTACATATATAAAAACAAAAAACTAATATAACTGTAAATAATTTACTATCATTTACGGGTTTTATCGTTTTATTTATTTAAAGTTTTATTCAAATTTGACCACAAAAACGGAATACTGTAGTTTATTTGTTTCCGTTACAGTTATTATAAATTAAAATTCTTATTTCTTGCTTGCTTCAAAACAAATATTCAAAAAAATGCATGTCTGCTTTCTTATTCAAATGGTTTGTTTTTATACAAAATTATTTCAATTCACATTACAAGGAAATGAACAAGTTTCCACAAACACTACAGCCATTCAAACACACTACATGTTTACATTTTGTAGAAGAAAAAAAAAACAAACAAAAACAAAATAACTGAAATAATTTCAAAAAACTTTTATAACCATATAAGAAGCTATAGAAGTACATATTAGGTAAAGGCAATTTTGTACTTACAATTGGCATAACAAATCTCATTATTTTATATGGGGATGTAGCGCAAAATAATAACATATTATTACTAAACACCTTTCAAAAAATAGAAAAATATGTTTTTACCTATATAAATACTTACGAGTATAGAAAAAATAATGAGTTTAATAAAAAATTAAGAAAAAAAATAAAATTTTATAAAAATTTTTTTTACTGAAAAATTTTGTTTTAAACATTCTTGCCCACACGGGATTCGAACCAGAACCTAGAAGTTGTCAGTCAACCGATCTACCATCTGAGCTATCTCGACATGTTATACTTGCTAGATAAAAAACATAAATGACTTGATAGCACAATATGTTACTCTGTTCCGGCTTACTAAAAAATCAAAAATAAGTGGTTATATATGTACTTACTAGAAGTGAAAAAATAATAGGTCTACAAATAGATTTTCAAAATTTTTTTCAGATAAGTACTTTCTATTTAACGTAATGATAAAAATAATAACTTATGTAAAGTATTAATTTTTGTATTGAAATAATGGGAAAATTAACTAGGTATTTGTAAGTCCTTATTATTTGTGCTAAAGTAATACAGAGAGTAAGCTGGTGTCACAACTGGTAGTGAGAAAAGTAATGACATGTCATTATCTTTTCTACACTGGGACTGGATTGGATTTATAAAGCAAATACTATTTCAATTAATTTCAGCGAGCAATTTCAATTAAATATTGATTTTTTAAGGATTTTTAGATCTAATTTGCGAATAAAACTTTATTCGCGATTTTTTAACGCTCCGAATATAGCGGGAGTTCAGATTCGGATTCAGCGCACTTCAAACCTTTAGAAAAGTGTTGAAAAGTCTCAGGTTCTTGACATATCTAAAATTGTGTAGTCCTGTGCTGTCGTAACTTCTAAATTGTTCTGTGACTTTGTTAAAAACATATTTTTTTCATGTGGATATATAGTAGAGTTGTCATATATTCAGGTTTTTATTTTGATCAAAGAAACTAGAAGACAAATTTTGATCGAACGATCAAGCGATTAATTTTTGAAAAAATGTACTTATAAAAAACATATTTTTTTATAATTTTTGTTTATAATTTAACCAATACTCAGGGGATGCCCCCTACTCATGCAGTGCATTGTATTGATCAGGAAAATAAGGTATGGGAAGGAGGAAAGAGGGAGTAGTGTTTGTGGATATTTGATTTAAATTTTTCTAAATTGTAAGTAACAGGGAAGACTTCTGCGGGAAGTTTGTTCCACATACGAATAGTTCGACTAAAAAACGAATTTTCTCTGTAATGCGTTGTGCGAAACACAGGACAATCCACTGCAAACGGGTGTGCTCTACTAGATAAGCGAGTATTACAAATAAAAACTCGGGCTCGTGGAATAAGTTCACTTATCTCAGATGAGCATCTCCCATGGTAATATCGATAGAAAAGTGTCCCACAACCCACATTCCGACGATGCTCCAATGAATCAATAGAGTTGGATACACTACTGTCATTGATCAGCTTCACCGCCCTTCCCTGAACACGGTCCAGAAGCTTCAGAATAGACAATGGAGCCCCTGCCCATATATGAGAGTTGTATTCCATTTTTGGCCGGATATAGCTGGTATAAATAGTAAGTAGATCGGATGGAGTGAAGTAAGTCTTGCACCGTTTTAGAAAACCGAGACACTTGAATGCCTCTTTCGACACTTGAAATACGTGCTTATTCCAACGGACATCACACTGTATTCTCATGCCCAGAACATCAAGAGTATCCGATTCCTCAATACCTATACCATCCATAGTTACAGATGACAATGTCAATTCCACAGCCCGTCTGTGGGTTAACATACAACATTGGGTCTTGCGTGCATTAAAATCGACCTTATTCGCGCGACCCCACTCGGAGATTGTATAAAGGTCTTGATTGAGTGTGTCATTCATGTTCTGCCGCATGCCCTCTATCTCCAAAGAGCTTGGCCTGTGATCGAATGAAAATGAATGACAAATGTTGCTGTCATCTGAAAAAGAGTAGATAGGGTTGATGGTCTGACCAAGAAGGTCATTAATAAAAATAAGAAAAAGGGTAGGAGAAAGAACAGAACCTTGCGGTACCCCTGAATTTAGCTGAAACTCGTTTGATGAGACCCCATCTAAAACAACACGTATAGTGCGGTCTCTGAGAAAACTCGTTATAAATCGAGAGAAGACATTACCGACACCAAAAGCAACTAGCTTAGTCACGAGTGCCCCGTGCCACACACGATCGAACGCCTTAGAAATATCTAGAGCAACCACTTTACTCTCACCAAAGCGGTGGATTGACCGGCTCCAACGTTCCGATAGAAACGCCAACAGGTAGATCGACCACTACGGAAGCCATACTGTCGATCATTTAAAAGTGAATTGGTCTCTAAATATTTCACAAGATGATGGTTAACCATGTTCTCCATCACTTTGGAGAGCGCAGAGCAAATTGCGATTGGGCGGTAATTTTCAGGGTTGTTAGCCGCACCCTTTTTAGGGATAGGCTGGACATTGGCCACCTTCCAGCATGAGGGGAAAATTCCCGCACGGTACGAAGAGCTGAAAAGTTTTGCCAATGGACGTGCCAACGTTAAAGAGCACTGTTTCAGCACCAGTGCTGATATGCCATCCGGCCCCGGTGACTTATTTACGTTGAGATCCGCAAGAACCCTTTTGACTGCCCGGGCCCGAAAGAAAATCGAAGGCATATATAGGATACCCTTTCGAGAACGGGCAGTGGTTGATCGCTTTCCGGCAAGAAAGAATTTCTTGCAAAAAGTTCAGCGAAAAGGTTCGCCTTATCAACCGGGTCAGTGAATGATTGATCGTCCTTTAAAAGAGTTGGAATAGAAGAACTAGCATTATCCCTTACTCTTTTAACAAACGACCAAAAGGTCTTACTGCCCCGAGGAGCAGAAAGAACTTTGGCACGTAGACGCTGTTCGTATAAAACCTTTTCGCGTCTAAGTACCTTGGCACACTCGGTTCTCGCCTTTTTGCGGTGCAGATCAGTAACGGCGTTCTTATTCGAACGCCAATTACTGAACGCTGCCTCTCTGTATCTGACTGCATTTTTGCACGACTGGTTAAACCAACACTTGTGTTTTGATTTAGCCGAAATATGCTTCGTTGGAATAAAAAGTTTCATTCCTAGCATAATAATATTGGCTACCATTTCTGCAGCGGCATTGACGTTGTCGTCGAGAAAACAGATTTTCCAGTTAAAATGCCGAAAGAAATCGTTGAGCTCGGCCCAACGAGCGTTTTCATAGAGGAAAATAGAGCGTTTTGGCGCTAAGTTAGAAACGCTACGAAGAGTAGAATATTAAAAAGATGCAGAAATAGTACTGTGATCCGAATTGCCGAGAGGTGCAAGTATTTTCACTTCGTACTTTTCAGGGTGAGAAGTGAGGAAGAGGTCGAGAGTGTTCCGCGATTGCCCTTCAACACATACATTGTGTGTTGGCTCATTCACAAATTGCGCAAGATCATTATGCGCGGCGAAAAGCTCAACGTATTGGCCCTCGGGAGTTGTATGACTCGAATGGCGAATCCAGGATGAGTTGTGGATATTAAAATCACCAGCAACTACGATTTCACTATTCGGACAACTCTCCAAGATTTTCGAAATTGAGTCGGAAAGGGCATCGAAGCCATCAAAGGATTTAGCCAATTCCATGTTTGGACTTCTATATAGAAATCCGAAGTGCAATATGTGTGACCTGATCTGGAATTTAACCCAAAGAGAGCTAAATTCCTTATCATTACAGTGCAGCTGTTGCTGATACTGGTACACAACATCATCGCGAATGTACATTGCAAGGCCCCTATGTAGAGAAAAAAGTGATAGAAGGTGATACCCAGGTATGTGAAAATCCTGTGGATCAGCATCTTCACAAACCTGAGTTTCACATAAGGCGAAAACATCCGGCCTATGAAAACGAATGTGAGTATATACAGAAAAGTAATTCGCTCTCAGTCCGCGTATGTTACAGAAGTCTATACGAAATCTGCCTGTCATAACAAAATAAGAAAAAAAAATAAAATCAATATTCCTTACGAGTGTATATGGGGCACAGTAGTCAAAATTGTTGCTGTATTTGGTTATTTAATGGCCAGTGTTATACCTTTGTCAGTAAACAACCAAACAACAATTTGACTCCCCGCCCCTTATACACCGTAGACAATATAAATGGTAAGGAAAATAGCAATGACACTTATTAAGGAGGCATAAAAGAACCTCGCTTGGTCATTATAAAAAACAGAGCCGTAAAACGAGGAGTAGGTGTATTTTTATGTATTGTGATGATGTTGATGATTCTTTGAAGTAATATTGTTTTTTTTTATTATTTTGTTTTATGGTAGGGTTTTAGTTGTTATTGTTGTAAATTTAGATTTGTTTATTGTAGTTGTTGTAATGTGTGTTGTTGTATTTTTGGAACTAAATGTAAACACAAAAAAAACTTTATACCGGCTTTTAGTCTTGCAAAATTTTAAGTAGGAAAAGACTTGTAACTCTAAGCCATTTTTGAGCAATAAAACTCTAATAAAATAATGAAAAGTTAAAAATTTTCATTTAAAACGCATACAAAAACTCTAAAATTTGGAATCTCATTGGATTCTAGAAAAAAAACTTTTTTATAACTGAAAAACATAAATTATTTCTGAAACATTTATTAAAAAGCATTTATTTTTCACAAAAATAAATATTTTTGTAATCAAACTATCTTAGGCTTGCCAGATGTAATGTTTTTCGTACTGTTTTATGCATAGCACCTAAAACAGTACCTAAAAGTACTGTTTTTTGGTTGTGTACTGATTTTTGAACTATTTTTTAATTTTCAAAATGTGTATTGAAGACAATTAATGTTTTAAAAAAAAATTTGATTTTAGCACAATTTTTTTTGGTAGAAAATTACATCTGAATTTTGGAGAACTGAATCCAGAGATAAGAAGTATAGAAACCCCTTTAGAAACATAATTCAATTTTTAAATCTGATTCGATTTTCCAGGAATGGATTAGCTAAATTAATTTTTATTGAAAAGAGTCAATTTGAACTTTCTTGATTCGTAAACAAATAATTTCAATAAAAAATGGTTCTTTTTGATTTATAACTAGCTTTCAACCTCCGTATATTTACAAAAATAAAGCAAATCAAACATATTATCTAGGTTGATTCTAGTATTTCGATCTGGCTAAAAATCTTATCAGACACGAAGTTTAAGAAAAGGTAGAGCATTCACAATAGGCAGAGCTTTAACAAAAAACCTATTAATTATAAATTTTGTTCCATCCTTGCCTTCTTAGTAATCAAACATGTGGCTAAGCTCTCTTTAATTCATTCTTCGCGAATTAAATCTTCCCAATTTTTGTTTTTTATTAATTTTTTTTTTTTGTTTGAAAAGCATATAATTTTTTACATACGAGAGCCTATATTTAATATTTTGTATCTGTTAAATAAGTTTTGGATGGGAAAGTTACCATTGACGTTATACCCAGTTATGATAGCAATTTTGAAGCAAAATGTTTATGTTTTGACATGTCTTTGTTAATTTAGTTTTTTTATATCTACAAACAAGTTTTTATTTTTTTTTTTTGAAATATTAAACAAATTTATGTATCAATTAAATAATTTTATTTTGATTTTTAAAGTGAGCTATCATATTAAAGTTAATTCGACGATTTTTTTTTCATAAAAGTGTCAATGATTTTGTCAGGTTCAATCTTTTCTCGATACACTGATCCAAGAGCTAGAGCACCAAGTCTAGCTTCACCCATAGAATTCCGTAAATATGTTTTCACTCTTTTTAGGGTGGAAAAACTTCTCTCCGCGGATGCAGTTGTAACAGGTTATACATTATGTAAACTCAAAAATATATTATAAATTCATTTATTACATACTAACCAAAACAAAAATAAAATAAAAAATCCAAAATATTTGGGGGAGGGGGGGGGGGGGGGGGGGTCTTTGTGTGTGCGATTTCTGCAAAAATATTGTTTAAATTAATATTTTTATGTTTTAGTGCATATCTTGCGTTTTTATCTGCACTTTGTAGGCGCAAATTTTCGTTTTTAAGTGCATGATTTACTGATTCATTAAATGAATACATTTTATTGAGAAATGATTAAAAAAAGAATTATGTTTTTCAAGCTCTGAGTATAGAAAGGTTAGAAACCAATTCAACGAGACAACATCTTTTATGTTTTATACTGGTTTTCGTAAATTTCACAAACTCTTTTTTAAATTTGTAGCTTAACTACTAATGAAAAGTGTGACTAAAATTAAACTTTTGATTAAAAAACACCAAAATATATGAATTAAGATACGAAAATAGAAGTGAAGCACTATTTTCGTCAGCTTAAGAACCGATAATGCATAAATATTTTTTATTATTAAAATATATTTTAAATTATAAAAACACCTAATTTTTCAAAAAAAAAAAACTAATATAATTTATATTGGATCCGGCATTTTTAATTTTAAAATTCCGATTTCAGAATCGTGACCAGCAGCAATGTAAACCTCCCAGCAAAACCACACATTACCAAATCATGGGTAAAGTAATGTATCGCCATAGGGCTTCATGCATTACGTTACACGTTACTTCACTGATGTATTATACAGGCGATGAGCCTCAAAGTTACTCATTACCTTGTAGGGGGTAAAGTAACTGGTAACTTATATGGTTACATGGTGGGAAAAAGTAATGTGTCTATAAATAGATTTTCATAAAAAAAATGCATACAAATTTTTTTTACAGATATTTTTTTTAATTAAATAAATAACTTTTTTTTAGTAAATAAATAACATGGTCATGCTGGGATTCGAACCTGGGGTCTCTGGTATTTAACAATTAGTTAGGCGCGAACTCTACCAACTGAGCTATCGATACATACAATATTTTATTGTTTAAAATGTAAATGAGTTGTTGTGCTTCGTGTTTTCGTTCGTGATATCAAAAATATACACCTTACCATTATGCTTACAAAAAACACAAAGTAATGAGTCTATAAATAGATTTTCAAAAATATATATTAATAATTACTTTACGTTTACAATTCATGCATTATGTAATTGATGATCGGTAAGTCATTATTTTATGTTTTGAAGTAATGTAAAATGTAATTAGGTCTCATTACAAGGTAATCCATGAGTGTTAAATTAGCGGTAAATCATTACTTCTTGTTGGAAAATAATGATACAGGTAAGGAGTATACATTACAAGGTAATGCATTACTTTATCGCACCCATTATCAAAGTTTTGCTGGGCTTCTACTGTACTTTTTAGACCATTATCCTAAATATTCTAGTTTTGGTCTAAAAGTGGTTTAAAATAAAATTAAGCCATTTTCTTATTATCCTTGTTTTGTGTTTTTTTGCGAAAACTAAAGAGGCTAATAAACGTTTAATGTAGTGAACTAAAGGTTACTCATTAACAACAAAATGTACTGTATTTATTTACATTGTACTTTTTTTCGAGTCTATGTACTGATTTTTCCTGTTTTAAATCTGGCAAACCTAAACTATCTCAAAAGCAATAGAAAAATTATTACATTCTCACGATTTTCTTCTGCACCGACATCTTAAAATTTTGAATTTGGTTTCGAATATACACATTACAAGGTAATGCATTACTTTATCGCACCCATTACCAAAGTTTTGCTGGGCTTCTACTGTACTTTCGATTGTCCAAGAGTGCAAAAAACGCTCTAGGGAGACTAGGATCCGGAAGGAGAGTCCACATCTATTGGGTTCTTGGGCACCGGGGTATTGAAGGGAATGAGGTTGCGGATGAACTGGCTAAACGGGGAGTCCAATTGCTAGTTGAAATGGCATTGGATGTTCGCGTGCCACTTCGGTCTCTGAAAAGGGATGTAGAATCCACGATGATGCGAAGAGCTGATGCGGTTTGGAGAAATACCGAAACATGCAGAGTATCTAAAGTCATGTGGAAATCCTACGATCCCGTAGCGACCGAACTTTTACTGTCCTTGTCCAGGAGCGACTGTAGACTTCTGGTGGGGGTGTTAAATGGTCACTGCTGGACGGCAGTTCTTGCCAAGAGAGCGGGAAGGCTGCAGAGTGACGAATGTAGATTCTGTGGGGTACCGGGGACAGAGAGACGGTGGAGCACCTAATGTGCCACTGTCCGGCTCATGCACGCTCAAGGGCGAAATGTTTAGGGGACCACCTATTTCGAGATCTGGGAGAAATCTCAGAAATCGGAATCTTGAGACTTCTGTCATTTGCTAAGAGGGTGTGGGGAACTCTGGCTACCATCACTGACGACTGACCTAACGTGGGGGTTATCGTTTCTAATCTGGTAACGCTAGGGACCTAATGGTATATGCGGGGTCTTTGACCGGCCAGCTCAACCTAACCTAACCTACTGTACTTTTTAGACCATTATCCTAAATATTCTAGTTTTGGTCTAAAAGTGGTTTAAAATAAAATTAAGCCATTTTCTTATTATGCTTGTTTTGTGTTTTTTTGCGAAAACTAAAGAGGCTAATAAACGTTTAATGTAGTGAACTAAAGGTTACTCATTAACAACAAAATGTACTGTATTTATTTACATTGTACTTTTTTTCGAGTCTATGTACTGATTTTTCCTGTTTTAAATCTGGCAAACCTAAACTATCTCAAAAGCAATAGAAAAATTATTACATTCTCACGATTTTCTTCTACACCGACATATTAAAATTTTGAATTTGGTTTCGAATATTTTTTTTAATTATTTCAAATTACTGGATCAGTGAAGAAAATAAGACATAAAGGGCATATTCTTTCGTAAAAATGTTGTTTTTTATACAGAGAAATAATTAAAATCGAGTTTCAATTAAAATATTTGTTAATTTAATTAAATTTAAATTATATTCGGTGCTATTAAGAGAATTGTTGTATCAGTTAATATATTTTTTTTAATTATTTAATATATTTAGTTTCAATTAATATTTTAATCATATCTACTAAAAATATAAATGAATATTGTTTTTATTTTCAAAAAAATTAATCACAGATACTATTAAAGCTTCAATTGAAATTCTAAAAAATCTCCAAAAATTACAACAAAAAATACGAAAATTTAAAAAATCGCTAAAATGGCTGAAAAATTGCCAAAATTAAAAAATGAAACATGTTAAAAAAATCTTACAAATTAAAAAAATTTTACCATAATTTAAAAAAATCGTCAAAATATAAAAATTACCGAAATTTAGAAAAAACGCAAAAATTGATAAAAATCGCAAAAATTGGGAAAGACAAACAAAATTAATATATAATAGCCAAACACGAAAACAAAACTTAGATCTGAACTTACTCCCTGGATTAGTAAAAACCTTCAAACCTTAATTTTGATAAAACGGAGAGTGGTGGTGAAACGTCGGAAAGCCAGGGATGGTAAATATGATTATCTTTTGAAGCAAATAAGGAAAGTCATAAAGACCGCGTGTAAGATATCAAGGGATAATTATTATTACGACAATTTAAATAAATTCGATGGTGATCCGAAAAAGTTATGGAATTTTCTGAATAACGCTCTTGGGCGAAAACCAAAGGAAACCTTTAATATTCAAACTGCGGCAGGTGCAATAATTTCTGACGATAGAATCTGTAACGGTTTCCCTACTACGCAAAAGATCTAGAAGCACTCGGCACGTACTGGTAAGGGCCTAGCTCGTCGGCAACCGGGGTGAGTCTTTGCAACCAGTCTATTGCAGCCGTTAACAAAATTTAACTACGTGCCTTTTTAAATAAAATGTTTAACTCAATTTATATAATAAATTTTACTATTGCAATTATTAAATACCCCGAACTGAATCTAACATATCCTTTGTAAACAATATAATGGACCAAGGGCCAGATGTTGTGCGCCCTGTTTATAACTGCCCACCCTACCTAAGATTCACTTTATCCGTAAAGATACATTTAAGGAATCCCACAATAACAATGATCGACGGTTTAGATCGAGAGAAAAAAACTTAGTTAGGCATGATTACAACTAAAAACTTTTACTTTATTTGAATATTAAATGTAATTGCTTTGAAGAAAGCAAACGAAATATCCATAACAAAAAAAAATGTTATGACATCACTAATATGACAAAAAAAACGTACAACAGAAACTTATTTTGTTTAAACTAATTCTCAATAGAGAGTAAGAAAGCCTTTAAAACATTATAACAAAAAAAAATTGACTTGTGTGTTTAGGAACTGGTGATAGAAAATTTAAGAACTTAATGCAATAATTTTAAATCTATTTAATTTTACGGTAATGTATTAAATGTATATTCGACGTCAAATTAAAGGATGAGTAAGAGAAAGGAAAAAATAAAGGGCTTTTAGTTAATATCAAAAATTTTAAAATTGTATTTTACGAAACCTACGGTATTACTTTGGAATTTTTATATTAGCAAAAGAAATATTATGGTAACATAAAAAAAAAAAAAAAAAAAATGTGTCTTGTAATCTTAGCCTAGTACAAAATAAATCCAAGACTCAAAATCCTTTTAGGATTTCGACCCAGAATCTATTCGAATACTTAAACTTTGATCCCAAGACCCAAAAGAAATTAACTTACAGTACTCACTTATTAATGTCCATCAGCTGGCCAGGCCTCCGGATGTCGATGAGTTTCCAAAATTTGGCTAAAAAAATTAGGATACCACAAGATCTTTACCTCTACAAATGTCCAAAGAACAATGTTTTCAAAATATTGAATTACAAATACAATACCCTGAACTTTTTTTCTTTCTTTTACTTGTCCTTTTACACGTTATGTATTTAACTAGGCCAACTTCCAATATAACAAAAAAATAGTTTTAGACCCAGCAATAGTTTAAAAACCGGAACGATTAAAAATTTGATGAATGGCAAGTGACAATGGGTTTCCTCTCAAATAAAAAAATCATATGAATTTGCGTCACAAAAACTCGTATGGCGATTCAGTGGCTGTACAGCCAAAATGTACGTCCATTAGCATTCCTTGGTGGGTTGCTTAACACTCCAAAGTTCAAGAGTTAATATTCACTAGTACTGATCCTACTAGAACCCCTTTCCAACAAAGAACAAATTTCAGATTAACTCCTATTAGACAAGAGGCAGTGTAAGGTCTGTTAGGAATCCTAAAATTGAGACACCATTATAAAAAAAAATTCTGAAAATTATCAAGGAACAACTTACAATTAAGATTCCCAAACTATTTCAGAATGGCTGCGGTCAATATTCAGACCTAGTTATTTAATCACACGTTTTGATATTTTGTACAAAAAATTTTAACTGTACCACTTTAATAAAAAAAATTGATCTGATCTTGTTTTACACGCAATTTGTTCTTTACCAATTTAAATGAGAGAATGTGTAATTTTGGCTATGCTCTATAGATTACACTCAATTGAAATACTTACAAAAACTATATGAAGGGGTATACAATACTGCAAATTTACCCAACAAAATAAAATTATCGCATGATATAAATTCTCCCCATCCTAAATCGTACAGTGGTTTGCGTACACGTAAATATTCAATTGTGTAAAGTAAGAATATTCATACTGACCACTACAACACAGTTAATTTTAATCTGGAACCATAAGAGAAGGTATTAAAAGTGACTGAAAGACTACACGAATAGAAATTTTCTTGACAACATAAATGAATCGATCAAAATGGTTTCATTGATTCAATGTGTAATTTTATTAACTGAATGAAAATTCATTAATTCTTTTCCTTATTAATATCCTTTCTAAATAGTAAATTTTTTTTTTACTTAACAATAATAATCGCTGATGTTAAACGCACTATCATTTTAAACAGAATTAACTAAAACTTTGAATAATTTTGATTTCAGAAGTGACTACAAAAAAAAAATTCGTAAGTCGACAATTGACAGATTTTTTTTTTTTCTTTCTTTCATTGTTTTAGCTAATATATCTATCTCTTTAAAAAGTGTATTATAAGGAAAAAATGTTCGTCTTGCATGAAAAGGTAATGAATATATTTCATACCAACTACGACTTTATTCGTTAAGCACATGAAAATTTTATTACGTTGATGCTAGAATTAATGGAAACAATTTCGTATACTTTATGAAATTTTTTTTTTATCGGGTCAACAATGAATACCTTCATCAAAATAGATTTAATGCAACATCTGTCATAGATTAAAAAAACCTTTCTTTGATGACTTTTTTTTTTTTATAATACTTCCTTCATTATATCAATGAAGGAATTCTTTAATACTACTCACAAATTTCCATTAGTATACTACTTTCCTAAATACGAACCTTTTTGAATGTCCTTTCCATGATAAACTCCTTTGGATCCTGAAATAATATCCTGTAACTCGTAGTAACAATTCCCTACTTTACGTAAAACTTTAGACTTTACGAATATGGGAGCCAATTTGGCATTGCAATTGTTAAGTTTACTGCTAAGAACAAAATTTCTACGAAACACTATTTCTCCAGTGTTAGTATCATATGCTCTTCTCAAATTTTCCTGAACGGTATTTCTAAGTAACTGAATTTTATCAGAACGTTCTAAATCTACACCCTCTTCCAGTTGATTTAATCGTCTAAAAATTTCATAATCTTCGCCATGTAGGATCATCTGCTGACCAAACAGTACATAGTATGGCGAATACCCTATAGAACTATGAAGAGCACAATGTAGAGCGGCTAAAATTTTTCTCAAATTTAAGTCCCAAGTACGCTGATCACCATCTAAATAAGAGCGAATGGCTGTTATCACCGACCTATTAACTCTTTCAGAGGCATTCGCCTGTGGCGAATACACTGCCGTTAGAGTATGGGTCACACCATATTTCGTCAGAAAACTCTTAAAAATATTCGATTTAAACTGGCTTCCGTTATCGGTTATAACAACCTCCGGTACACCAAAAATAGTAAAAACATAATCCTCCAAAAAATCAACAATATTATGAGAAGAAAACTTTTTGAGCGGTTTCAAGATAGGAAATTTTGATAAATGGTCGACAACTATAAAAATACCGATGTTTCTCTTTGTTGAGCGGGGATATGGCCCTAATAGGTCCATATACAATTTTTGAAAAGGACGTGTAGATTTCGACTGCACTCCCATAGGAGGTCTCAATATTATATTGGGAGCCTTTGATTCCTTATATACCTCATATTGAGAAATAAATTTTCTAACCTCAACTGTCATTTTTGGCCAATATAGATTTCGTCGAATTTTCTCCAAAGTTTTAGTAATGACTTGCCAAAGGTGGACAATGAGCATTTTTAATAACGTTAGAAGTGAGTTCACCTGGAACCCAAAGTTTCCAACTTAAAGCCTCAAAAAGTGATTCTCCATTACTAAAATCAACTCGTTTATACAAAAAATTATCTATGACACGGAGATCGGGATATTTATGATTACTTTCGGCAATGGTATTACGAATTTTTGAGTACTCTTCAGAATTAAAATAAGGCGACCTTAGGTCCACTAACGGGGCAGGATCAAAATCTAGCGAATTTATCTCTTCTAACCTAGATAATGCGTCCGGGACTACATTAAGACTACCTTTTCTATGCTCTATTGAAAACTCGAAGCCCTGCAATTTTAATGACCAACGGGCTAACCTACCGTTCAAGTCGGACTGACGCATTAACCAACGCAGTGAAGCGTGGTCTGTTACCACTTTAAAAGGATGCCCTTCTACATATCCACGGAACTTTTGTATGCATAAAATTGCAGCTAAGCATTCTAATTCGGTGATGGAATAGTTCCTTTGCGCTTGATTCAATTTATGAGAGAAATACGCAATTGGTCTTTCGACCCCGTCGTCATCTTCTTGTGAAAGAAATTCTCCAACCCCTGAAGTAGGAGCGTCACACTGAATTATGAAGGGACGAGAAAAATCCGGTGTAACTAACAATGGAGCAGACGTAAGTTGCTGCTTTATTTTATTACAAGAATATTGAGCATCCTCATTCCAAACAAATTGACGAGATTTTGATGTCAAATCTGTGCGAGGTGAAGTAAGAGAGGCGTAATTGTCGATGAAGCGACGATACCATCCCACAACGCCTAAAAATTTGCGTAATTCGCGAACGGATCTAGGTGGTTTCATATCCATAATTGAAGATACTTTTGAAGTTTCTGGTTTTATTACTCCATCGCAAATTACATAACCCAAATACTTCACTTTACGCATACAAAATTTGCATTTGGCCACATTGACCGTAAGACCAGCTTTACGCAACAATTGTGCGACCTCGGTCAATAAATTAAGGTGACCTTCAAACGTTTCAGATACTAACAAAAGATCATCTAAGTATACTAAGACCATTTCATGAAGATGAGGAGGGATAACAGCATCCATTAAACGACACATGGTCATTGGAGCATTAGAAAGACCAAAAGGCATAACGACGTAGCGATAGAGAGGACGGTTCGGAACTGTAAAGGCTGTAAAATTGCGAGAATTCTGCTCCAACTCAATCTGCCAAAACGCATGTTTGAGATCTAAAGAAGTAATGTATCTAGCTCTAGGAAGACGACTAAGTATGCCATCAATTTTTGGCAAGGGATATGCATTTCGAGATCTGGCAGAAATCTCAGAAATCGGAATCTTGAGACTTCTGTCATTTGCTAAGAGGGTGTGGGGAACTCTGGCTACCATCACTGACGACTGACCTAACGTGGGGGTTATCGTTTCTAATCTGGTAACGCTAGGGACCTAATGGTATATGCGGGGTCTTTGACCGGCCAGCTCAACCTAACCTAACCTACTGTACTTTTTAGACCATTATCCTAAATATTCTAGTTTTGGTCTAAAAGTGGTTTAAAATAAAATTAAGCCATTTTCTTATTATGCTTGTTTTGTGTTTTTTTGCGAAAACTAAAGAGGCTAATAAACGTTTAATGTAGTGAACTAAAGGTTACTCATTAACAACAAAATGTACTGTATTTATTTACATTGTACTTTTTTTCGAGTCTATGTACTGATTTTTCCTGTTTTCTGGCAAACCTAAACTATCTCAAAAGCAATAGAAAAATTATTACATTCTCACGATTTTCTTCTACACCGACATCTTAAAATTTTGAATTTGGTTTCGAATATTTTTTTTAATTATTTCAAATTACTGGATCAGTGAAGAAAATAAGACATAAAGGGCATATTCTTTCGTAAAAATGTTGTTTTTTATACAGAGAAATAATTAAAATCGAGTTCAATTAAAATATTTGTTAATTTAATTAAATTTAAATTATATTCGGTGCTATTAAGAGAATTGTTGTATCAGTTAATATATTTTTTTTAATTATTTAATATATTTAGTTTCAATTAATATTTTAATCATATCTACTAAAAATATAAATGAATATCGTTTTTATTTTCAAAAAAATTAATCACAGATACTATTAAAGCTTCAATTGAAATTCTAAAAAAATCACCAAAAATTACAACAAAAAATACGAAAATTTAAAAAATCGCTAAAATGGCTGAAAAATTGCCAAAATTAAAAAATGAAGCATGTTAAAAAAATCTTACAAATTAAAAAAATTTTACCATAATTTAAAAAAATCGTCAAAATATAAAAATTACCGAAATTTAGAAAAAACGCAAAAATTGATAAAAAATCGCAAAAATTGGGAAAGACAAACAAAATTAAGATATAATAGCCAAACACGAAAACAAAACTTAGATCTGAACTTACTCCCTGGATTAGTAAAAACCTTCAAACCTTAATTTTGATAAAACGGAGAGTGGTGGTGAAACGTCGGAAAGCCAGGGATGGTAAATATGATTATCTTTTGAAGCAAATAAGGAAAGTCGTAAAGACCGCGTGTAAGATATCAAGGGATAATTATTATTACGACAATTTAAATAAATTCGATGGTGATCCGAAAAAGTGATGGAATTTTCTGAATAACGCTCTTGGGCGAAAACCAAAGGAAACCTTTAATATTCAAACTGCGGCAGGTGCAATAATTTCTGACGATAGAATCTGTAACGGTTTCCCTACTACGCAAAAGATCTAGAAGCACTCGGCACGTACTGGTAAGGGCCTAGCTCGTCGGCAACCGGGATGAGTCTTTGCAACCAGTCTATTGCAGCCGTTAACAAAATTTAACTACGTGCCTTTTTAAATAAAATGTTTAACTCAATTTATATAATAAATTTTACTATTGCAATTATTAAATACCCCGAACTGAATCTAACATATCCTTTGTAAACAATATAATGGACCAAGGGCCAGATGTTGTGCGCCCTGTTTATAACTGCCCACCCTACCTAAGATTCACTTTATCCGTAAAGATACATTTAAGGAATCCCACAATAACAATGAACGACGGTTTAGATCGAGAGAAAAAAACTTAGTTAGGCATGATTACAACTAAAAACTTTTACTTTATTTGAATATTAAATGTAATTGCTTTGAAGAAAGCAAACGAAATATCCATAACAAAAAAAATGTTATGACATCACTAATATGACAAAAAAAACGTACAACAGAAACTTATTTTGTTTAAACTAATTCTCAATAGAGAGTAAGAAAGCCTTTAAAACATTATAACAAAAAAAATTGACTTGTGTGTTTAGGAACTGGTGATAGAAAATTTAAGAACTTAATGCAATAATTTTAAATCTATTTAATTTTACGGTAATGTATTAAATGTATATTCGACGTCAAATTAAAGGATGAGTAAGAGAAAGGAAAAAATATAGGGCTTTTAGTTAATATCAAAAATTTTAAAATTGTATTTTACGAAACCTACGGTATTACTTTGGAATTTTTATATTAGCAAAAGAAATATTATGGTAACATAAAAAAAAAAAAAAAAAAAATGTGTCTTGTAATCTTAGCCTAGTACAAAATAAATCCAAGACTCAAAATCCTTTTAGGATTTCGACCCAGAATCTATTCGAATACTTAAACTTTGATCCCAAGACCCAAAAGAAATTAACTTACAGTACTCACTTATTAATGTCCATCAGCTGGCCAGGCCTCCGGATGTCGATGAGTTTCCAAAATTTGGCTAAAAAAATTAGGATACCACAAGATCTTTACCTCTACAAATGTCCAAAGAACAATGTTTTCAAAATATTGAATTACAAAATACAATACCCTGAACTTTTTTTCTTTCTTTTACTTGTCCTTTTACACGTTATGTATTTAACTAGGCCAACTTCCAATATAACAAAAAAATAGTTTTAGACCCAGCAATAGTTTAAAAACCGGAACGATTAAAAATTTGATGAATGGCAAGTGACAATGGGTTTCCTCTCAAATAAAAAAATCATATGAATTTGCGTCACAAAAACTCGTATGGCGATTCAGTGGCTGTACAGCCAAAATGTACGTCCATTAGCATTAATTGGTGGGTTGCTTACCACTCCAAAGTTCAAGAGTTAATATTCACTAGTACTGATCCTACTAGAACCCCTTTCCAACAAAGAACAAATTTCAGATTAACTCCTATTAGACAAGAGGCAGTGTAAGGTCTGTTAGGAATCCTAAAATTGAGACACCATTATAAAAAAAAATTCTGAAAATTATCAAGGAACAACTTACAATTAAGATTCCCAAACTATTTCAGAATGGCTGCGGTCAATATTCAGACCTAGTTATTTAATCACACGTTTTGATATTTTGTACAAAAAATTTTAACTGTACCACTTTAATAAAAAAAATTGATCTGATCTTGTTTTACACGCAATTTGTTCTTTACCAATTTAAATGAGAGAATGTGTAATTTTGGCTATGCTCTATAGATTACACTCAATTGAAATACTTACAAAAACTATATGAAGGGGTATACAATACTGCAAATTTACCCAACAAAATAAAATTATCGCATGATATAAATTCTCCCCATCCTAAATCGTACAGTGGTTTGCGTACACGTAAATATTCAATTGTGTAAAGTAAGAATATTCATACTGACCACTACAACACAGTTAATTTTAATCTGGAACCATAAGAGAAGGTATTAAAAGTGACTGAAAGACTACACGAATAGAAATTTTCTTGACAACATAAATGAATCGATCAAAATGGTTTCATTGATTCAATGTGTAATTTTATTAACTGAATGAAAATTCATTAATTCTTTTCCTTATTAATAGCCTTTCTAAATATTAAATTTTTTTTTACTTAACAATAATAATCGCTGATGTTAAACGCACTATCATTTTAAACAGAATTAACTAAAACTTTGAATAATTTTGATTTCAGAAGTGACTACAAAAAAAAAATTCGTAAGTCGACAATTGACAGATTTTTTTTTTCTTTCTTTTATTGTTTTAGCTAATATATCTATCTCTTTAAAAAGTGTATTATAAGGAAAAAATGTTCGTCTTGCATGAAAAGGTAATGAATATATTTCATACCAACTACGACTTTATTCGTTAAGCACATGAAAATTTTATTACGTTGATGCTAGAATTAATGGAAACAATTTCGTATACTTTACGAAATTTTTTTTTTATCGGGTCAACAATGAATACCTTCATCAAAACAGATTTAATGCAACATCTGTCATAGATTAAAAAAACCTTTCTTTGATGACTTTTTTTTTTATAATACTTCCTTCATTATATCAATGAAGGAATTCTTTAATACTACTCACAAATTTCCATTAGTATACTACTTTCCTAAATACGAACCTTTTTGAATGTCCTTTCCATGATAAACTAATTTGGATCCTGAAATAATATCCTGTAACTCGTAGTAACAATTCCCTACTTTACGTAAAACTTTAGACTTTACGAATATGGGAGCCAATTTGGCATTGCAATTGTTAAGTTTACTGCTAAGAACAAAATTTCTACGAAACACTATTTCTCCAGTGTTAGTCTCATATGCTCTTCTCAAATTTTCCTGAATGGTATTTCTAAGTAACTGAATTTTATCAGAACGTTCTAAATCTACACCCTCTTCCAGTTGATTTAATCGTCTAAAAATTTCATAATCTTCGCCATGTAGGATCATCTGCTGACCAAACAGTACATAGTATGGCGAATACCCTATAGAACTATGAAGAGCACAACGTAGAGCGGCTGAAATTTTTCTAAAATTTAAGTCCCAAGTACGCTGATCACCATCTAAATAAGAGCGAATGGCTGTTATCACCGACCTATTAACTCTTTCAGAGGCATTCGCCTGTGGCGAATACACTGCCGTTAGAGTATGGGTCACACCATATTTCGTCAGAAAACTCTTAAAAATATTCGATTTAAACTGGCTTCCGTTATCGGTTATAACAACCTCCGGTACACCAAAAATAGTAAAAACATAATCCTCCAAAAAATCAACAATATTATGAGAAGAAAACTTTTTGAGCGGTTTCAAGATAGGAAATTTTGATAAATGGTCGACAACTATAAAAATACCGATGTTTCCCTTTGTTGAGCGGGGATATGGCCCTAATAGGTCCATATACAATTTTTGAAAAGGACGAGTAGATTTCGACTGCACTCTTATAGGAGGTCTCAATATTATATTGGGAGCCTTTGATTCCTTATATACCTCACATTGAGAAATAAATTTTCTAACCTCAACTGTCATTTTTGGCCAATATAGATTTCGTCGAATTTTCTCCAAAGTTTTAGTAATGCCACAATGACTTGCCAAAGGTGGACAATGAGCATTTTTAATAACGTTAGAAGTGAGTTCACCTGGAACCCAAAGTTTCCAACTTAAAGCCTCAAAAAGTGATTCTCCATTACTAAAATCAACTCGTTTATACAAAAAATTATCTATGACACGGAGATCGGGATATTTATGATTACTTTCGGCAATGGTATTACGAATTTTTGAGTACTCTTCAGAATTAAAATATGGCGACCTTAGGTCCACTAACGGGGCAGGATCAAAATCTAGCGAATTTATCTCTTCTAACCTAGATAATGCGTCCGGGACGACATTAAGACTACCTTTTCTATGCTCTATTGAAAACTCGAAGCCCTGCAATTTTAATGACCAACGGGCTAACCTACCGTTCAAGTCGGACTGACGCATTAACCAACGCAGTGAAGCGTGGTCTGTTACCACTTTAAAAGGATGCCCTTCTACATATCCACGGAACTTTTGTATGCATAAAATTGCAGCTAAGCATTCTAATTCGGTGATGGAATAGTTCCTTTGCGCTTGATTCAATTTATGAGAGAAATACGCAATTGGTCTTTCGACCCCGTCGTCATCTTCTTGTGAAAGAACCTCTCCAACCCCTGAAGTAGGAGCGTCACACTGAATTATGAAGGGACGAGAAAAATCCGGTGTAACTAACAATGGAGCAGACGTAAGTTGCTGCTTTATTTGATTACAAGAATATTGAGCATCCTCATTCCAACCAAATTGACGAGATTTTGATGTCAAATCTGTGCGAGGTGAAGTAAGAGAGGCGTAATTGTCGATGAAGCGACGATACCATCCCACAACGCCTAAAAATTTGCGTAATTCGCGAACGGATCTAGGTGGTTTCATATCCATAATTGAAGATACTTTTGAAGTTTCTGGTTTTATTACTCCATCGCAAATTACATAACCCAAATACTTCACTTTACGCATACAAAATTTGCATTTGGCCACATTGACCGTAAGACCAGCTTTACGCAACAATTGTGCGACCTCGGTCAATAAATTAAGGTGACCTTCAAACGTTTCAGATACTAACAAAAGATCATCTAAGTATACTAAGACCATTTCACGAAGATGAGGAGGGATAACAATATCCATTAAACGACACATGGTCATTGGAGCATTAGAAAGACCAAAAGGCATAACGACGTAGCGATAGAGAGGACGGTTCGGAACTGTAAAGGCTGTAAAATTGCGAGAATTCTGCTCCCACTCAATCTGCCAAAACGCATGTTTGAGATCTAAAGAAGTAATGTATCTAGCTCTAGGAAGACGACTAAGTATGCCATCAATTTTTGGCAAGGGATATGCATCCTTTACTGTTACGCTATTCAACTTTCTAGAGTCTAGACATAACCTTACTTTACCCTCACGCTCTGCCATAGCCACTGGACTACTCCAAGGACAATTCGGAGGTGCTAGTTCAATAACTTTTAGTTCCAACATCCGGTCTATTTCCAAATGCAACTTTCTCTCAACTGCGGGTGATACAGAAAAGTATCTTTGTTTTTTTGGGCCTGGTATCCTGAAATAATTCTATAGTATGTTGTAGTAAATGCGTGCGACCTAGACCTTCCCTCTCGTATGATGGAAACAAATCAACTATGGTTTGAAGACGAGATTTTTCACAGGGACTTAAATTATGCATTTCAGGTGAAATTTCGACTTCATCACTATCGCAAGAAAATGATCCTAAAATTTTCTTCAACAATCCGAATTTTTCAAAAAAATCAGCACCAAGATAATAATTCTGGCGCAAACTTGGTATAATATATATTCTTAAAAATCGCGTCATATTACGAAAACTAATATCTGTTTCAACATAACCTACGATACGGTGTTCATGTCCACCAGCAGCCATAACGAATTCATTTAAAAATTTCAACTTCTCTCCACTATTCAAAAAATCTAGTGCTGCCTGGTTTCCTAAACAGGTAATTTCCGCACCGGAATCTAACATTGCTAAAATTTCTTTTCCAAATAACGTTACGCTAACATAAGGTCGACGATCAGAACCCAAAGACTTTATAGCAGAAATAGATTTCCTACAAATTTTCCTATTTTGTCGAATTTTTTTCCAAAAAGATTTTATGCGAATACATGATCTGGAATACTTTTTCTTAGGTAATGGTTTCAATATTAAGCTATCACAAAATATTTTGGATCTAATATTTTGATAATTTTGAAGACGTTGATGATATGGTATTATTTTGAACAATTTGGGTGACTTTTCAATCAATTTATCAAATTTGTCATAATCAAGGAAAAAGGACACAGTCTGAGTAGAATTTGTTGTCAGAGGAGGTATAACTTTGACTTTTAAATTTGTTTGGGGCGCAATTGATTGCAATTTTGCACCCCCGCTAACGAGTTTCCCCGATTCTTACAAAAATAACAGTTTGGCTTCAAAATATTCTCTGCTCCGCATCCATTGCAGAAAATATGACGATCTTCCAAACAATCAACATAACGATGACCTTTCTTACGACAATTCCAACATGTTGAATTCTCTATTTCGCAAATTTCCGATTCGAAAGATTCTTCGTTATTTTCCACATTTAGAGACATTTCATTTACCTGTCTTTTATTTGGTCTAACATTAATTTTCTCCTCTTCATCCAACAATGCCTCACGACGAAGTACTAAATGGCGTAAATGTGAAACCGACTCAATATTCTGGTAAAATAATTCATTTCTAATCTTTGGACGAAGGTTTCTACGAAGAATATCTAATAAATCCTGATCCCGAAGAGGATATCTTAATCTGTCACAAAGATAACTAATAGCACAATAAAATTCATCGAAACTTTCGTTTTCCCTCTGTTTTCTTTCTCGAATTATTTCTCTAATGTCACCATCACTGAGGTGATCTTGAAAATGAGATCTTAATGCTTCATACAACGATGGCCATGTAACTCTTTGCACGCTTGGTCTAAATCTCCAATACAAATCAAGGCCTCTTCCAGTAAAAAGAATATGAACATGTTCACAAAGTGTATTAAAATCACCACCTAAACTATCATTTGTAAGATAGGTTACCATGTAAATAAATTTATCTACGGGCATTTTTGTAGAACAACCACTAAAGGAAATATTCCAACTTTGAATAAGTTGAGCAATTCTGCCGCTATTATTAACAATAGAAGAAGTTGTTGATACGCGCGGAAAATTGTTTGCAGCTGGATAGCTAGGATGAAAGCTCTGTGTACGATGTACAGCAGTTGGTACGGCTTCAGAACGACGATCGTTCGAAGGAGGATTCGTAGTTCGTAGCAAAAGGTGGAACCTCAGATATATTCGTGTTCCTACCAGATGGCGGAATATCTGATGAAGAATTACGTAAAGTGGGAAATTCTTCCCTGGGCCATTCAGGCTCCTGCTGTCTTTGAACAGACAACTGCGCAATTTTCAAGATCACATCCCTAAAAGCATCTTGAATGATAGCAAATTCAGAATTCAATCTGTTTTCAAGACCTGAAATTCTCGCATTTAACTCTAAATCATGGCCCACAGCAGTTTTTTGATTGCAAGCACCACTAGAAGGTAAAGGCAAAGAAACACGAGCCGATTGATTTAAATTGGGTACATTAAGAGTCCAATCTAACGGATTTTAAGTTCTTTTAGAAGACCTAGTAGCCCTTTTAGATTGCAATATTCGAGGAATAGCCCCGCGAGAATCCGGTTGTGATAAATCTGTACCCGATTCATTATAAATATTTATTAAACTATTACGTGTACATGACTGACGACACTGTGGAAAAGTAGGTGAAGTTTGAATCCATTCAATTATACAATTTTTATGAAAATAATGTTGACAACTTGTTTTGACAACATTACCCGAATTTACTAACGAATTACAGCAAACAGTACAACTACCAAAATTTTCTGCATCTAAAGGCAAGTTATCACCGCTATGCCTAATCGCCATTTTAAGTATTAGTAAAATATACAGGTTACAAAAAATAATATTAAAAGTAATTAATATATATTTAATTTATAATTATTTTCTTTCAAAAAAAAAGAATTCACAGAAGAAAATGAAAAAAAAAATTTTTTTTTTTTTTTAACAATCAATAAATCAAAAAAATTTTTTTTTTTGACAGTATTCAGTAAGCACAAAATTAATAGTATACATTATATCATTGGTTCTCGACCCTATTTACCAATCGATTATTTTATTTTTCAAAATTCCACTACATTTTGTTTACAAAAAAAACAACAAGTTCGAGTATCATAAAAGATCTTTTTTACAAAAATAATATTCAACTAAACGGTCAAAAAGCCAACATATTATCAACCTTTGTAACTCCAAGAATAATTGAAATCTATATTCCAACAAAAAATACATTATGACATCGAAAGGAAATTAAATTACAAACCATTTGCAGAAGTAGCAGATTATAACGAAAATTAAGCCTATCAAACGGTCTAAGTAATAATGCAAAGCAATTACTAAAGCAACTCCAGGATGACGAACAAAACAATCGAACAAAAAACTACAACGAGTAAGTGAGATGTGGGACTTAAAGCAAGATGTAAGCGCTATATTAATCGAATGAGAAAATTTTAAATTCCCTATAAAAACCCATTGGGCCCACCTGTCCCTCGATGGGCGCCATTTGTAACGGTTTTACCTACTACGCAAAAGATCTAGAAGCACTCGGCACGTACTGGTAAGGGCCTAGCTCGTCGGCAACCGGGGTGAGTCTTTGCAACCAGTCTTTTGCAGCCGTTAACAAAATTTAACTACGTGCCTTTTTAAATAAAATGTTAAATAAATACCCCGAACTGAATCCAACATATCCTTTGTAAACCATATAATGGACCAAGGGCCAGATGTTGTGCGCCCTGTTTATAACTGCCCACCCTACCTAAGATTCACTTTATCCGTAAATATACATTTAAGGAATCCCACAATAACAATGATCGACGGTTTAGATCGAGAGAAAAAAAAACTTAGTTAGGCATGATTACAACTAAAAACTTTTACTTTATTTGAATATTAAATGTAATTGCTTTGAAGAAAGCAAACGAAATATCCATAACAAAAAAAATGTTATGACATAACTAATGACAACAGAAACTTATTTTGTTTAAACTAATTCTCAATAGAGAGTAAGAAAGCCTTTAAAACATTATAACAAAAAAAATTGACTTGTGTGTTTAGGAACTGGTGATAGAAAATTTAAGAACTTAATGCAATAATTTTAAATGTAATTAATTTTACGGTAATGTATAAAATGTATATTCGACGTCAAATTAAAGGATGAGTAAGAGAAAGGAAAAAAATATAGGGTTTTTAGTTAATATCAAAAATTTTAAAATTGTATTTTACGAAACCTAAGGTATTACTTTGGAATTTTTATATTAGCAAAAGAAATATTATGGTAACATAAAAAAAAAAAAATGTGTCTTGTAATCTTAGCCTAGTACAAAATAAATCCAAGATTCAAAATCCTTTTAGGATTTCGACCCAGAATCTATTCGAATACTTAAACTTTGATCCCAAGACCCAAAAGAATTTAACTTACAGTACTCACTTATTAATGTCTATCAGCTGGCCAGTCCTCCGGATGTCGATGAGTTTCCAAAATTTGGCTAAAAAAATTAGGATACCACAAGATCTTTACCTCTACAAATGTCCAAAGAACAATGTTTTCAAAATATTGAATTACAAAATACAATACCCTGAACTCCTTTTCTTTCTTTTACTTGTCCTTTTACACGTTATGTATTTAACTAGGCCAACTTCCAATATAAATAAAAAAATAGTTTTAGACCCAGCAATAATTTAAAACCGGAACGATTAAAAATTTGATGAATGGCAAGTGACAATGGGTTTCCTCTCAAATAAAAAAAATCATATGAATTTGCGTCACAAAAACTCGTATGGCGATTCAGTGGCTGTACAGCCAAAATGTACGTCCATTAGCATTCCTTGGTGGGTTGGTTAACACTCCAAAGTTCAAGAGTTAATATTCACTAGTACTGATCCTACTAGAACCCCTTTCCAACAAAGAACAAATTTCAGATTAACTCCTATTAGACAAGAGGCAGTAAAAGGTCTGTTGGGAATCCTAAAATTGAGACAGCATTATAAAACAAAATTCTGAAAATTAGCAAGGAACAACTTACATTTAAGATTCCCAAACTATTTCAGAATGGCTGAGGTCAATATTCAGACCTAGTTATTTAATCACACGTTTTGATATTTAGTACAAAAAATTTTAACTGTACCACTTTAATAAAAAAATTGATCTGATCTTGTTTTACACGCAATTTGTTCTTTACCAATTTAAATGACACGAGGAATTGAAAGGTGCAGAAATTTTAAACAAGCAAGCAAGTGGAATGTTACATTGAATTTTTGAGGAGTAAATAAATGTATAGATCCGTTATTTACTTTATAAGAGATTATCAGAAATATACAGACAGACAAAAAAAAATAATGCTTAAGCATATCCATGGGTTAATGAGGTAGAGAATGTGTAATTTGGCTATGCTCTATAGATTACACTCAATTGAAATACTTACAAAAACTATATGAAGTGGTATACAATACTGCAAATTTACCCAACAAAATAAAATTATCGCATGATATAAATTCTCCCCATACTAAATCGTACAGTGGTTTGCGTACACGTAAATATTCAATTGTGTAAAGTAAGAATATTTATACTGACCACTACAAATCAAGGTTGAACTCTTTAATGAATATTTCATTCAATCTATCAGTAGCTTGAGGCAACATATACCTTTGTTTCCGGGAGATAATTGTAATCTGTTTAGAACATTGTGCCAAACTATGAACCGCTTTTCCATTCAAAAATAATTACCACATCAGAGTATCCAGCATGTTTGAAAATAAGCATGGTAGTTCGTATTCCCAAAACGTTACGTGCTTCAGCAATTGAGGGCTTTCGTCCTGTTGCGCTTCTTTCCGTTGTTGATAAAGTTTTCGAAAAGGTTATTCATCAAAGACTTGTCGTACATCGATAATAACAATTTTATTTACAAATACCAGTATGGTTTTAAAAGGGGTTGTGGTACAGAGGATGCGGTAATAAATGTAGTGAATTATATTTGCAGTGGTTTGGATCAGGGATCCAAAGGAGTAGCGGGATTGTTTCTTGATTTTTCAAAAGCATTCGATTTGGTAGATCACGGTATAATGTTGCGAAAATTGAGATATTACGGCGTTGTAGGTAAGGAACTGAGATTGTTTGAAAGTTATTTTAAAAATAGGAAGCAGTTCGTTGAAATTAATGGCGTAAAAAGTAATATGTTGGACGTTAAATGTGGTGTGTCAGGGTAGCTGTTTGGGACCGCTGCTTTTCTCAATTTATTTAAATGATATTTGTAATTTAAATCTGGCTGGTCGTTTGTACATGTTTGCTGATGACGTGAGTTTGTTTTACCCATATAAATATGATTTGGCCTTAAAGACAAAAATGGAGCGGGATGTATCCCTTATTTTTGAGTTTGCCAGAATAAATAAGTTGGTTTTAAATGCCAACAAGACCAAATTGGTTCGCTTTAGACCACATTCTTATGCTATAAACAGCAACTTCAGCATCTTTGTTGATGGAAACGCGGTGCAGGAAACACATACTGTGAAATATTTGGGTATAAAGTTGCAAAGTAATCTGTCTTGGGACATACATGTTTCCGAAATTAAAAGTAAAATTTCACCTGTGATTGGTATTCTATATAAGATGAGGTACAAATTGACCAGAAAGAACAAGTTATTGGTTTATCATGCCTTGGTACAAAGTCACCTAAACTGTATGGTTACGGTATATGGGTACAAGAACACAACTGCCTTAAAAACACTTCAGAGTATACAGAATAAAGCCCTAAAAGTTGTCTATAACTTACCAATAACATTTTCTACGTTGTCAATTTATAATAGTATTTGTATGCCAATTATGCCAATCCATACACTCTACATGTATAAAGTGTTGATATATATATACAAATCTTTAAACAACATTGGTTATCATACCATTAACTTTTTGCAAAACCAGTCGGTCTTCAATACGAGGAACCGACAAAATTTATGGTTACCCAGGTGTAAGTTAGAGACCACAAAACAACGTATTAAGTACATGGGAATCTTTGAATATAATCAATTACCACCAGCTGTGAAAAAAAAAGAAAAGAATATCACTTCATAAATCGAGCCTTAAGGACCATTTGTTCTAAATCTTGAAACGCTTCTTATGTAATAGTGCAGTTTTTTTTTTCTTTTTATTTAAGGTTTATTTAGATGTAAATTAATATATTATGTAAATTGACATTTTTTTTGTTTAAATAATTTTTAATATGTAGGTTTTTTTTGCCAGCTTGCCTCAACAATGCCCTTTGGCGCTGAGGCGAAATATATTTTTATGAATTAAATTTGTACATGATATGTAAATAAATATTATAAAAAAAAAAAAAAAATTTAAAAAAAAACTCAATGAAAAAAAAAAGTTAAAATTTAAAAAAAAAAACTCAAAAATTGTGGGCAAAAATGGTCAATCGAAAATTGGAAAAAAACTCCCAAATTAATAAATATAGAAAAAAAATTTATGAAAAAACTAATGGAAAAGCTCGTCAAATGGGGGATAAAATCGCAAAATTTTAAAAAATCGAAAAAATGGAAAATCGCCAATATTAATATATATTATTAACCCAAGCAAAATTTATAACTTATATATCTCGACATATTTTTCATGTCAGCTTTGTTTAATTTTGTTTTTTTTTTTAATTTGTTGTCATTATGGGCTGTAAAAACGGGATTTTGTGTGTGCACTAAATTCATTTTTAATTAAACATTTAATAGACTTTTAATTGAAAGAGAGTTTGAAATCAAACAAGAGCTTAATTGAAATTTCATTGATAATAATGTTTTCTGTTATAGAATTCATACAAATTTTATAGACTTTTTTTACATAAAAATTATTAGTTTCAGCTTTGAAAAGTTTTTAGGAAAAATAATGGTGCAATTTTTTCTTTACATATGCCTTCTCTATCGTATGCCTCTTAGCCGATAAAAACGCTGGTTTTATGTGCTTTTAATGTAGAGTAGATTCAGCTGAATATACGTGAAGTGTTGTGTTTCAATTTTGAAATATAAAATTATTTTTTAGCGCTTTTAAAATGCACCGCATAGCAATTAGAGTGGTCAACTTTAACTTTATTATTTTTCAACGGGCCGCAATAAATAAATTGTTGTACCACTTGATGCTAAAAGTTTCTAAAAAAATATTATATCCCATAGTTAAAATTTCCAAAGAAACTGTAACAACTATCTCGAAATTGGCGAAACATGTCTCTTGTTCTCGCAGAAAAACTCTGTGGTCTTGTTTCTATTTCAACTTGACTCAAGTTGATTGTTTTAGCCTTCAGCTAAGAATTTTTCAAGACTTTAAAAATTGTACGATCTTTTTTGACTTCTCGATCAAAGCCAAATTTATCAAAAACAAAAAAGTTTTCTGGGTTTACAGTTCTGAAAAAAAATGTCGCACCCCAAAATAAATTCCTGGCTACGGCCCTGATAGTTTAATCAACAAGTTCATAGAAACCTTAATAGAGGATACAACTAGGCGTTTAGAAACCAACACTCAACGTGACAACACTGGCAATACAGAAGATAAACATTTTTACAGCGTACAACACATCCATGGACGTACGGACAAAAGAAACTTAAAAACAAGTAATAAAGATTAAATTCGGCTGTGCCGAATATTTTTATACCCCCCATCACGGTGTGTATATTAACCAGTATAAACGTAAAAATACATTTCATTTAAAGATAATCGGGGTGTTTTATTTTGTTTCTAAAGGAAAAATAAATTTCGTCGAATTTTAATATTATCATTTTCAAAATTTTTATTTGCAAAAATAAAGAGTAGCCGAAACTTTGGAACACCAAAAGATGAAATTTAGTTTTCTGTAATATATTTAAACAATTTGTTGAATTATGTTATATTTTGTATTGTCTTTTGTTGACTAGGGTAACTCCCTTGCCAATTTGGGAGTTGTAAATAAAAAAAAAGCAAGTAGTTTTCTTTAACTAAAACAAAAGCTTCTTATTAACAATTTTATAACGACTAACTCCAAAAACTAAAAAATGGGTACTTCAACGTTAGATATGTAAATATACATATATATAAAAAAAAATGGCGCCACATTTAGTTCCAGGAGAACTGGCAAAAAAAGAGGGACTCTCCTTGAGTTAATTAAAATGTTTTACAAAAAAAGAGAAATTTAAGGGAATTTAAGTTAGTATAAATTGGGTTTCGCTGAAGGAATATCTTAACCCTTATTTTCCTGTTGAACTGGGTTCAACATGCAGCCGGGCGAGAGTGGTGGCTACCTCTGCATATTGTCCAGCATCCGGATATGACCAAACCAAATACAGACTTTTGTGCCTTAGGGAGCGATGGAATTGGTTGGATGGATTTAATTAGCCAATATAACCGCTAAAGTCCGATAGCCAATGAAAATTTTTCGGTCCTTTTATCGAGCAGAAAATTGACCCACATCGGGCAATCATTATAAATCAAGTTTACTTGGACTAGAGAGGGGATTGTCCTTTTAACATGAGACGTAGTTACTGAATATTCCATAACCTCGAACAGACAAGAGGTATTGGACGTCACCTTTGCGTCCGACACTCTTACGGGGAGGATAAAGGACTGGAGAGTGGGTGACGAACACTCATTCTCGGACCACAGGTACTTGGAATTTTCGCTGGACGAAAAGAGTCCGGCGGAGGTAATCCCTAGGAACTATAGGAAGACTGACTGGGTCCGGTATAGGAGGACTTTCGGGCGCCTACTTGACTCTGTTCCAACATCTCAGCCTCAAACCGGGGCTGAGATAGACCAGCTCGTGGATCAGATCACGAGTGTTTTTAACGCATCTCTGGATGCTGCTTGTCCAAGTCGGAAACCTAGGGGGAAGCGAAAACCTCCGTGGTGGACGAATGAGCTGCAACTGAGCAGAACGTCCTGCAGGAGGCTCTTCAACGTTGCCAAAGGCACGAGAGCAGACGAGGACTGGGCTGCTTATAAGCTGCAGCTGAGACTCTACAAGAGGGATATTAGGGCAGCTAAGTGTGAGTCTTGGAGACGGTTCTGTGGGGACATAGAGAACGTCTCTGAGGCGTCAAGGCTGCGCAGGGTACTCTCGACCTCTCCGAATTCTTTGGGCTATCTCATGGGTCCTGACGGGACGTGGAGAACGTCTAGTCAGGATTCTCTTGGCCTGCTTCTTGATGCACATTTCCCGGGCAGTTCCGCTACAATGGGACAGAGGGCAGATTGCGCTGTGTCTCGGTTGGAGAGAGCAGCCCCCGGGATAGTCAGTGTGCCTAGGCTTACCTGGGCGATTAAGGGGTTTAAGCCCTATAAGTCGCCGGGGCCGGATGGCATCATTCCAGCGGAACTACAACACGTCTCTGATCTAGTGGTTCCTTTCTTGATGAGAGTGTTTACTGGCTGTGTCGACACGGCGTATGTACCATTGAGGTGGAGGGACACGAGGGTGGTCTTCATTCCCAAATCTGGGAGAATATCACACACGGTCCCTGGGGACTTCAGGCCTATCAGTCTATCGTCGTTTCTGTTGAAGACACTGGAAAGGATGATTGACTCTTATTTGCGGGAGACCATCGACCCGAAACTGCTATCTGCAAGACAACATGCATATAGCAAGGGAAGGTCGACGGAGACGGCTCTGCACGAGATTGTTGGTACTATCGAGAAGTCGTTCTCGATTAAGGAGTACATATTGGTGGCCTTCTTGGACATCGAGGGGGCCTTTAATAACATCCAACCGGACTCTATAATTGCGGCGTTATCGAGTCTGGGGGTGGATCCGGCGATCATTGCCTTGATCAGTGTAATGCTGACCGGCAGGCGCGTTACGGCGGAGTTGGGTGGCACTAGTATATCCCGATTCGTGAACAGGGGAACGCCCCAGGGGGGGGTTCTTTCTCCACTATTGTGGAACTTGGCCTTAAACCCTGTACTTCTTTCCCTGGAAAGAGGCGGCAGGGGCGTGGTCGCCTACGCCGATGATGTGGCGATAATGGTAAGGGGGAAGTTTCCGTCTACGCTTAGGGATATTATGCGGACGGCTCTAAGGGAGCTGGCGGTTTGGGCAAGGACCTGTGGACTTGGGATTAATCCCAATAAAACGGAGCTTGTTCTATTTCACAGGGGGAACAACGATCCCGATCTTGGGCCTGTAACCCTGGACGGTGTGGAAATACAACTTTCTGACAGAGCCAAGTATCTTGGCGTGATTCTGGACAGGAAGTTGCTTTTCAAGCACAACGTTCAGGAAAGAGCGAGGAAGGCGGCGATTGCCTTGTACTCCTGTAGGAGGGCCATTGGAGCGCGATGGGGACTCAGCCCCAAGGTGGTTCATTGGCTGTACACTGCGGTAGTTCGCCCTATTCTTTTATACGGGGTCATTGTTTGGTGGCCCGCACTGGATAAGACGACCTACCTGGGATATCTGAAAAGGGTACAGAGGATGGCTTCTGTGAGTATCACGGGGGCACTCCGTACTACACCAACGGATGCACTGGAGATCATATTGCATCTAATCCCCTTGGATATACTGGGGAAGCAGGTAGCGGCTGACGCGGCCATTAGACTACGGTCGATTTCGCAATTTGTGGGCAATAGTTTTGGTCACGGTGCGATTTTGGGGGAAAATTCTCCACGGAATGTGGATCATGTGACTCCTGTGACGGCGTATGAACGTCTCTTTGAGGTCCACATACCGACCAGGGATTCCTGGGCGGGTGGGATGCCGACAAGGAGACGTGGCGTAAATTTCTACACGGACGGATCGGGGCTCGGCGGAAGAGTCGGTCTCGGCGTCTATTCCGAGGAGCTCGGTTTGAAACTGGCTCTGAGGATGCCTGATCACTGCAGCGTTTTTCAGGCTGAGGTGATAGCGATAGGAGAGGTTGCCGCTTGGCTAGGACGGAATGTCCTGTCCACGACGAGCATCAACATCTTTTCAGACAGTCAGGCCGCGGTAAGGTCCCTGGGGTCAATGTCTCTGACTACGGAAACTGCCCTTAACTGCCGCACATCCTTGGATGAGATGGCCAAGCAGTTTGACATTCGACTCGTTTGGGTCCCGGGGCACAGGGACATACCAGGGAACTGTAGAGCTGATGAGCTTGCAAGGCTAGGAACCACCCTGCAAGTTCCTGCGGAATTTGCTGGAGTTGGTGTTCCCCTAGCAACCTGTAAGCTGAACAATCGGCTCAACTCCGAGAGGGCGACTAACCTTAGGTGGGCAAATGGCGTGACTTGTGTGGTGACAAGGCACATCTGGCCGGCTCTAGATCTGGGGCGAACGAGGGCGCTCCTGTCGCTTTCCAGGGGGGAAATCTCTAACATGGTGGCGGTGATAACCGGCCACTGTCTCATTGGCAGACACGCTCGTAGGTTGGGGGTGTTATCGCCTGACTTCTGTAGGAGCTGCGGGGACGAGGAGGAGGAGGAGAGTATTGAGCACTTTCTCTGTTCATGTCCTGCGCTGGCGCTACGTAGGAGGGCCTCACTTGGATCGGCGTTCTTTCACGACCTTGGGGATCTTTCAGGTGCTGGTATTCCGCACCTCCTTAGCTTCGTAAGGAGCTCTAAATGGTTCAACGGTGGAGTCTGACCGGTAATCCGTCAGTCTCGTGGTATCACAACGGACCTCAGAGTCTAAGTGTGCTGGTGATCACGGAGCCGGCTACCACTCCAACCTAACCTAACCTACTGAATATTCCCATTGGATGAGAGTGACTGGTTCCTCCGGAACGCAATTCTGAGGACGACAAGTGTTCTTCTCGAGCTTTTGATGTCGATCTATCTACTCTTCTTAGTGCAACCACTTCTACGGCATTGGCTTCGTCACAAGGTAATTCATCGCTGGTGCTTCTTCGGTGTCGGAAGTAAAGTAGCTGGCATTGGAGACCTGTTCTTCATAACTTGATGACGTAGGGTGATCATTTGAACAAGCAGTGTGGAGTATGGAATGGTGCTTAGCTCCGCATATTATGCACCGATTTATGGACTCACATTCGGTGCGGTTATGGGTATGGGTTATGAATATGGGTATGGGCTAAACAATTTGAACAACAGCCACATTTAACTGTATATGCTCGCCGTGGCATTGTTAGGCTAAAGAGGAAGAAAAGAAAAATTTATACTGTGAAATTAGAGTCTTGTTAAGCGACTAGTCTCTCTTTATGTGGCTTTAAGTCAATCTAGTGGATTAATCTAAGGGTTTTGGTGGGATCGGATTTGGTGGGGATTGGCACCCTGGTAGAACACAGAGTTTAACAATCGAGCGTACAATAGTGCCGTTTTCAGTTTTGATTTCTGCAACCCGAACTTTACTATCTCTTCCATAAATGACTTTAGTGATGCGTCCTAGACGCCACTCAGTGGGTGGTAGCAGATCATCCTTCACAATTACAAAATCGTTTACCTTCACATTGTGCTGTTCGGTTTTTCATTTAAGCCGTCGCTGAAGCTCGGTGATGTATTCGTTTTTCCAACGGCGTGCAAAGATATGCTGAAGCGCTTTTAGGCGATCCCATCGTTTGATAAGACTTAGGTTTTTCAGAGGAAGTTCTTCAGCATCCTTAGGAGGGGCGATAAGTGGAGCACCTCTTAGGAGATGACCTGGGGTCAAGGGCAGTAATTCGTATGGGTTTTCGGTCAACGGTGATATTGGACGGGAATTTAATACAGCTTCAATTCGGATCAGCAAAGTAGCAAATTCCTCATAGGTAAAGGTGAGATTAGTAACAACTTTTTTCAAATGCGATTTCATGCTTTTGACGGCAGCCTCCCAGAGGCCACCCATGTGGGGCGCATAGGGCGGTATAAATGACCAGCTAAATCCATACTTTTCTACGAGGGCCTTTTCCGCCAATTTTAGGAATTCGTTATGACCTTTAAGTAAGGCTAAGCTGGCACCTAGAAAGTTTCGACCATTGTCTGAAAACATAGTTTTTGGCAGACCTCTACGTCCGGTGAATCTTGAAAAGCTGGCCAGAAAAGCATCGGTCGATAGGTCTGAACAGACTTCTAAGTGCACTGCTATTGTAGAGAAACATACAAATACTGCTACATATCCTTTGAGAAGTTTGGCATTTCGTAAATTAGATGCCTTTAAGGTGAATGGACCAGCGAAGTCAACACCGGTATAGGTAAACGGTAACGAAAAGTTGACTCGTTCAGGAGGAAGTGCAGCCATTATTTGATGCTGAAATTTATGTTTGTATATGGTGCAGGCTTTGCAATTACGAATGCATTTTCGGACCAAATTTTTAAGTCGTGGTATATAAAACCCTTGTCGTATTGCTCTTAGCATAATATAATGCTCTGCATGAAGTAAAATCTTATGAGTATATTCAACAAAGAGGACGGCAAAATGAGATTTTTCAGGAATTAGTATAGGATGACGTTCGTCATAACTTAACCCTGAATTAGCAAGTCTACCACCTACTCGTAGTAGCCCATATTTGTCCAGAAATGGATCCAAAGTAAGTATTCTGCTCTTTCGGTTTAAAGGTCGTTTATCTTGAAGACATTCATACTCTTTGTAAAAATGAGTCCGTTGGGCTATCAATAGTAGCCGGTCTTTTACGAATCGCATCTCCTCGGTGGTGACAAAAGATTTCTTTTTAAATTGGCGTTGCAAAACGCGGTTAATAAAACGAAATTGATAACAAATAACTGTCAAAGCCCGTGACAGCGATGAAAATTTTCCAAAAAATCTTCTGCTTCTGTTTCTTCTCGAGTGCTCATGTGATTTTTCGTTTTGTTGTTGACCTGGTTTGCCATTAGGTGAAAAGTAGAAATCTTTTTCATTTCCAAATCAGTGGGATCAAAAGTGCGTGGTTCCGGCCAACATTCAACAGGCTGTTGCAGCCATGTTGGCCCATGCCACCATAAATTGCTCTCGATGAGTTCTTGAGGGGAACAACCGCGCGAGCCAAGATCAGCCGGGTTGTCCTTAGCTTTTACATGCTTCCAGTGATTGTTACTAGCGATACTTATAATTTCAGTTACACGATTAGCGACGAACGTTTTTAATGTTTGAGGCTCCTTTTGCAGCCATCCGAGGACTATTGAGGAATCGGTCCACAAATACAGTTCATAGGGGAACTTATAGGTTGTCACTTATAGCTTTTGACTAACCTTGCGAGTAATAACGCTCCACACAGTTCGAGTTTGGGAATGGTGGTTTTCTTAATAGGTGCAACTTTCGTTTTTGCCACTAACAAATGGCTGCTGATTTTTCTGTCTTCGTTCACGGTTCTCATGTAAACTGAGCCGCACAACACCGATGAATCACAGAACCCATGTATCTGAATATGACAGTTTTGAGAAAAATATACCCATCTAAGAATTTTAAGGGTAGAAATTATATATAAGTTCTTAAGAAAAGAGTTCCATTTTATTAAAATAATTTGTGGTACACCTTCATCCCATTCAAGTTTTCTTTCCCACAACTCCTGCATTATAAGTTTTGCAACCACTACTATTGGACCCAGCCAACATAGGGGGTCAAATAATTTCGCTATAACTGATAAAATTTGCCTTTTTGTATAAGAGGGCGAAATTTGGTTCTTTTCTACAACATAATAAAAATAATCTGATTTAGCATTCCAGCGAATCCCCAAAGTTTTGATAGTGCTGGAATCTTCGAACTTTAAGAAATCTTCGTCAAGAAGATCCTCCCATGCCAAGTGTTCCGGTAGATAACTGTCATTGTCTGTCATTTTCTTCATGGGAAAGCCTGCAGATTTTAACGCCTGCGTTATTTGATTTTGTTTCAGTTTTGCCTCTTCAAGAGTATGTCCTCCAGACAAAATATCATCTACATAAATTTCATTCCTCAAAATTGCTGATGCTTTTGGAAATAAGTTCTTGCAGTCCTCACTTAACTGCTGTAGAGTTCGTATAGCTAGAAAAGGCGCACAGTTCACCCCAAAAGTGACTGTTTTCATTTGATACGATTTAACGAAACTATCGGTCTCATTACGGAATAAAATTTGCTGGTATGACCGATCAGCCTCGTGAACCATTATTTGGCGAAACATTTTCTCAATGTCGCCAGTGAAGACGTATTTATAATATCGCCAACCTAGCACGATTTGCATTAAATCGGACTGAAGTGTTGGGCCTTGATGGAGCACGTCATTCAAGGAGAATACGCTATTGGTTTTCTTCGATGCGTTAAAAACCACTCTCACTTTAGTAGATTTACTTTCGGGTCGAACAACCGCATGGTGGTTATGAGATGCTGGTTCCATCTGATTGTTTCATTATGAGATGCTGGTTCCATCTGATTGTTTCATTATGAGATGCTGGTTCCATCTGATCCAAGTCAATATATTCTTGGAGAACCTGACGATATTGTTCCTTCAAGTCTGACGTTTTATCTAGCGTTTTTTCCATCCTATGGTACTGCGCTAGGGCCATGTTCCTTGAAGGACCTAAAAAAATATCACTGGGGAGTTCCTCTTTAAAGGGAAGTCGCACAATATAGCGACCATCTGATTGTCTAATAGTGGATGTTTTATAAAAATGTTCACAATATATATCGGCTTCGGTGGCCGGAATATCCTTTTCGATTTCTTCAAGTTCCCACAACTTTTTTATCTGTTCGTGAAGAAGAAAATCATCTGATGTTGAAACTGAAATCGAAAATGAGTTTTTTTGGCTTGCGGGTTCAGGTCCTAATAAGTACCAACCAAAATGAGACTCTCTGGCTTCAAATGTGCCCATAACGTTCAACCGTACGCCCGTAAGGTTAATAACTGGTAAATAATTACTTCCAATAATCATATCAATTCCGGCCGGTTTATAAAAATACGGATCAGCAAGGGTTAAATCTTTGATCTCTTCAAAACTTGTTAATTTAAAAGGTCGTGAAGGCAAAAAATTGGATAATTTCGGTACCACTACTGCATTGATTTTTACTTTGAAGTCTGAAATTCTAGATTTTACAGTAACATTGCACATTCCTTTTGATTTGCCTACTACTGCCCCACCTAATCCAGAAATTTTTGAATTTTTGTTATGGAAAGGTATAGAAAACTTTTGTTGCATACTAGTAGTAATGAAACTTTTTTCAGATCCGGTATCAATTAAGGCTCGAAAAGTGAATAATTCGCCTGCACTTTCAATTTGTGCAATTACAGTGGGCAAAACCGTAGTTTCGTCAGTTTTAACAAAGTTAGCCTGAATCTCCTCCAAAGTATTTTCATTCGACGGACCATCATCACTAACTTGAGTGGTAAATGTTTTAACTGGCGGTTGTGTGTTTGAAGATGAAAATTTTTCCTTATCTTGAATATTCATTTGCGATTAAGGTTTCGTGTTCTTGAAGTTCCCCGTATTATCGCAGACAATTGACGCAGTATTTATTTGCGAAAACGTATTTAAGACGCTCATTTGGAGATAGCAATTTAAAGTAACTGCAAATTTTCAGTTGATGATTTCGTTTACACTTTTTGCAGCTATAATTTTGTTTATTTGTTTCAGCTTGAACGTAAAATGATTGGGATTTTGATGGTTGATTATTATAAGGGCTTTCTTACTTCGCTCATTGTTTCCAAAAATTCTATTCTAGATGAGAGAAACTCGCTAAGTTGACCCCATGATGGCAACTCCCTATGGTTTTTTATTGTACATTCCCAGGCGCGTAGAGTTTCCTCAGGAAGTTTTGCAGTTACTAGATGTAGTAAGAAGGGATCATTATCCGCCACTTCAACCTTGAATGTTTTTAAAATCGATAAACAGTCGACCACTGTATTCTTAATATATCTAATAGATTTTAGAGTTTCCGTTTGGGATGAATGTATTGCGAAAACCTTTTTCATTTGGTCGTTTACCAACAGTCTTTTGTTTTCGAACCTGTTTCTCAATGCCTCCCAGGCCAAGTTAAAATTGTCATCAACCGAATCAAAATCTTTTATTACATTAAAAGCGTCCCCTTTTACTTTAGTTTTCAAATAATTAAGTTTTTCTGCCGGCGCCAGGAATTTTTCCTTTCCCACTATCGCCTGAAACATGTATCGAAAGGCTGGCCATTTTGCATACCCAATTCAAAGGATTGGATGTCACAAGCTGGGAGCTTGAAAGACGACCTGTGCACCACCTGCTCGGTTGGTTTCGTTTCAATTGCTTTCAAATGATCTAAAATTGTTGCCTATATAACTCACTATAGCCTCTTCATAGTTTGAAACCAATTCATTTTTTAAATCTTCGTCCTTTACTTTTTCTTCCCCTACTACATATTTTTCATATGACCTCACTAGTTTGAGCCATCTTCTATCTAGTGTAGTGTATATGACTAACCAACATTACTGGTCATTTTTGTGTCATATTAGTACCTTTTATGTGATTGGCTAAAAGCCTGATTATTTTGATAGTCACATACACGACCTACCTTACTTAATTATTTTATCGTGGGAATAGCAAATTCAGCTTTTTTCCACATAGTGTTAAGTTACAATTAAGTTACAATTATAGTAAAATAAAGACACTTGCTCACCAGAGCTTAAACTGTTGACTTTTACTTTATAAATATTATATGGCAATCCTGCCAGGAGAACAAAAATGCCAAAAATACAAAATTCATAATCATCTCTTAACAACAAAAACTCTTAATAACTGGTTGCCATTTAATGATTTAAAAAAAAAAAACAGCTTTTATTTGTTTTTAAATTAACTATTTTTCAAAAAATATTTAAAAATATAAGAAAGACCAGTGAAATAAAAGTGATATAAATTGTATACTTGATTATAAAACAAAAAATTAATTTTAAACTTTTTAAAAAAAACTACATACAAAAAAAAAAAAACAAAAAGCTAAAGAAATTAAAAAGCTAAAGAAGTTGAAAACTCTTAAAAAAAAAAAAAAAAACAAGAAGAAACATTTTAAAATGCCAAAAAACGAAAAACAAAATCAATAAAGGATTGTTACAAAAAAAATTAACTCCTCAAAACAAAACACTGGGAGGAACAACATCTTTAATAACAACTACAACACCAATAGCAAATTAAGACCAGCCTCAACATTCATCTTAGTCATCAAAAAAAAAAAATAATGTAAAACGACATAAACTATGTTTCATAAGTAAGTTTAGTTATTAAATATTAAATTTTTTTTTATATATATCTAATTAATGTTAACAATTGAAGATTTGTTGTTATACAAACACAAAAGAAAATAAAATTTTTAATTAAAACATTTTGAAAAAGAAATTAAAAGTAAAGAAAATTCTTAACGATTATTATGTATGTTGATATAGATTAAGAGAATTTTTTATTACTACTGACAAAATGGGTAAGACTGAATCGAAGATTGAGAACCCAAATGCAAATGTAATTAACGAAATAAAAGTGGCAGTGGAAATCCCAAGCTTCTATCTGATCATAATAATTGTAACTCTTACACTACAATTACTGACTACTCTATATCAACTGCACAAAAGATCCCTGAGGAAAAGTTACTTCAGAGCTACATCTATGGGGAATGACATTGATAAAGTTTAGGGACATTTTCAGTAATTTTATACATTGATGATCCTAGTGCGTGAAATTTAGTTAGATGTTTATTTTTGGAAAAACGTGATATCTTTTTCTATCTTTTTTTTTTCTCTTTTTCGACCTGTTCCATTCTTATGGACTGGCAACAGATTCTTACAAAATTACGAACTATAAAGGAACATTTTGATAAATCCTTCAATTGCCTAAACACTGATAGGCCGGTCAAGGATGAAACCGTTAATAAGCATATGAAAATTTTATATGAAAGATTTGAACAGATTAGAATTATATTAAATGTTAACTATTCTCGGCTTACAAAAGCACATCAAATTGCAGCAGAAGGTTTCTTTGTTGATATACGTGGCAAATTCGCTAGTTTGTTATCACGAAGGGGTATAGAAGTAAAGCTTCTTTTAACACTTCACGGGGAGTTTACGGAAAATCAACCCGGAAACGGATCAAACTCGATAGAGAGTAACACTTCTCGCGAATATTCTCAGAACCCCGAAACAATGCCACAATCGGTAGTCGAATTTTTGGGATTAGCCTCCAGAGTCCTCCCGGACTTTGATGGCAGGGCCGAAAACTTAATGAGTTTTCTTGATGCCCTAAGTTTAGTGGATTCCATTGCGGAAGGCCACAACGCTGTGGCAGTAAATTTAGTAAATACTAAATTGAAGGGTGCTGCTCGGAATATATTAACCACGGAAACCACCCTACAGGAAGTTATTGATAAATTGAAAACCTCCGTTAAGGGAGAATCTGTTGATGTACTGTCAGCAAAGCTGATGTACATAAGACAGACTGGTAAGAATGCCAATGCTTACGCTAAAGAGGTGGAAGACCTCACAAAGGCACTAGAAGGTGCCTATATCTCGGATGGTCTGTCTGGCGATGTCGCGAGCAAATATTCGACCCAAGTGGCTGTTAAGACCATCGTAAAACTAATAATCGAATCAGGGCAATTCTCGAATATGAATGAACTAATTGCGAAGTTCATCGGAAGTTGCACCGAAGCATATGGGCAACCGAATTTCATCCTCAAATTTAATACGAATTATGTAAAACGCGGACGCGGATACAAACGCGGACGTGGAAATTACGGCTATAACGATAATTATAACCGTAACTATCAGAACGTGAATCGAAATTCCGTTCGAGGTCGTGGTAATGACCGATACGGCCGTGGGAACTACAACAGTTACCACAGAGGTGGTAGAAGCGTGCGCCACGTAACCGAGGATAATTCGGGAAACGGGGCACAACCCCTGAATGTGGAAAACTAAAGAATACAATTTAAGTAATAAGACCAATCGGAAGTAATAAGACCAGTTAACATTCAGACAACTGAAGATGAAGTGTTGATACCGCATCAAATACTAGAAAATGGTATTTATATTGCAAACACAATAGCTTCAAGGTCGATGCCTATGGTAAGAATTGTTAACACAACTGACAAAAACGTCATTATTCCAGATGTTCAGATACGAACGGAGAGTCTTAAGGACTATGAAATCGTTCAGCAAAACAGAGATTGCCGAAGGGATCAGGAAAAGTTAGAGAGAATGTCTAAAAATTTTCCAAATTTCATAAGCGAAAAATTAAGCGATTTATGTTCAGAATTTATTGATGTTTTCGCATTAGAGTCTGATAAAATTACTACTAATAATTTTTATAAGCAGAAGCTCAGACTTAAAGATGACGAACCCGTCTATATGAAAAATTACAGAATTCCTCACACACACAAAGAGGAAGTAAATAGACAAGTGGATAAACTTATTACAGATGATATAGTAGAGCTATCTGTTTCCGATTATAATAGTCCGATTTTATTGGTTCCGAAAAAATCGTTACCCGGAACTTCACAAAAAAGATGGAGACTAGTCGTCGATTATAGAGGAATCAATAAGAAGCTTGTTGCGGACAAGTTTCCACTTCCTCGCATAGATGACATATTAGATCAATTAGGTAGGGCTAAATATTTTTCATGTTTAGATTTAGTGTCTGGTTTTCACCAGATAGAACTAGAAGAAAACTCTAGGGATATAACATCCTTTTCAACCGAAAAAGGATCTTTTCGATTTAAAAGATTGCCATACGGTATAGAAATAGCTCCGAATTCATTCCAAAGAATGATGTCTTTGGCTTTTTCTGGGCTAACGCCAGCCCATGCATTTTTATACATGGATGACCTTGTCGTAATTGGTTGTTCTGAGAGGCATATGTTGCAGAATTTAAGGGATGTGTTTGGCATGTGCCGACGATACAATCTGAATTTGCATCCAGATAAGTGTTAATTTTTCTGTCGCGAAGTGACATTTCTAGGACACAGATGTACGGACAAAGGTATCTTACCTGATAACAGAAAATTTTCGATAATTAAAAATTATCCCACACCGAAGAATGGTGATGAAGCTAAACGCTTCGTAGCATTTTGCAATTATTATAGGAGATTTATTCCAAATTTTGCTGAGTCATCTCGGCATATTACTAGATTATCTAGGAAGACTGTGAATTTTGAGTGGACTAAGGAATGCGAAAATTCCTTTATCTCAAAAATCAATTATTGAGTCCGAGAAAGAAAATTATGCGGCGGATGCGCTGTCGCGAATAGAATTTTCAGATATTAAGAACACTGAGATTAACAAAATTTTGAAGGTCACAACAAGACTTCAATCGAGATCTAAAAATGAGAATATATGTAAAAGGAAAGTTACACGGAATAAATAATCAGATATAATCAGGGTATACGAAGCAATTAATGCAGACGAGTACAGAAGAAATGCAAAATTGCATTTTACAAAGGACAAATTTGTGATCCTTAAGGGGAAAAATAAATTATCCTATAATGAGTTACGAGACGTTATTTCTAATGGAAAAGTAGACTTGGGTCAACTGTTTCCAAAGCTTGAAAAAATAGCTGGCTCTACAATTATCAATAAATGATAGATTGTTTAGTGACGTCACGATAGAAGAATTTAAACAGACCGGTAATAAATTGTTGCAACAAATGAGAATGGTACTCGTACCTGATTTGATGAAAATTGATACTGATTCGGAAAAACTTGCGATAATGAGAAAATATCATGATAATCCAATATTTGGAGGTCATCCAGGCATAAGCCGTTTGACAAAGAAGATAAGACAAAGGTACCATTGGAAGAACATGACGAGGGATATCACTCGTTATGTGAATAATTGTAAAGACTGTCAATTAAATAAATCCGGCAGGAAAATTAAGGAACCCTTAGTTTTGACGCCAACGCCGGCAAGGGCTTTCGACATTGTTTTGGTCGATACCATAGGTCCCTTGCGAAGGTCTAATAGTGGTAATGAGTATGCTGTGACTATAATTTGTGACCTTACGAAGTATCTGGTAGCAATTCCTGTGCCGAACAAGAGTGCGAATGTAGTATCTAAGGCTATTATGAAATACTTTATACTTGCGTACGGTGCAATGGGGAAAATACTCACGGATATGGGCACGGAATATGTGAACCAAGTCCTTAAGGAACTCTGCGAGATTATGGGCATAGAAAAGGTTACATCTACTGCATATCACCACGAAACACTGGGGTCTATTGAACGATCACACAGAACTCTGAACGAGTACCTAAGATCGTATATGTCCACTGACAAATCGGATTGGGACGAGTGGATAAAGTTTTTCGCGTATTGTTATAATACGTCACCATCGACAGTTCACGGATATTGTCCATTTGAACTGGTCTTTGGAAAGATTCCACCGGAGTTTGAAATTTTGAGTAAAGGTAACATTGATCCTATATATAATGTGGAATCTTACGCGAAAGAGGTCAAGTATAGGTTGCAATTTGCTCAGAAGAGGGCGGCAAAATGTCTTCAAAATTCGAAGATATTGCGCGAAGGATATTACAACAGGAACCTAAATGAGATAGATGTATCCATTGGTGACCTGGTTTTGATCCGGAATGAAAGCGGACATAAACTGGATAACCTTTATAGAGGTCCTTTTAGGGTCATAGGGCTCTATGATACTGGAAACAAAAGAATAACGGACGATAACGGTAAAACGACTTTAGTACATAAAAATAGGGTAAGAAAATATAACCAAAATAATTTACAATAACAGTAGATTTTATTTTATATATCTTTTTATATAAATTTTTAACATTTACATATTTTTTTAACTATACCAATTATAATTTTATTTTAATTTTTTTAATTAACAAAATTTAAAATTGCTTTTCTTCCTATATAAACATATAAAAAAAAAATTATTATAATATAATTATTAAAATAATCGCATATTTAGTGAAAAAAAAGATTTTTTTAAAAAAGGGAAGGAATGGGACGCCTGAACTTACCCGAAATGTAAATGAAAATAAAATAATGGAAATAAAATAAAATTTTGTATTAAGTAAAAAAAGAAAAATTAAAAAATGATCATTGATTAAGTAATGATCATTCTTTTCAAAAAGGGAGGTGTAGTGTATATGACTAACCAACATTACTGGTCATTTTAGTGTCATATTAATACCATTTATGTGATTGGCTAAAAGCCTGATTATTTTGATAGTCACATATACACCTACCTTACTTAATTATTTTATCGTGAATCGCGCTTCTAGACGAGGACAAGAAATTCTCATTGAGTTTGTGATTTAACATAACAAATATCTCTAGAAATTCTAATAACAAAGTCCCCTGAAGATTTCCTTAGGCAGGAATGAAATCCGGATAGGGACACGCCTACATCAGATTGCTTTTCACAATTTGTTAAATAAGTTTTGGGACTTTAGCACATTTAATTACTATAAATGCAATTAATGTTTATCCCGATGAAAATAAATTTAAATAACAAATATGAAGGTGCTTGTGCAAATTTAAATGTAACTGACACTAATAGAAAACATATGATTTTCTATTGTTGATTTACTTGAATAAACGTCACTACATTGCTAGGTCTGTCAAAAAAACAGAGTAGTATTTGGAAGATGACAAAGCCAATTGTGACAATTTTTTGTTGTTGTTTTTGTTTTTTCTTTGATATTTTAAATTTTGAATCGCGCTCCTAGACGAGGACAAGAAATTCTCATTGAGTTTGTGATTTAACATAACAAATATCTCTAGAAATTCTAATAACAAAGTCCCCTGAAGATTTCCTTAGGCAGGAATGAAATCCGGATAGGGACACGCCTACATCAGATTGCTTTTCACAATTTGTTAAATAAGTTTTGAGACTTTAGCACATTTAATTACTATAAATGCAATTAATGTTTATCCCAATGAAAATAAATTTAAATAGCAAATTCAGCTTTTTTTCACATAGTGTTAAGTTACAATTAAGTTACAATTATAATAAAATAAAGACACTTGCTCACTAGAGCTTAAACTGTTGACTTTTACTTTATAAATATTATACTAGTTCATCGCGTTTTACACTTAGAAAAGCGAACGTATAATTTTCTGAACTCGTTTTTTCAAAGTTCGCGCAGAACCCCGTTAGTTGTTGCAGGTCGAACTTACATCTTCTCTTTGATGCTATCATTTTTGTTGCCTACCTATACCGAATACTACCCTATTGACAAAAATCAGGACTCGAGGAATTGTCCCTTTTTTTTTACAAAAAAAAATATAATTTATTTTATCACAAAACCTCCTGGCTTCGTGAAGAACAACCAAATGATTTAAACGCTTGGCTAAAGTGCACTTTATGGGGCGTAACGAAATTAAAAAAAAAAGTACATGGACCCCTCCGGAATAAAAAAAAAAAATTTTTTTGTTCTGGAGTTAAGGGGGCCGGGGCCCCCTTTGGCCCTAAAAACTGATACACCACCGAATATACAAGTATGGATATTCAAATCAAAGGAAATTTTCTCCCGATTCCAAAAATAGTATTATTTTTTGGATAAGTGAACCAGGGCGGCAACCAGAGCCATTTTAAACCCCCAAAATTGGGTAAAAAAAAAAATGCAAATGTTAATGAAAAAAAATATGACCCCCTCCGGAATAAAAAAAGAAAATTTTTTTGTTCTGGAGTTAAGGGGGGCGGGCCCTCTTTGGGCCCCAGACCCTAAAAAGTGATACTCGAACGAATATGCAAGTATGGGTACTCAAATCAAACGAAATTTTCTCCCGATTTCAAAAATGATATTATTTTTACTCAATTTATTCAAAAAAATAAAATTTTTTTTGAAAAAATCGCGCGATTTTAGGGCCTGGGGGCCAAACTGATCACTTTTTAATTATTTAAAACAAAAAATGAAAATTTTTTGAAAAAATCGCGCGTCTCATTATCCTCCCTAGTGTGACGCGCGCAGGGAAACTTTATTCAGCGAAGCCACCTGCCGCGTCCTATGGAGGAGAAAACCCCTAAGAGCGGCCGCAGGCCGCCACGCAGAAAAACTTTATAAAGCAAGGATTTTCAATATTGTTGCAGTTAAATTAATATTTGCAAAAATGTGTAATGGATAGTTATTTTTTTTTTCATTTTAGGGCCTGGGGGCCAAAGAGGGCCCCGTCCCCCTTAACTCCAGAACAAACAAATTTTCTTTTTTTATTCCGGAGGGGGTCATATTTTGTTTCATTAACATTTGCATTTTTTTTTTTACCCCCTTTTGGGGGTTTAAAATGGCTCTGGTTGCCGCCCTGGTTCACTTATCCAAAAAATAATACTATTTTTGGAATCGGGAGAAAATTTCCTTTGATTTGAATACCCATACTTGTATATTCGGTGGTGTATCAGTTTTTAGGGCCTGGGGGCCAAAGGGGGCCCCGGCCCCCTTAACTCCAGAACAAAAAAAAATTTTTTTTTTATTCCGGAGGGGGTCATATTTTTTTTTTTTTTTTTTTCGTCACGCCCCATAAACTGCACTTTTGCCAAACGCTTTTATTCAAGAATTACGTTTAATTGATCCACTTTAATTTAATTTTAAAACCCTTCTCCAAGAAGGAATGTGTACTGTGGGAGTTTAACCGTCCCACTCTAATTCGAGATTTTTCTTGTTATTTGAGATTTGTAAAATTGCGCCACTCTATTCGTTCCCCAAAAAAATTTAAAAACAAAAATTGTTTTTGTTGAACTGCACCACTCTGTTTTGAGAACAAACCCTTTTTTCGAAATTTTCAAAATTGAATCACTTTATTTTTATTTAAAAAAAAATTTAGCAAAAAAAAAACTTTCCCGGTAAACCGCACCTCTATATTTTTTTTAAATTTTGAAAATTGCGTCACTCTATTTTTCTCCAAGAAAAAATTTCCAAAATAAAGTATATTGTTTTTTAAAATATTGAAAATTGCGCCGCTCTATTTTCTCCAAGAAAAAATTTCAACAAAAACTTTTATTAATTGCACCGTACCAGTTCGTTTTTGTTCCAGAATTTCGTATAAGTGGGCCACTCTATTTTTTTTTTGCTATTTTGAATAAACAGCACCACTCTATTATCATTCAAGAAAAATATTTGTATTTTTTTTCTCGAACTGTACCTCTACTTTACTCGAAATTTGTAAATTGCACCACTCAATTTTTCTTGAAGAAAAAATGTAGCAATTTACTTTTGAATAGCACCACTTTTATTAAAAATATCTTTAAGAAAACTTTTTAAGGATTTTTTTTTTATAATTTGCAATACCGATCCACTCTAAATTTTCCAAAAATTTTGTTGTTAATAATCCACCAGATTGTTTTACCAATTTATAGATTCAAAAAAGATCAACTTTATGAACTTACCGGCACTACACAATTTTCCACAATTGATTTTTAATAGTCCGGTTTGGATACCCTATGTATGACGTCACTGTAATTGTTGATCTGTATTTTACTGCAAACGGTTTTTGTCTTCTATAGTTTTTGTTGTTGTTTTGAGACACCGGCTTTTGTTACACCATGAGGGATTTATATGTAAATTAAATATTAATTACTGTAGTAGTTCATCACTTTATTTGAATTATTAACTTTTTGTTTTAAACAATTTTTTGTTTCATGGGAAAATATGATTTAAAAAAACACTTTTCTTTGGTGACAATAACTTTATACACATTCAATAGTGAAATAAGTTGTTTGTTAATTTTTAGCTTTACTTTTTATTTTCCAATTTTATTCTTTTTATTAATAATTGTTATTCACAAATTAGTTTGTAACTTTTTTTTGTTGCATTCTTCTTGCACTAGAATATTCTTTTTTTTTTTTTTCGTGTGCAGTTGTGTGTGGTAAGAAAACGTTTGCAAATTAAACAAAGATGTTGAGGTAGGTTGCGGTTGCTACTTTGAGTAGTATTTTCTGTTTTTGCATGTACTTATGTCCTAATTGTTGTTCCTTTTATTTTCGTTCATGTAGAATTCTATTAATGGTGACTGTGTTGAATTTGACTATTTTATTAGTGATTGGAGTTTTTAGTGGTACTCTGTTTGTGAAGGTACAATTTAGTGGTATTTTTATCGATTAAATCGATTACTTTTTTATTCTTTTTCGTGTTGCTTCTTTTTAAATTTGACTTCCCTATTTTAACTTAAATATTTTTGAGGTTAAATGTGGTTGATTAATTGGCTGCTTTTTGTATTTGTTTTTATAAAACAAATTTTTTATGGTTAAAGAAATTCTGCCTTTTTTAATTAGAGAAAAAAAAATGTCGCACAAAACACTAATAATCACAGTACATCCCTTTCAAATCCAAGAACTTCAGTATTTTCTTCACGAATAATTTGCCTTGGGGGTTATGTTCAATTGCCGCATACAATTTGAAGCCTTAAGGGGTTTTATGGATGTTGATGAAAATTTTATGTGGAAAATTATGTCTTCCACTCCGCTTGATGATGGATGAGATATTGGTAAGTGTTTGTTCCTTCTTTCTGCTAGGATGAACTCTGAAGTAATCTTTTAAGACAGAACTCTTGTCTGTTTGTTCTGGAGTTGCTGCTTGTAGAGACAACTGCCAATCTTGTTGAAATTTAGTGGACTTTGGTGTCACTAATTTTTCCTGTCCTAGCCTATTCTTGGACTTTATCGAAGGACCATATGTTGACTAGGGTAACTCCCTTGCCAATTTGTGAGTTGTAAATAAAAAAAAGCAAGTAGTTTTCTTTAACTAAAACAAAAGCTTCTTGCTTTATTAACAATTTTATTACGACTAACTCTAAAAACCAAAAAATGGGTACTTCAACGTTAGCTATGTAAATATACATATATGTTTAATTATGTATCTACAAGCGTACTTTAGGTAGAATGCAACAAGGGATATACTGTGTGTTTATTACTGATCATAAACATATGGGGTTTTTGTTGCTTCTTTTTTAGTACGATCATTTCTATTGAACATGGAATCTACGTGAGGTCACGTATATTCTTTTGTATGATAAGAAATGCAGCCTGTAGATAAAAGACCACATATAAGCAGGTATTTAGCTTGTAAGATATTTAGTTTTATTTTAGTATATAAGAATTTTAAATTTGTAAATAAAGAGTTGTTACGATCAAACCACTAACGCACAAGGTTGTGTTTTCATTTCCCGCATTGTGTTGAAGATACACATTCAACATTTTGGTGACTAGCCGACGCTTGAAATGAGCTCGCGCTATTAAAAAAAATATATAATAAAACATCGCTGCTAAAGTGCAGCACATATCAAACACAAATAATAGAAGAAAACCTGTAAAATAAAATGGAGTCAGATATTAGAGCAGTAGAAAATATGGAGTCAGATATTGGAATCTGTAAGATATCATCGGAGCAGCTGAAGAAATGGACATGTCTGGTCCACAGCCTTACAGAGGAGATGCTGCCGTTTATAGAAGGTGACATCATGAAAAAAGTGTATGTTAATTTAATAAGTATTGACAAATTATTTTATAGTTTGAAAAACAATATTTCTGAAGAGAAATTAGGACATGAGAATGAACAGGATCTTGCTCTTATAGAGACAGTGCAAGAACAGGTTCAGAATCAGGGCGTAATCCGACAGTTAAAGTATAGTCTTAATAAATTGGAGACGAAACTGGATAAATTCAGGAAAAAGCTTATTTCAGTAGACATTCTCAAAGAAGAATTTACAATGGCAGAACAAGTTTTCATGAAATATATAGGAAAATATCCGGACGATAAAATGACGGAAAAATTTTACTTTTTAAGGGATTCATATAGAAATATTCCTGGTATTGAAAGCAATGCCAAATCGCTCCCATATATGTTACCATCAATAGATATTCCTTTGTTTGAAGGTGATTATAATAGTTGGGGAACATTTAAAGAATTATTCCAGGAGCTTATTGGAAATACTGAGGTACCTAGTATTCAAAAGATGTTAGTTTTAAAAGCAAAACTAAGAGGAGATGCACTAAAATGTATAAAGAATATTCCAATTAGTGGAAATAATTTTGATATAGCATGGGATATATTAGATAAAAGATTTACTAATAATAGATTTTTAGCAACCCATGCTTTTAATAAATTTATTCATGCGCCCTACACTGTGGGTGCTTTGGAAAGTGTTGGGCAGATCAAAAATATAGTGGAGGAAGGTATACAAATCCTTAACATAGTAGGACTTAGTGCGGAGGAAAAATTCGAAGCACTAGTGACGTATATGATAGAGGGAAAGTTAGAAGAAAACCTAAGAATAGATTTTGAATTGTCGTTAAATTCATCTAAGGAAATCCCTAACATAAAATCAATGTTAGACTTTCTAGACACAAGATATTATGCACTAGAAGCGTGTAAAGTATTTGGAGAATACGAAATAAAAGAAAACTACGAAGGTAGTGTAAATAATATTATGCCGAAGTGTATTATGGGATGTAGTTCTCTGCATTTTCTAAATCAATGTTCCAAATTTAGGAAAGAAGACCTAAAATCGAAATGGAAAATTATTAGAAAAAATAGATTGTGCAAGCAATGCTTAAATAGCGGGCACAAGAGCAATTCATGCAATTATTTGCATTGTAGAAAATGTAATATGGATCACCATACAGCTCTTCATAGAAAAGAAACTGCTAATACATTAAACAATTTAAAAAGAAAACCAAAAGTACCACAGGGAAAGGTTATTAGAAATAGTAACAAATCGCATGATGGGAAATTCGTTAAAAGCAGTTTAAAAGAAAAGAACATCAAAAATTCCAAAAAGACAGACAAAGCAAAATCTACGAAACCAGTAGTTTGCGGATTAAAAATATCAGGTAGAACCGAGCATAAAAATATATGTAGTTTAGGTACAGAAAAGAGTACTGTTAAAAATAATGAGCATAGGGAAGATCGTGAAAATAAACGTAGTAATTTTCATAAGACGAAAATTAAATTTAAAAATACAAATCACTTAGTGTGACCAAAAGGTCTCACGGGTGGCGGGGTCACCAGCTTTAGCCAGTGAACTTCAGTTATAAAGAATATAATAACACTTATAAAAAGATACTTCCCATAGATGTAAAATAAAATAGTTTCGAGGAAACAGAAGCTAATTAATAAGATACTAAATTAAGAAAATATTGTATTTTTAATGATTTATGCAAATTAATCTAATTTAAGTTAAATCTAACAACAAATTATTAATTTTTATTGTGGTTTAAAACAAATGTTGTCGAACAGAATAATATTTCTAGACTTGAATACAGAAAGTAAACAAGAAAATATTCTGCGAAACATTATGAATAATTAAAATGCCTGAAATCAGACCACTGTACACAAAAGATACATAATTAAAACGAAGATATGAAAAAAGCAATTAAAATATAGTTTTGAAAGAGTACAATCTTTCAAGGCGGGCAGAATGTTTAATTATGTATCTACAAGCGTACTTTAGGTAGAATGCAACAAGGGATATACTGTGTGTTTATTACTGATCATAAACATATGGGGTTTTTGTTGCTTCTTTTTTAGTACGATCATTTCTTTTGAACATGGAATCTACGTGAGGTCACGTATATTCTTTTGTATGATAAGAAATGCAGCCTGTAGATAAAAGACCACATATAAGCAGGTATTTAGCTTGTAAGATATTTAGTTTTATTTTAGTATATAAGAATTTTAAATTTGTAAATAAAGAGTAGTTACTATCAAACCACTAACGCACAAGGTTGTGTTTTCATTTCCCGCATCGTGTTGAAGATACACATTCAACAATATATATATAAAAAAAATGGAAAAAATGGCGCCACATTTAGTTCCAGGAGAACTGGCAAAAAAAGATTGACTCTCCTTGAGTTATTTAAAATGTTTTACAAAAAAAGAGAAATTTAAGAGAATTTAAGTTAGTATAAATTGGGTTTCGCTGAAAGACTATCTTAACCCTTATTGTCCTGTTGAACTGGGTTCAACACTTTTAATTTACGTAATTTTAAAATTATATTTTGAGTTACAGTAGAAAAGTGCCGAATTTCCAAATATATCGCATTTTAAAAGAATAGACTACTTGATATTTACTATTATACAGATAAGGCTCCATAATATTTTACATGCTGTCAAAGTATGCTTAATTAGCATTCACATTTGTAGCGCCATGGGTTAAATCATATCTTTTTTACATTTACAAGCAAATTTTAAAATTATTAGCTATTATTTGCAAAATACTATAATTATTTCAAAAGACGTATTAGTTTTATTACTTTTCTTATAAAAATATGTCGCGTGCTCCCTTAATATAATGTCATCTTCATATTTTTCACACTGTTTGCCACGTATGTTCAATTTTCTGTCACTTTTTCTTTCACTTCGGTGGTTATGAGATTTTTTTTTCATTGAAAGAATTTGAATCCAAAATGGTACGATGTTTTTACAAAACCGTAGTGGAATTTTAAAATGCACTTAAAACTGTAATACAAAAATTTGTGTTGTTTTTCAGAAATTATCAATTATTTTTGATAGTTATCACTTGCATTTCAGAAATAATGAATTGGGTTTCAAATTTATAAATTGTATTTCAGAAAATAATAATTGATATTCATATTAATTGATTTTTATATTTATCAATTGTATTTCAGAAATTATAAATTGTAATTAGCCATCCTTCACGCAGAAAAAAGGCACTTTTGAATATGTTTTTTGATATAATGTTTGGGACATACACACATACATATAATAAACATATATACACTTAGGTCTCTTTTTATGCGGTTTATTTTTATGCGGATTTGAAGTTATGCGGTTTTAAAATCAACTTTTTTTTTTTTTGTATTATGGTTTTCATTGAGTTTTCATAATTATTTTGCCGTTTTAAACGTTTTTCAACGTTGGTATCTCTACTGCATAGTAACTTTCAATATTTAAAAGCAATTTGAATTTGTACTTTAATGATATGTTCGCGAATTTTGGGATTCCCCGTTTTAAATTACCTAATTTCGTGTGTTATATTTTGGTCATTCAACCTGAGTGTAATTGAGTCATTGATATTGTTACATGAAAAGTAGAAGGTTTCTGTTTTAATTTGTATTGTACACATTTTAAAATTATTTTTAAAAATATTATTTTTTGTAAAAGGTAAGTGCTACTACATATGTCTGCTTAAAGGACTGAAATGTAATTTTTTATATTTTTTAGTGTTTTTCTTCTAGAAAATGGATACAACTAAGAAGAAGAGACAATCTATTTCTTTAGAAACTAAGATGGAAATACTTAACCGTATAGAAAAAGGTGAAAGATATGCTTCTATTGGAAGACATTTTAAAATTGGTGAGTCTTCAGTAAGAGCAGTTAAAAAAAATGAAGCTCAAATAAGAAAATCGGTTAGTTCTGGAACAGAACTTAGTTCAAAATTAGCATCCTATTCTCGAGATTCCGTTTTGGAAAAAATGGAGCGAGCTCTAATAATATGGATTGAGGATCTAACCAATAAAAAAATACCTATTAGTAGTTACTTAATTGTAGAAAAAGCTCTCATTTTGTACAAAAAAATTAAAGAATCGGAACCTTCCACATCTAAAGAATTTTCGGCAAGCAAAGGGTGGCTTACCGGATTTTTAAAGAGGAATGCACTTCATAACATTCAAATTAGAGGCGAAACTGCATCAGCTGATGAAGACAGTGCCAGAAACTATCCCGAAAAACTAAAAACGATTATCGAAGATGGTGGTTATTGCGCACATCAGGTTTTTAATGCAGATGAAACTGGTTTGTTCTGGAAAAAAATGCCTAATCGTACATACATAGCAAAATCCGAAAAAAAAGCTAGTGGGTTTTAAGGCCAGCAAAGATCGAATAACTTTTTTACTATGCAGTAATGCTTCTGGTGATCGAATGTTAAAACCACTGGTAGTAAACAAATTTTTAAGACCACGAGCTTTAAAAGGCAAGGATTTAAAGCGATTACCCGTACATTGGATGGCTAATTCCAAAGCCTGGGTAACAACCGCAATTTTTACTGAATGGTTTATTAATTGCTTTGTTCCCGAAGTTGAACTTTATATGAAGCAAAAAGGTTTGCAATTTAAAGTTTTGCTTATTGTGGATAATGCTCCTGGGCATCCACACATCGAACATAACAATGTGAAGGTAGTATTTTTTCCACCCAATACCACAAGTATTCTCCAACCATTAGACCAAGGAATTATTTCTACGTTTAAAAAATATTATATTAAACGTACGTATAAATTTATAGTCAACAAAATTGAAATCGAATCATTACCGCTAAATGAGGTATGGAAAAAATTTACAATTTTTGACTGCATAATTCATGCTTCATCAGCTGTCTCAGACATAAGACCACACACTTTAAATGGTTGCTGGAAAGCGACCTGGCCTGAGTGTGTTTGAAAGTAATGCAGAAACTGAAACATTAACAATATCTGAAGACATCATAGCATTGGCGCACCAAATCGGAGGGGGGGATTCGACGAACTAAATCTCAATGATTTGGAAGAATTGCTCGAGGATATTCCTTTAAGTGACGATGAAATTGTTAATAGCATCACTACAGAAAATGATGAAAATTCAGAAAGTGAATGTGAAGAAGACATTATAGCACCTCTCAATGGTCAAACGGTTGGAAAAATTCTTCAGATAGCAACTGAGTTACAAAATCAAATCCTTCTGAACGAACCAGATACTGAAAAAGCCTTAAAACTCAACAGAGAAATTTGTAACCTTATGTCAGGATATCGTGAACAACACAATCAGTTAAAAAAAAATACAACTCAAAAATTAATGACAAATTATTTTGAGAAAACAGATCAAAATATTCCAAATATAGATTGTATTCGTGGTCCGACCATATCAACTGCTAATGTTTGTCTTATTTCATCTAGCGATGATGATTTGATTGGTTCCTCTAGCGATGAGGGTAATTTTCCACCAATTCAAAGCGGATCCGACCCTTACCAATTAGTGATTCCGATAATATGTAATGTCTCACTTTTATGTATCAAATTTTAATTTTATATTTTATAAATGAATTTTTTAATTTTTTGTTCGTACTTATTTATTTTTTAACTCTTATAAAACTGGTTTAACCAGATAAATGTGAAAAATGAACTGTTTTCCCCCTTTTTAATGTGATTTTTATAAAAAAATAAATGAATTGTTTTTGGTTATTTTTTATCTTGTGACTTTTTTTATGCGATTTTGATCTAATTTTTACACCTAAATTTGAAGTTATGCGGTTTTCCAACTTTTCCGAACGAATCATCCATTTTGTGTGAAAATGGAGTCTTTTTTATGCGGATTTCGTTTATGCGGTTTTTTTTGGAACGCATCTACCGCATAAAAAAAGACCTGAGTGTATATATATATATATATATATTTGCAGCCAACCATATATATGTTTAGCGGTAGTCTTTTCACTTTTTTTTGGATATAATGTTTGGGACATACAAACATACATATAATAAACATATATATTTGCAGCCAAACATATATATGTTTAGCGGTAGAGTCTTTTCACTTTTTCACTGCAGGCAAACATAATTATAGTGGAAATGTTCAGAAAATGTCTAACAGTGTGAACTTACAACTTAAAATAAAAAAATGGATGACGACATTTCCATTAAGAAACCTGCGTCATAGATTGCAGCTATGAGCCAACTGACTTGATGTTTCGTACCCAGTCGCCAAGAGGCTCCCAGTCGCCAACAGGCTCTAAAGCCGGGAAAAAACAACACCCAAACAAGGATCCTACCGCAAAAAGGTGCAATCCGTGTGGTCACACGAAAGTATTATCAAACTGTAAGAGGAAGTTGAGGTGCGGCGAAATTTATGGGATGCTGGTTTCGCTGAGTATAAAGTTCCCAAAGATTTTTTAAGGCAAGAGGTCGCAGATACCATCCAAATAAGTGTGAACGATTGCAAAGGAAAATGGGCAATCTCCGCACCTCTTTCAACTGCAATTTGCAAAAATATTTTGTCTTCTAATACATATGCAGCTAAAATCGTTGCAATTGCTTTTTTTGTTCCATGACAATTAATATTATTACTTTTTAAATTTAATTAAACACACAATTGACAATTAATAATTTCTTTCAAATGCTTTGACAGTTCTGGCAACAGACAGATTTGGCAATTTTTGCCATACAAGAATCTGACAACCGTGTGAACTGACAATTTTCGTTGGCAGATAAATTTATTGTTTGACAATTTTTCATTGTCAGTACATTGCCAGCACATTGCCAGATCTTACAATATTGTAAGTTCTGACAATCGTCTGTACATAGCTTTAGCGACCCTAAAAAGTTTATTTTACAAATTGTTTTGTTTTTATATTTCTATATTTCAAAGTCTAGAAAAAAGATATTATATTTAATATACAAACCAATTTTTTTTTTAAATAATCGTGGTATTAAAGAAAATACAAACGAATAATGCGTCAACAATTGTAAAGGTACTTACCTGCAAATAAACATTGTGAACCTTTACACCATATACGTACCTATTATAAATACCCCCAATATATTTTTACTTTGAAATACATTTTATAATTTCTGAAAAACCATTGAATATCCTGAAAAACAATTGAGAACTTATTAAATTGTTTAATAATTTCTGAAACACAATTGATATTTTTTAAAATACAATTAATTATTTTTGAAATTCAAGAGGAACTTCGTGGAAAACTATTGATCGTTTTTCAAATGCAATTACTAAATTCTGAAATGCAATTGTTAAATCCAGAATACAATTGATGATTTCTGAAAAACAATTAATAAAATCAATTAATATTTTCTGAAGTAAACTAAGACCGTACTTTGTCTTTTTTACAAGTTTGATATAATTTTAATTAAAAATAAAAAACTATGTTTTTTCTACCTCTATAGAATATTTGTTAGGACAATATCCTCATAAAGAAATAAAGAGTATGGCCTCGAACTTGAATAATTTTCATTATTTAAAACTCTAATAATAACTTTAAGGAAAGTTGCTGGTTTTCTTATTAAATACGTTTTTATTTAATAAACAACAAAACTCCGCGTGTCACTAGTGGCTATGTTTTACAAATGCTGTATATTTGGAAATTCGCCGCTTTTGTAATGTAACTCAAAATATAATTTTAAAATTATTTAAATATTTAACAGAAAGTTATGAGGTAAATTTTAGTCTTTGGGTGTTCCAAAATAACGGCAATAAATTTTTAAATTTTGAAATTTTCGACAATAAATTTTTGAAAATAAAAATTAAAAAAACGTCGAAATATATTTTTTCTTTTTCTATTTACATATATATGGAAACCTAAAATGCAAAGGGACGTACCCAACCTATTTAATTTTTTACAGGAGAAGCAAAAAACGTCCACAGATATTTAAACAATATCGTCAATAGTGTTAATCATAGAACCAAACAATTTCTTGTAGAAATGCAGTTCGATGCAGTGCTTCACAATCACTTATCTTATATATTTTACAGGGCAACGAAACAAATGCTAGAAAACAAAAACATATAAGATTCGAAATTTCAAAAGTTTAAAGATATATAAAACCTCTATTTTTATCGTAGAAGTTCAACATTTTGTGAAGGCAGGTAGTTTAGCCAAATAAATCATAAACAATAAAACTGGTTTTTGAAAATTTGTCCGTTAAGCCCTTTTGCATTTTAGGTGACGATATATAACTTTTATTAACTTAAGATTAAACAATATATTGAATTTGTTGCAAAACCCCGTCTCAGCAATCCCATTACGACCCATTTTGACCGCCTAGCTCAGGGACGTCAGGGGGGGCTCGACCGATCATATGGGAAGAGGGCAGAACAATAAAATTTCTAACAAAAAAAAACACTAACAAAATTAACACTCAAAATCATAATATAACTACAAAAATACAAAAGAAAAACAAAAAAAACATTACATTTAAACCCACACAAAATTCCCATTATACTAAACAAAAACTAACACTGAAAACCCTATAACACTAACTATAAGAATTTACCAAAAGAATACAGACAGACCAATACACCCACAATATTAAAGATTGACTAACAGATATATACAAGGACAAAAGATGTTACTTGCCCCACTAGTAGCCCACCCTGCCTTGATAACCTAACCTATTTCTCTCCAGGTTATCCCAGTAACAACACAAAACACTAGTCACCCTACATACTTACGTCAACACACATTCTAACACTTTTAACCAGACATTATCTTATTAATGTCAACCAAATAAGAACATAATTTCTTTTAAATTTAATATTATAACAAACGATTATTATTTTATTGGAGGATATATGAAGGTAAGTAAAATAAAAAAAAATATATATGGAAAAATAAAAGTAAGTAATATTTGAAATAAAATTAAAAATGGTTGAAAACTAAAAGTAAGTTAAAATAAAAAAAAACTCAATAATTAACAAGAATTAAAACACTCATAAAATCGCTATAAGCAACAAAAAAACAGTCCCAAAATTCCAAAAATTCCCTGACCCAAATTATTGGTCTTAAAATTCACGTTTAGCCTAACCTAAATGAGAGAGCTCTCTAAAATAGGGTAAAATATTACGGGACAATAAAAACTTCCGTAGACGCGCACAAAAAGGGAACCAGTGTGAGTTTTGGGCTCACAAAAAAAATTTACACACACTAAACTAACACTAAATCCTCCTAACAATTTAACCTTAAATTTAACAAAAAAAAATAATACTACTTGCTGCTTCCTTTTCCTTTTTTTTCCAAAATTTTGTTTGAATCACTGGAGCACCTTTACATCACTGTCACTTTAAATTGCACAAGACTCACCAAATGTTTATTGCAGTTCCTCTTTAATTTAAAGGCCCTTCGGCTGACCAAGCACCAAACAGGAACAGGTAGTTTAATTCAAAAAGAATCCACAAAAAGGTAGTTTGCACTCTACTGGCCAAAATTCTTCTGGTTTTGTAGCAAAACTCAATCCAGACAAAAAGCATCAATTGTATTCTACAGCCTACCGAATCACAGGAGACCTTGGCACTTCCTGGTATTTTCGTCAAACAAAATGGCTGTTGTCCTCTGTATTTTCTAACACAAAATGGCAGCTATGGCTATCACCAACCTTAGTAATTTGATCCTCAGACAAACTGTGAGCTATGGCAATTGCAATTTCTGTTGAGCCCTGATCCTCAAAAAGTATTCCCTTAATCTTCTTTGGGAGGTATCTTCACTTGCTGGCTCCAAATGTTTTTTTTTTTTTATAATTAGCGCCGTGATGTTGTGCGTATACAATTGGGAACTCAAAACGTTCCGTCTCACCAAAATGTGTACTTGACGCACGCACGATTCAAACAGCAATCCCTTCTCTCAAAAATTTTTAAAACCGCCAAGCCATTATACCTTCCAATAAACCTTAAACCCGCCCACTAATTCTACAAACCGCTATACTATAATCACTGCTCTTCTATCCTTAATTAACTATTAGATTTATAACTATTTATCCTATTTTAACTCATTATACGTAAACTTATTCTCACGAGATTTTCTAGTTTTTTCCATGTAATAAAAAAATTACGCCATATTGACAAGAAATGGCTTCCCCAAGCCAATGAGCCATCCCTTTCTCCCCCTTTGGCATCAACCATACACTCCGTTAATTTTTTTTTTATTAAATTATAAATTCGACTTGGTCAAAATTAATAAAATTAAATTTCCACTACGTTAAATTTTCTTAAACCTATCTTTGATTCCCTTTTCATCCCCTAAATCATTTTATTTTCTTTCAATACTCTAATTATTGGCAACTCCTCCTATTCCACATTCGCATTCAGCAAAAATAAAACAGCTGTTTTACTCTTACGCGTTACCACCACTGGTGGTTATCGACATTAACCCCTTGAGACCAAACATGCCGCTACAAATCTTTCGATTTTCAAATGCCCGTCTGCAGAAAAGTGAAAGAGCGGTCAAAATTATATTCCTCGCAGCCCAACGTAGGCAAACGCCCACACCCTGAGACATTAAACTCATGCCTCACCGACATGAATAGCCGGGCAACACTCCTAATCTGTTTACAAACGGAATCCCTAAAATCGCTGGAATTTCCTAATTTCAAAGATCTGGCATCCACAAATCGTTCAACAAAACATCAAAACTTGGTAGCACTATTCCTACATCTCCATTCACAATAGTATAAAAAAAACAATCTGGCATCATCGTTACTGTCAATTTCATTGACCACGCCAGATTTTTACAATTTCCGTCAACGAGAAAAAAAAAAAAACGCAACACGCGTAGTAAAAAAAAATAAAGAAACGTGAAAAATAATAATAAATTTTAAATAACCAAAAAAAAAAAAAACTATTAAACACTCAGAACTAAAAAAAACTCAAAACAAGTGTACGCATTTAAAGTGGTTTTATTCTTTTTTGTACTTTATACCCTCCACAGTGTATACCTTACAAATGACACAAGCAAAAAAAAACGCATACAAAAAAAAAATTACAAATTGTAAAAAAAATTATTTTTTTTTTTGTGAGGTGAAAACATCTTTTTGGATGTAACAAAAATATTCTTTTGTGGTAAAATGAAAAAAAAAACGCTATTATTGATGTACCAGGCGACAATATGAAATTGTACTATGTACATTCACACCAATGAGTCCCCATGTTCCACTACACATATCGTAGGCTCATCACTGGGTTGACCAAACGCCACAACTACATCCCATCATTTGTGCGAACTACACACCAAAAAGTTGAATTCAAGAAAAACGATAAAGAAGGTTTGCACCTACACTCAGGGAATTGAGCAGGTAGAAACTACTGCAAATGTGCCTTAAAACAACGACGAAGTAAGTATAAAAAACGATGGCTACATTTGCCGTAAAAATAACCATCGTAATTATCACTAACTATAAAAAAACTGTTACGTTAGTAAAAATAACTCTCAAAACCATACAAAACAACTAACGAAATATTACTACTTATCCCAATCATTGTTCTATTTTGCGGAACTGAGTAGATTCCGATAAACTAAAAAGTATTAAATATGCTATGTGCAAAGGGTGGTAAGTTTTACATATTGAAAATTTGAACTTTGGGACACATTGTGCAATTTTTTTATGTCCCTTCACAACAGAACAAATGAGCGTCGCCTTATCTTGTACAAAAGTAATGCATATCGCCAGTATTACTGCCATTGTTAAGTCCTAATTATTATTGTGCCTTGGCCAAATCAATAATGAGCTGACGATACATCACTCCACCAAAACACATCGGAGATGTAAGACGCGCGACGTTCAGCCGATAATCGGCCGCCGCCAAAGTAAAATGTCACATGATTTCCCCTCTTTTCAGGTTTACAACTGCTAATTCTATTCAACACGTCCTAGTGTAAGGACTTTTAATAAACCTTAACCAACAAAAAAATTCAAATGCCAATAACGATTTGTAAGTTTCACCGCCTTGCAAAACAGAGGACAACAAGTATGCCACCCCTTTTTAAAACAACTACAAGCAAACAACACTTATTTCAACATAACAATACCCAGCTATCACCGGGATAAAAAAACAGGTAAGATCAAGGCCTCAAAAGAACCTAAAATTTATGAATTATTTTAAATATTTAAAAATAACCATAATTTGGCATTTAATTATTAACTCAATGTTCTCAAACGTATAGGTATTAATGAATCCAATATTCTTCTCACTTAATGATGAAATTTTGCAGCCCTTCTAGAAAAAACATCAATATCAATTTCCTTTTTAAATTTAATCTTCTGAAATTTCAATACATTCCAGAAATTTGAATCTTTTAAAGAATTAACCCTATTACTCCCTATTCAGAAACATTCCATACATTTAATTTAACAATTCACATATACAAAACAAATACTGAAAGGTTCAATTCTCTTCAAGTTCTGGAAAATTATAAAACCAATAATTTTGGACTTTCGTAGCCTAATTAATTACTTCCCCACACAGACATTAAATGAATGCAATCATTGATTGCAAGTAATCTTTCCATACTTTTCAAATTTTTTTTTTTTTTTTTTTTTTTTTTTTTTTTTTTTTTTTGAACCAAACGTTCAATAAACCATCGAATGCACTTGCGTGCTACGCAACATAACTTAACATCCATAGTTAAAAATTAATCAAACGGTCGTACCTTCACAAAACTACAGATTCATAGCAATCGAGTATTAATCTAATATTCGTTGATGACTCTGTAGTAAATGAATAGTACAACCAACAAATCTTAGACCATGGTAAAAGAATTATGGTTGCATCATGCTTTCGTCTATACATAAAGTATAGAAAAAAGTATTTTCATTAATATTCAAAATTCGAATTCTCATTCCCCAAACCCATAAATTTAAAATTATGACAATAATTTTAAACATTAAACATAAATTTTAATTTAAAATAACAAAGTTTACGATTTAAACTCTTATTTCTTTACGAACGAAATTCGTCTGTGTGGCGTAAAGGTGGTGAAAAATCAAAACAATCAAAACTATCATAAAATATGCAAATACGACACCTAACAAAAACAAAAGAACCAACCTACAAAACATTAACAACTCAATTTAAAACAAAACCAGTACCCAAAGAGTACATTCACAAAAAAAAATCTAATCTTTCAGCCTAGTTCAATGAATTGACGATCATTTAATTAAAACAATTCTATTTCTTTTCAGATTTCTTTCTTTTATAAACAAGGAGAGAAGATATCTGAGCAGACAACCAGTTTGATGAAGATTATCATGTGTAGCTGACAACTATACAAAAAAATTTGTTGAAATTTGGTTTTGTCTATCTCTACAGGTGTAAAGTCCTAAGGAAAAATTATCAGGATCTTCAATACCAGTCAGGACCGTTTAGCGATTTTTATTCCGTTTTCAAGAGGTTATTCTACGGGAAGTATTATAATTGTAATTTATGACAGGATATGGTACTTTGTTAAAAATATATTTTCCTTTTGTTTCAGGTACATATTTAACTGGCAATTTCAAGAATTAAAACTAGTATTGCCTCAACACATTTCAAGGGTTCATATCTACAATATCACCGTTTTGAAAACATAAAAAAAACTTTCCACAACGCAACATATAAGCAAACAACCCGAGTAAAAATTTGTAAAGAGGGACAGCACAAACAATCAATAAAAGTGTATAAATAAAAAAATAATTGGACTATAATTGTAAGTATTGCACGACCTCTTAAAAACTAGTATCACAGATTATTGCTTCAAGTCTTTTGCGTGGAAAATTCCAATCTTTTTACCCTGAAGTGTTTCGACTTCATACATGTTATTGCCTACAACATTTAGTACCCTACATTTTCTAAATTTTGGAGCAAATTAGCATTAAAGTTCTTCTTAAAGTCGCTTTGGACAAAATTTCTGAGGAATATCTCCTGACCTGGTGTAAAACTAACTTCCCTGCTACGTTTATTATACTGTTTTTCGCCCTTTTCGTATGCCTTGTGTAAATTATCTTTAATTGATTCTCTCATTAATTGTAAGTTATCCTTTCTCTCTAGAACATCGATATCTGGTTCACCTAAAGATAATAACTTTCGGGCAAGTGCATAATCAGTTCCGCTGTTAAACATTTGCTGGCCAAATAAAGCCATGTAAGGGCTTGTTCCAATTGCCTCATGTATCGAGCTACGGTATGCACACTCTATCTCTGTTAAATGGGCATCCCAATCACGGTGATCATTTTCCATAAAAGCTCTGATACCAGAAAGAACGGACTGATTCACCCTTTCAGATGCATTTGATTGTGGACCATAGTGCGGTGTTTTCATGTGGTTAATTTTAAAAGAAGAGATCATTTGTTGGAATTCCTTGGATATAAATTGTTTGCCATTATCTGAGTGAATGATTTCTGGAGTGCCAAAACGTATGAAATACAAAACGAACTAAATAATCTATAATCTGTTTTGAAGTGGCTTCTTTAATTGGTTTTTAAAAATACAAATTTTGTGAAATGATCCAAAACGATAAAAATATAGGCATTGCCACGTTTTTGACCTGGGGTATTTGCCTAAAAAGTCGATATACAATTTTTTGAAAAGGACGGTAAGTCACTACTCATTCCCCATTTTGGGTCTCATTTCAAAATTTGATGATTTAGTTTCTTTACAGATTCTACAGTTCTTTATATAATTTTTACATGTAAGACCATTTTAGGCCAATAATAAAACTGCCTGATTCTGTTTAGAGTTTTTGAAATACCACCATGTGAAACGGTTTCTAAATCATGAGCCTTTGAAATAATTGTAGTGACTAAATTCTCAGGTACCCATAATTTCCACTCCAAACCACTATCATCTCTAGAAATGAAGTTCGTTTATAAACCATACCATTATCTATTTTTAGGTCAGGTAAACTATTACTATTTCCTTCTATATTTTTAATCAATTCTAAATATTCCAGGGAATCAAATTCTGTTGTTTCAAAATCTAATACTTCAACTTCTTCTACCTCTAGATCCTCAACTGATCGTGATAGCATATCAGCGACTATATTTTCTGAGCCCTTTCTATGCTCTATCTGGAAATTAAACGCCTGTAACTGAAGGGACCAACGTGCCAACCGACCACTCAAATCCTTGAGTGTCATAAGCCACTTTAAACTGGCATGATCGGTGATTATGGTAAAGGCATCAATTCCACGTAAGGCCTAAATCTTTTAACAGCCAGGGACTGCTGCCAAACACTCTTTTTCGGTGACCGTGTAATTTTGCTGTGCTCCATTTAATTTCTGCGAGAAGAAAGCAATCGGCCTTTCACAATTGTCGTCATCCTTTTGGAAAAGTACCGCTCCAACACCAACGTGTGAAGCGTCACACCTGTATAAAGTAAGGGCGCTTAAAATCGGGGTGTACCAGAACCGGTGCTGTTGTCAATGCCCTTTTCAGTTCCTGGAACGCATTCAATGCTTCATCTGTCATATTAACTTGGTGCCTTTCTTCAGAGTGTCGCTAAGTGGTGCAGAAATCACAGCGAAGTCCTTTATGAACCTCCTGTACCACCCAGCTGTTCCTAAGAAGCTCCTGACTTGCCGCGGTGTTCTAGGAATCGGTATATTTTCAATGGCCTCGATTTTCTGTGGATCGGTGCGCAATGTTCCTCCTCCAATTACAAAACCCAGGTATTTAAGCTCCTTAAAACAAAAAATACTTTTTTTCATACCAATTGTTAAATTTGCCCTTTCTCAAACAGGTCGCAACCTCTCTCAACAATAGCATATGGGTGTCAAAATCTTTGGATATTATAAGTAAATCATCCAAATAGATGAATACATTATTTTTTCAATTTCTGAGGAATGACTTTGTCCATAAGACGGCAAAGTCTTTGCGCCGCATTACAGAGACCAAATGGCATCACTGTATACTGGTAATGTGGCCTACCCGGTATTGTAAAAGCGGTTAACTCTCTGCATTTTGGCTCTAGATCTATTGCCAAAAGGCGAATTTTAAATCTACACTACTGATATAAATGGTCTCATCTATTCGGCTTAAAATACCCTCAATATTTTGAATCGGATACGCATCCTTAACGGTGAGATCATTTAATTTACGAGCATCTAAACATAGGCGATTTTTGCCAGGCTTGCAAACCAGTGTTACCCTACTGTTCCAGGGACTCTCACTTTCTTCGATGACACCTAACTCTAGCATTTTATCAATTTCCTCGTAAAGAAGTTCCTGGACCTTTCGGTGAAACGGGGTAATGTCTTTCTTTAAAAGGCACAGAATTTGGAATCAATTTAATATCGTGTTTTTCTAGGTGAGTTTTACCTAATCCATTATCCTCAAAGTCTCTAAATAGCTTTTTGGTTTGTTCCAGTTGTTCTTGCTGTTGATGACTCAATTTATATTGCTCGGGAGCCTGTTTTCTGTCGATTTTAAATTCATCGACAATTTTTCGATATCAATTTCTTCAACACCAAGAACATCTGGAGCTAAATCAAATTTTCGCCAACAATCTATACCCTAAGTAAACATTTTGCTCCAAGGAAACGACACAATAAAAGAGAATACTTTGTTCTTTACCACGGAATTTCACCTGAAGCTTAATTTTGCCACAGACTTTATGTGCTCTGCCTCCTGCTGTCCGAACATTGGAATAGTATCTATTTGCCTTGACTCCAATTTGTTCTAATAATTCTAAACAATTTTTGCCTAACAAACTAACAGATGCACCAGTATCTAATAAACCTTTTACGCTCTTATTTTCTAGTAAAACATCTGCAAAAACCCTAGGATCGTTTTCGTAAAATCTATCAACTGATTCAACTGAAGCTATGACAGCTTTTCTAATGGCCTTCCTACTTTCGTACCTAGATCTGGCTTTTACATATTTGGACTCAGCACACTCCAGAGGTTCCGAATACTCGTTGGCCAAATTCGATTCCTAACAGCTATATAGTTTTTCACCTATCCTCATAAGATTTTATTTCGATTTATTATTTTTTAATGGTAAAGTATCGTTCCTAACCTTTTTTATTTAAAATATTAAATTCTGTGTTAATTACAGGTGAACTAAAATCAGTCATGGTGCCTATGGTTTTGGTTGCGCAGGACGTTTTGTGGAGCGTGACGATCCCGCTGCTTGCCATGCTCCTCCGAGCGTTTCCGGGTGACATTTTGGGCACTTAGGAAGCACTGTTATCCTCTAAACACACTTATAGCAAAAAATGTTTTGACTGCTGATTCGCACTCCATATATGTATGGCCAGAGATTTTGCAGTTCCAGCACTTCAACTCCCTCTTCTCCCGCCTGAGCCACTGCTTCACTACAACTACGTCATCATCATCCTCATATTCAGGTATCATGTCATCAAACTGAACTTCGCTAACGTTTCTGCGAGCATTATACCGTAAGTTTTGCGATGGTGGAATGGTTCGCATATCGCGGATTGGGAATCTCCTTTCAATTTCCTTGCACTCTTCTCTGAGTTGCTCTATATTATAGATAGCCATAGGGTAAACCATTCTAGCTAGATTTTCTCTCAGCTTCTTTTAATATCTTAATCATTTCATAATCAGGTATGGGACTACGTAATTCTTGACCTTAATGTTAACATGATATGAAAATATGTATCTAAAGACTCGTTAGACTTGTTGTCTTCTCTCTACTAATTCACGCATAACTTCAAAATCGCTACGGTTTGACTGATATTGTCTTAAAGACTAAAACGTAGAGTTGGCCAATCTAAATTATTTCGGTTGCTTGGTGTGTTTAGCATTAATGTTATTTTATTATATTAGTACTAACATTAATATTATTAGTTTTTAGAAAAAGCCAAAACCACTCTCTAGCTTGTCCTTTAAAAGACAATGAAAATCTCTGATAACTTCGGGCCATGGTATACCGTAATGAGTTTTCATATACTACTCGACACGAAACACAAATCCTCAATACCTGTTGTATTCATCGTGCCATCAAATACAATATCCCATTTGTCTATCCGAACCCTACCTTCTACTGGTTCTACATTTATATTTGGTTCATAACCTGTAACAACGGTACCGCCGTCTAACATACTAGAGAACCTGGTCGCATCGTCCCGGCCTCTGCGAGCCCGAGGTATACGATCCTCAAATCGTCCTCTTAAACCATCAAATGCATTGGAACCGCTTGGTCCATTTACACCATTAAAATCAGCTAAATCCAATAAATGTGAATCCATCACAATCGGTTGCCTGTGAGCTCCGGTGAACGCATTATCGCCATCGACAGATGTAAGCCCACTACTACCCACAGGAATTTTTTCCGTGCAGATGCACTACTTCTACGCGACTCATTATTTTCCAAATTATCTTTGGGCAAATTATTAGATACGTTACGGAGGGGTTTAATAGCCATCTCCATATCCTGCCTAAATTTGACCAAGCTTCCCTCATTGTAGCGTGTAACCATTGTGACATTTCTGCCCTTAAAACTTGGCCATAATTCTCCTGTGCTCTTCGCACAGCCTTATCTATAGTATGCCCTATATTACCAGGTAGCCTATCAATCTCATCCTCAATATCGATTAGGTCCCTACGTTCTTGATTGGTTGAGATTTGTGGAATAGGAGGGTTTCGTGGCACTGCGCCAGTTCCAATACCCCCTGCTGCTTGAGATGTGCCATCGTTTGTCTCACGGTTTTGCACCCTGTTAATCGTATTTGATAAATCATGAATATTGGGGTCCATATATATTTGATTAGTCGGTGTATGCATAACCGGTCGACGATTTTCATCGAAGTGCAACTGCCTTTTGCCCTTCGAGTTATCGTTACTCATCTTAAAAAAAATTTTATTTTCCAGTTTTTCTTTTATTTAGGGAATCAAAAAAAATATTTAAAAAAAAACTCAATTTAACTTATTTGATTCTTCCTTCTTTTTTCGCAAAAAATTTAACTAAAACTTCTCTTTATAATAAACATTTCAGTGTGTTGACAAAATATGTTTCGGGTGACCAAATTAAATTTTATGAGTTGTACGAACCCATTTCTAATACTAGTTTCCTAAATCTATTATCACAATCTTAATATTGCATCTAACCCATTCCATATTATCCTAATCTATATTGCAAAAATCCCATTTAACCAGACAGTGCGAACATTTGTCGTTCAACGCAAAAGGTCACTGCCCTAAATTTTTATAATGAAGCTACGTAGCTCTAATCTTGTCCACGGCCTTCATCACAAATATATTGAAACTAAATAACGCTAATCTATGTAAACAAAAATATCACAGACTATAAAAATAATCAAAATTTCCCGTTGAATATTAATTCGAAGCTCATCATTCTGTTGCCCCACGGTTTTCATGCTATTGACCTTATACCTAGGGTAAGTGCCAAGCCACTATACCATGAGTCAACAAAATGTGTCACTCGATTAACGATTATCTCCTGAATTTCTTTGGGCGCCATATTGTTGCAAAACCCCGTCTCAGCAATCCCATTACGACCCATTTTGACCGCCTAGCTCAGGGACGTCAGGGGGGGAAGAGGGCAGAACAAAAAATTTCTAACAAAAAAAAAACACTAACAAAATTAACACTCAAAATCATAATATAACTACAAAAATACAAAAGAAAAACAAAAAAACATTACATTTAAACCCACACAAAATTCCCATTATACTAAACAAAAACTAACACTGAAAACCCTATAACACTAACTATAAGAATTTACCAAAAGAATACAGACAGACCAATACACCCACAATATTAAAGATTGACTAACAGATATATACAAGGACAAAAGATGTTACTTGCCCCACTAGTAGCCCACCCTGCCTTGATAACCTAACCTATTTCTCTCCAGGTTATCCCAGTAACAACACAAAACACTAGTCACCCTACATACTTACGTCAACACACATTCTAACACTTTTAACCAGACATTATCTTATTAATGTCAACCAAATAAGAACATAATTTCTTTTAAATTTAATATTATAACAAACGATTATTATTTTATTGAGGATATATGAAGGTAAGTAAAATAAAAAAAAAATATATGGAAAAATAAAAGTAAGTAATATTTGAAATAAAAATTAAAAATGGTTGAAAACTAAAAGTAAGTTAAAATAAAAAAAAACTCAATAATTAACAAGAATTAAAACACTCATAAAATCGCTATAAGCAACAAAAAAAACAGTCCCAAAATTCCAAAAATTCCCTGACCCAAATTATTGGTCTTAAAATTCACGTTTAGCCTAACCTAAATGAGAGAGCTCTCTAAAATAGGGTAAAATATTACGGGACAATAAAAACTTCCGTAGACGCGCACAAAAAGGGAACCAGTGTGAGTTTTGGGCTCACAAAAAAAAATTTACACACACTAAACTAACACTAAATCCTCCTAACAATTTAACCTTAAATTTAACAAAAAAAAATAATACTACTTGCTGCTTCCTTTTCCTTTTTTTCCAAAATTTTGTTTGAATCACTGGAGCACCTTTACATCACTGTCACTTTAATTGCACAAGACTCACCAAATGTTTATTGCAGTTCCTCTTTAATTTAAAGGCCCTTCGGCTGACCAAGCACCAAACAGGAACAGGTAGTTTAATTCAAAAAAATCCACAAAAAGGTAGTTTGCACTCTACTGGCCAAAATTCTTCTGGTTTTGTAGCAAAACTCAATCCAGACAAAAAGCATCAATTGTATTCTACAGCCTACCGAATCACAGGAGACCTTGGCACTTCCTGGTATTTTCGTCAAACAAAATGGCTGTTGTCCTCTGTATTTTCTAACACAAAATGGCAGCTATGGCTATCACCAACCTTAGTAATTTGATCCTCAGACAAACTGTGAGCTATGGCAATTGCAATTTCTGTTGAGCCCTGATCCTCAAAAAGTATTCCCTTAATCTTCTTTGGGAGGTATCTTCACTTGCTGGCTCCAAATGTTTTTTTTTTTTATAATTAGCGCCGTGATGTTGTGCGTATACAATTGGGAACTCAAAACGTTCCGTCTCACCAAAATGTGTACTTGACGCACGCACGATTCAAACAGCAATCCCTTCTCTCAAAAATTTTAAAACCGCCAAGCCATTATACCTTCCAATAAACCTTAAACCCGCCCACTAATTCTACAAACCGCTATATACTATAATCACTGCTCTTCTATCCTTAATTAACTATTAGATTTATAACTATTTATCCTATTTTAACTCATTATACGTAAACTTATTCTCACGAGATTTTCTAGTTTTTTCCATGTAATAAAAAAAATTACGCCATATTGACAAGAAATGGCTTCCCCAAGCCAATGAGCCATCCCTTTCTCCCCCTTTGGCATCAACCATACACTCCGTTAATTTTTTTTTATTAAATTATAAATTCGACTTGGTCAAAATTAATAAAATTAAATTTCCACTACGTTAAATTTTCTTAAACCTATCTTTGATTCCCTTTCATCCCCTAAATCATTTTATTTTCTTTCAATACTCTAATTATTGGCAACTCCTCCTATTCCACATTCGCATTCAGCAAAAATAAAACAGCTGTTTTACTCTTACGCGTTACCACCACTGGTGGTTATCGACATTAACCCCTTGAGACCAAACATGCCGCTACAAATTACGTGAATAATAAATTACGTTAAATAAAATGTATTTATGGGTTTTTACTGGTTCATATGAACATCCATTTGAGTACATAATATTGGCACAGCCGAAATTTAACTCTTTTACTTGTTTTAGTGTGTGTCAGGAAAATGAATTTACAATATTTTTTTACCAACTTAATATCTTAAATATTTTCGCCGGGTCGCTATACATCAGACCACTTTTTGAGCACTCTTGCTCAGATGCATTTTAAAAAGCTACAAAAGATAATTTTAAATATTTATATTTAAAAATTTAATGGTAAATTAATACATCAAATCACGTATGTTCAGCTTATACTATTCTACATAAAAATCACTCAAAATTAGCGTTTTTAAATAATAGTGCTGGTACAGTAATGAGTAATGGGTATCGAGTATTTGTCCTTTTTTTGGGTACTCTATACTTACATACTTTTCGGCTACTCGATATTTTCCTAGTTGGAATTTGGAGAGAAAAACAATATAAAAATGCGACTACGATAAAATAATTTGCATTAAAATACAACTCTGCTAGAAGAAAAAACAAAGGTAAAAAGTTTAAACAAAAAAGTTGAGAAACTTTAAAAAATATTGAATAATAAATCTTAAATTTTCATAAAATGTTTGTAAAAAATTAAGGCATAAATTCGGTTTACCGACACCTCACCAAAATAAATGAAATGTTGTCCTTTAATAGAAGAGACCACGCTGAGTCGAAATAAAAAAAAATTTTGCGTCGCTCACGCCCCCTTTTCAGTGGGCGGGGCTCCAAAGTTTGAAATGAAATTGCAAATAACTTCAAAACTACCGATCTTAACAAAATTGGCGTCGTTGGAAAGGTCTCGAAAATATCTTCCAATGAGGTATATAATGTCCCAAAATATTAACCCCTTGCTGCCCAAATAAAGCATTTTTGTTTTTTTTATGATTTTTTTTTTTTTAACGCTCTTTTTGTTAAATAACGCCTATATAAGTACATAAAAAGTGTATAAAAACGGAAAGTCTGTTTTATAAGCTTTCATAAAAGGTGCAACATGACCCCATAGGTCTTGAAATGAAGTAGTTATTAAGGGTTAAAGTTGACCATTAATAGGCAAAACTATGATTTTTGCAAGATTTTGAAAATTAGATTTTGTTGTATGGTATGGTTTAAGATTTTGTATGCAAAAGAAAACTTGTAAATATGCCAAAATTTCTGCGGCCCGGGGCGAAGCCTCAGCGAAGCCGGTGGGAGGACTGGTGGGAGGACTGGTGGGAGGAGAAAACCCCTAAGCCCGGCTGAAGGCCGGCTATGCAGAAAAACTTTATTCTACAAACATAGTTTAACATAGCCCACACATGAATAAATTACAAAAAAAAGCTTGTGTTATTTATACAAAACTTGTATAAACCGGAAATTAGAAATTAGAAAATTAGATTTTGTTGTGTGGTATGGTTAAGATTTTGTATACAAAAGGAAACTTGTAAATATGCCAAAATTTCTGCGGCCCGGGGCGAAGCCTCAGCGAAGCCGGTGGGAGGACTGGTGGGAGGAGAAAATCCCTAAGCCCGGCCGAAGGCCGGTTACGCAGAAAAAACTATTTTGCAAAGACCCATATATGGTCACGTCGATATATGGTTCAAAATTTGAAAAAGGGTGTGTAAAAAAAATTATTATGCTTTTTTTGGGCAGTAAAGGGTTAATATTTTAGGACATTATATACACCATTGGAAAGATATTTTTGAGATCTTTCCGCCTGAGAAATATGGTCACGTCGATATATGGCTCAAATTTGAAAAAAGGACGTTTAAAAAAAAAAAAAATATAAAAAAACCAAAAATTGTTTTATTTGGGCAGCAAAGGGTTAATATTTTAGGACATTTTATACTCCATTAGAAAGATATTTTCAAGACCTTTCCAACGACACCAGTTTTGTTAAGATCAGATAAGTAGTTTTGAAGTTATTTCGGATTTCATTTCAAACTTTGGAGCCCCGCCCACTGAAAAGGGGGAGTGAGCGACGCAAAAAAAATTTTTTTTGGACTCTGTGGGGTCAAATGTTCAAGGTAAAAAAATTTCAAAAAATTCTGAGAGGTGTCGGTAAACTGAATTTGTTCCAATCTAATTTTCAATTTAAAAATGGACACGAAAGCACTGGGTTTTTACAATGATATCAGGCAATACCGCTAAAATACCGTTATCGATTCAAAACTCTTTCAACTGACTACCGTTATCCCTAAAATACCGTTACCGAAGTAATTAAAATACCGTTACCAGTATAATTAAAATATCAATACCCTTAAAATGACGTTACCGAAATAACTAAAATACTAAAATACCGTTACCGAAATAATTTATCAAGATCTGAAAAAAATTGCTGTAAATAGAAATATTTTCCCACAGTTTGATCATTAACTAGCCAGTCAATAAAAACGGGCATAATGGGGCTAAACATATCGGTGTGCAATTACATTACCTGAATAACTAAAACAACGTTACCATTAAAATACCGTTACCTTAATAACTGAAAAATCGTTTTCCCTAAAATACCGTTACCTAACTAAATAAAATACCATTAACGCAAAAAAAACCGTTGAAGAAATAACTGAAATATCGTTACCCCTCAAATACCGTTACCGAAATAAAAGAAAATAGCGCTAACCGATATCCACATTCGAATCGGTTACCATCTATGTTTTTTTATAATAAAAAAAATCGATGTAAAAGAAAATCATGAGAATGTAATAGTTTTTCTATTGCTTTTGGCTAGCAGAAAATTTAGAGTTGGGTATTTTTATGTCAAAAATAAATGCTTTTTACTAAATGTTTTAGAAATAATTAGTTTTATTGCAGATATAAAAAGTTTTTTTATTTTGAATTCAACGAGAAATCCCAAATTTGTACAGTTTAGTTTTTTCGCACGTTACAAATGAATTTTTTAACTTTCCGTTATCACAAAACCCCAAAAAATTAGATACTTTTATTGCTAAAAAAAGGGCTTAGAGTTGTTTGTCTTTTCCTATTAAAAACTTTGCAAGACTAAGAGAAAAATTAAAAAAAATTTAAACTGATTTAAACAAATTTCAACAAATTTTTAATAAAAAAAATCTTTAAATTCTATGAAAATGTGTATGTATTAATTAAAAAAATTTTAAACTTTTCCCAAAAATATGTTTTCTATAAGTACATTTTCAAAAATTTGTCGAATCAGTTGTTGCCCCCTTGCTACGGTCCTGCCTGACATTACCTCCATTTCGAGTTTGGGGATTATGTTCAAAAAATTTTCCGGCCCATACCTTTTACACGGATGGATCGAAACTGGATGGGAAAACGGTCTGGGCTTCTGTGACGCTGACTTCAATGTACGCAAATGCTTCCGTCTTCCTGACCATAATACCGTACTACAGGCTGAGGTCATCGCGATAACGGAGTGCGTTAAGCAGGTGAATATCATGGGCTTGACCGGTGATATTGTGATTTTCACGGATAGCCAAGCTATCCGGGCTCTATATACGGACTCTGTGGGATCAATGACGATACTCGGGTGTAAAGATGAAATTAACGATTTCTCGGCACTGGGACGCATTGATATTTTATGGGTGAGGGGACACTGTGGTATAGCGGGGAACGAAATGACTAATGATTTGACTAGGGGAGGATTCTCCCTGGAATTAGTCACTTTGGGGAACTCTAGACCTTTTCGAGCTCTCAAGGCGGAGCTGGTGGATTGAGTAACACCATGCATTAGACCATCTGGAAGAATGCGGGTGTTGGCAGGACCACGGGTATTCTCTGGGGCAACCCAGACAGGGACAAGACGAGGGAAATTCTGAATCTCATTAGGAAGGAACTGAGTTTTTTGATGGGAATCCTCACGGGACACTCGACACTAAGGGCCCATCTCCACCGTATTTTGGGGCAGACTACGGAGTGTGTTGGGCCTGTGGGGAGGACGAGGAGACTATCTCTGTGAATGCCCGGCATTTACCGGGATCCGGGTCGAAATACTATGAATTGACCCAATATCAACATTGGGGGATCTTACGGGCATGGGATGGAAGAGGTTGAGGAATTTCGTCAGTGCGGTGGAGTTTCTGGGTAGGAATATGACATGGGACCGATTGCTTAGAGCGCACAACAAGCCAACATTCTGGCTTAAGTGTAAGTCCTCAGGGACTTGAGTCGGATTAGGGAAGCATTTCCCTTCTCCGAATCCTCTTTTCGACCTAGCCTAACCTTCATAATTTAAGTTCGGATTATGGCCGAATATTCTTTAAATATAAAAATTTACAGAATACTCAGAATTTTGTTTATTATCCCCAAAAAATATATCTAAGTCCGAAAAAAGTTCGTTTATAATCCCCTAATTCAGTTTGGGGACTATGTTCTTGGGACAATGTTCGGGTGCGGGCTCTCATGTATTTGTATAGTCTTGCTTGACAACCTACACCCTTGTTATACAGTGCACGGATGGACTGTAAAAACTAACTTGTTTTCCACTTTCACTCTTCTATAGGACCCTGGACATAGAGACTTATATGTAATGCACGGCCTGGTTCTGCGTTGGATGTATCCCCAGCGGTGTTAGTTACAGTCCTACTGAGAAAAATTAATCGCTGAATACACGAGAAATATCTTGCGAAAGCAAGAGCACGAATTTTTCATAAAAATTATGAATTTGTTTTGCTTAAAAAAATAAAAATGTGTTCTAAAGGGGTTTGGTTAAAGACCCTCTTGGATCCGCGCTTGCCGGTGTGGTTCTGAACATTGTCATAAAGAAGGATTTTAAATTATTATTACACTTTAATCAAACGTTTACAACAACAATGCATATATTAAATACCTTCCAATATATCCAGCTTGAGCCATCATTCCATTTCTGTCATCCATTACTCTTTGGGGTTGATTGTTTACAACTTTTCCATCATCGTTTCCTTTCCAGGTACCATCATCTTCTTTAAATGACTGGCTCCTAAAATATAGAAATATTTATAATTATAGGGGATTCCAGACTAAACTAACAATTTGGGCTAATAATGTTTCTATAAATAGCCAGAGTTTAACTTTAACCACGGATATTTCAATATAGATTTTACATTCATAACTACCCAGTCAGAAAAAGGCAAACGGACCGCCACTGGCAAGGCACTTTAGCAAGTCCCAATCCCAATATGTTAACATCATTAGACAAAGGTCCGTCTGTTCAAAAAGTGTCGGACAAGCACTGGGGAAACAAAATGTATAACGCCGGGACTCGAACCCTGGCCTCCAAATTGGCAGCCGACAGTTCTAACCACTGAGCTAACGAGATATATAATACTTGACAGCTTAAAACGTAAGTAAATGATTAGCATTTCAGCACTGACATTCGGTTTTAAGGAAACAACTTGCCGACGTTGGGAAAAAAAGTGGGTCTTCAAAGAGCTTTTTCAGAAACTTAAATATCGATTTTATATGAAAAAAATATTAAAAAGTATAAAAAATCACAAAAGAAATTTTTGCCTGAAACTGGGACCTTCTGATTGCAAACTTTTTTAAACAAAGCATCAACATTTTTATAAAATAAATGTTTATAACCGGATAGCACTGGGAAAAAACTTTTTCCTAACGTTGGCATAGTGGTCTCAGCCAACTCTTTGACAATTATTTTTCTGTAGATCACAGAAATTATTGTAAAACAAATACTGACAAAACGCTTTTTGGAAACGTTGGTAAAGCGTCTTAACAAATGTTCTGCCAGTAGATTATTTACAATTCCTCGGTTATAACAGTGCTTGATTTTTTGTACCTCTGGCAGTTTCTGAGTGGTTATGGTTAAGCCTTAAACTTTGGTTAACTTAAGATAAGTTAGAAGGTGTTAATGTCTAGCTCGAATAAGATTATTCGAATAAAGTATTTTTGAATTTGACGAAACTTACGCAATTGAAACATTGCACAATGGGGTGTATCACAAATATTTTGGAAACAATTCAGCCATTGCTTACTGTCTGCTCGTATTGCCTCCAAAGCAGGACATCTTGGGTATTGAAAAATTTTAGAGCTTGCCAAATTTATATTTATCAACCGATTTTCAAAAATTAAACATATTCTTATAATTTCCAACAATAAAAACGCTTACTCATGTGGGTTATCTCTTAAAGTGCAAAAGTTATCCGCATTTGAAAATCAAAACTTCAATGCAATATCTTTTTTTAAAATAAATGCCTCTAAAATTGTAAATTATAAAAAATATGATTTTAGTACTTTTTGGTCAAAAAAGTTGCAAGACTCTTTTGTCTTCAGATTAAAAGTTTCTTCAGAAACACATAGTATTTATATTTTTCTGAAACATTACTAAATATAGTTGCGTTTTATGGAAAATAATTGATTTATTTTTTTTATTCTCCCCGGAGACCCCTACAAATTCAACAATTTTTTTATTCAAATTTCAACTTTAACCAACTTTTTCTCTAAACGCACCACCAAAATTGTAAAATGAAAAACGGGGGAAGGTCCTCCAATTTAGTCCAAATATGATAGCATTATCCTTTTTTAACATAGCTTTAAATATGTTCAAGACAAAAAAATGTAAAAAATCCCATTTCCCGCGTTAATAAACACAATAGCAAGGTACAGCTTAGTATTAAATTTCATTACAATACGTTAATTAACAAATATTTTATTGCAAAATAAAAGCATAAAATTTTCACAAAAATTAAAAAAAAATTAACGGATATCCGAAAATTGTATCCGATCCGGTTGAAACTTGGCACATAATATTTTGATTTAATTCCATGAAGATTTGCCAAATTTGAAGCAAATCGCTTATTATTTAGACATAGTTTACCTAAAAAGTTAATTTTGCTATAAATTACACGATACAAAATTTCCATTTATATGACATTGTTGGTAAATTATGTCTAAACAATAACCGATTTGCTCCAAATTTTGGACATCATCATGGAATCAGATTTTAATATTATGAGCCAAGTTTCAAGCGAGTCGGTTACAGTTTTGTGATATCCGTAAAATTTTTTTTTTAATTTTTTGTGAAAATGGTAAATTTTTATTTTGCAATAAAATACTTGTTAATGAACGCATTATAATGAAATTTAATACTAAGAATTTCCCACGTATTTCGTTTCTCCTGTGAAGTTAGGAACTTCATAAAAATAATGTCAAAAGTATTCTGTATGTACTTTTACGAAACTATATATCAAACTGCATTTAAAATAAAAAATCTCACAAACGTGGAACTGAAGCGATATTGTTGTGACTTTGTCGCATAAATTAAACAAACGCAGGATTAACGATCGTTGATTTTGTGAAATTTCTTTAAAAAAAAAAATTAATAAAGGGTGATTTTTTAAGAGCTTTCGGATTTGATTTAAAAAAAACCCCATACAATTTGGAGAAATGTATGAAATCTTTATTTGAGTAGATAAAACACATACATTTTGAGAAATGTATGAAAACTTTATTTGAGTCGATAGAACGATCTATATAATTCAATGTTTAAAGATGATTTCATGAAAATGTTGACCACGGCTATGCCTCAAATGGTTCATACGCTGGGTCCAATTTTGGCATACTCTCTTCAACATATCGGCCGGCATCTCACGAACAAATTCTTCAATATTGGCTTCCAGTGCGTCAACCGTTGCGCCTCAAAAATAGTCTGCAGGCGTTAAATCGCACGATCTAGGCGGCCAATTGACCGGCCCACTGTGGTCAATATTTTGAGATAGCGGCCAAAACTCCTTTTGGTTTTTGTTCTCCGATTTTAAAGTTATTAGACTCATATGAAAGTAGACAATAGTAAACCTCGGGAGCCAAAAAATTAGAACTCTATTTCAACTATTTCACTGAGAACAGGGTGGTCCAAAATGGGCTTTTCAGAATTTAGTAAATTTATGATATTTTTAGTTAATTTTTAAAGTTTAAATGATCATAACTTTTTTGTTTTTCAAGATTTTTGGATGAAATAAATTTTGTGTTGTAACTTAACTTATTTCCTATTACTGGTAAAAAAATTGAAAATTGTTTTCAGAACAATTTAAATATTTTTTTAAAAAAGGTCAAATTTCTCGGAAATTTCCTACTTCATAGAGCACAACTCCTGTGAGTCAAGCTGAGTCAAAACACAAATTTACTATTTTGTAGTCCTAACTCTCCCCTACATTCCTATATATACATGTCCATGCATCGCGACTGCACTTTTTGAGCTACAGCAATTTTTCTGACCCAAGGTAAGATATTCGGTACAAATGCACGTCATATTTTTTGAGAAGTTATTTGTATGTGAAAGTGGCTATTATGCATATATTTTGATGAAATTTTGTACAAGAGTTCTTATTGACCCAAAAATAATTCTGTTGAAATTAGGAGAAGTTGCAGCATGACTTTAATTTCTAAATGGGGATGTGATGGGTCCTCTGGCCAGAAACAATACAAACAATGTAATGCGGAAAATTCATCAGATGCCAATTATTCATGATTTCTTTCGTTCCATTACGTTTAACAAAAACTTATATTGGTTCAGAGCTGCAGAGATAGATGTATGGAAGAATGAAATTCCCTCGTCAACAAAATTTTGTAGACCAATAAAGTTTGCTTACAAAAAAGAAACTAAAGATGTCATAACTGAAGAAGTTGGCAAAATGAGAGATGAAATTAAAGAACTTCAACCAGTGATATTTGAATTTAATGACCAATGCATCGAAGTTAACTTTAAAATGTCACTTGCAATGATCGATGGAAAAGTTGCACAAGCTTTAACCGAAACAAAGTCTTCGTCAAGCTGCACCATATGCCAAAAAGCATCAAGTCAATTGAGCCAACCACCAACACAAAACGATAGTTTTAATGAAGCATATGAATTTGGAATGTCACCTCTTCATGCTAGAATTCGTTTTATGGAGCATATTCTTAAATTGGGATACGATTTGGAATTTGGCCCGTTATGCGAAACAGTGAGAAACAACAAAGAATATTTGGAAAAAAGAAAGCAAAAAAAAAAGATATTCAAGAAAAATACCGTGAGATAGGCCTTATAATTTTTTTTTTTTTTTTTTTATAATTTAACCAATACTCAGGGGATGCCCCCTACTCATGCAGTGCATTGTATTGATCAGGAAAATAAGGTATGGAGGGGAAGGAGGAAAGAGGGAGTAGTGTTTGTGGATATTTGATTTAAATTTTTCTAAATTGTAAGTAACAGGGAAGACTTCTGCGGGAAGTTTGTTCCACATACGAATCGTTCGACTAAAAAACGAATTTCTCTGTAATGCGTTGTGCGAAACACAGGACAATCAACTACAAACGGATGTGCTCTACTAGATAAGCGAGTATTACGAATAAAAACTCGGGCTCGTGGAATAAGTTCACTTATCTCAGATGAGCATCTCCCATGGTAATATCGATAGAAAAGTGTCACACAACCCACATTCCGACGATGCTCCAATGAATCAATAGAGTTGGATACACTACTGTCATTGATAAGCTTCACCGCCCTCCCTGAACACGGTCCAGAAGCTTCAGAATAGACAATGGAGCCCCTGCCCATATATGAGAGTTGTATTCCATTTTTGGCCGGATATAGCTGGTATAAATAGTAAGGAGATCGGATGGAGTGAAGTAAGTCTTGCACCGTTTTAGAAAACCGAGACACTTGAATGCCTCTTTCGACACTTGAAATACGTGCTTATTCCAACGGACATCACACTGTTTTCTCATGCCCAGAACATCAAGAGTATCCGATTCATCAATACCTATACCATCCATAGTTACAGATGACAGTGTCAATTCCACAGCCCGTCTGTGGGTTAACATACAACATTGGGTCTTGCGTGCATTAAAATCGACCTTATTCGCGCGACCCCACTCGGAGATTGTAGAAAGGTCTTGATTGAGTGTGTCATTCATGTTCTGCCGCATGCCCTCTATCTCCAAAGAGCTTGGCCTGTGATCGAATGAAATGAATGACAAATGTTGCTGTCATCTGCAAAAGAGTAGATAGGGTTGATGGTCTGACCAAGAAGGTCATTAATAAAAATAAGAAAAAGGGTAGGAGAAAGAACAGAACCTTGCGGTACCCCTGAATTTAGCTGAAACTCGTTTGATGAGACCCCATCTAAAACAACACGTATAGTGCGGTCTCTGAGAAAACTCGTTATAAATCGAGAGAAGACATTACCGACACCAAAAGCAACTAGCTTAGTCACGAGTGCCCCGTGCCACACACGATCGAACGCCTTAGAAATATCTAGAGCAACCACTTTACTCTCACCAAAGCGGTGGATTGACCGGCTCCAACGTTCCGATAGAAACGCCAACAGGTCTCCCGTAGATCGACCACTACGGAAGCCATACTGTCGATCATTTAAAAGTGAATTGGTCTCTAAATATTTCACAAGATGGTGGTTAACCATGGTCTCCATCACTTTGGAGAGCGCAGAGCAAATTGCGATTGGGCGGTAATTTTCAGGGTTGTTAGCCGCACCCTTTTTAGGGATAGGCTGGACATTGGCCACCTTCCAGCATGAGGGGAAAATTCCCGCACGGTACGAAGAGCTGAAAAGTTTCGCTAATGGACGTGCCAACGTTAAAGAGCACTGTTTCAGCACCAGTGCTGATATGCCATCCGGCCCCGGTGACTTATTTACGTTGAGATCTGCAAGAACCCTTTTGACTGCGCGGGCCCGAAAGAAAATCAAAGGCATAGTATAGGATACCCTTTCGAGAACGGGCAGTGGTTGATCGCTTCCGGCAAGAAAGAATTTCTTGCAAAAAGTTCAGCGAAAAGGTTGGCCTTATCAACCGGGTCAGTGAATGATTGATCGTCCTTTAAAAGAGTTGGAATAGAAGAACTAGCATTATCCCTTACTCTTTTAAACAAACGACCAAAAGGTCTTACTGCCCCGAGGAGCAGAAAGAACTTTGGCACGTAGACGCTGTTCGTATAAAACCTTTCGCGTCTAAGTACCTTGGCACACTCGGTTCTCGCTTTTTGCGGTGCAGATCAGTAACGGCGTTCTTATTCGAACGCCAATTACTGAACGCTGCCTCTCTGGATCTGACTGCATTTTTGCACGTCTGGTTAAACCAACACTTGTGTTTTGATTTAGCCGAAATATGCTTCGTTGGAATAAAAAGTTTCATTCCTAGCATAATAATATTGACTACCATTTCTGCAGCGGCATCGACGTTGTCGTCGAGAAATCAGATTTTCCAGTTAAAATGCCGAAAGAAATCGTTGAGCTCGGCCCAACGAGCTTTTCATATAGGAAAATAGAGCGTTTTGGCGCTAAGTTGGAAACGATACGAAGAGTAGAATATGAAAAAGATGCAGAAATAGTACTGTAAATTTTTATTAATACATTTAAATAAAATATATGTGCACTTTAAATCAATAGTAAAAGTTTACTTAAAATTTTATCGATGTTGTGTTCTGTATATAATATATCCAAATGGTATTGATATTGTTTGGAATTTCAGTGTTATTTTTCAGTTTAATCCTCACAAGAATTAGCTATCTTCCAAAAAAACCAACCTTTGGCCCTGTGAATATTGAGACTAAATAAATGTCAGGGGCCAAGTGTTGGCATTTCTGACCAAAATTAAGTTTAGGAAAAATAAATAAGTATTGGTTGTAAAATACGATTGAAAGAAAATAAGAAATTATAAAAAAATACCTATTTAAAATGTCAAAATATTCAACTTTTACATGGAAACTCAACAAAAAAATTAAAATTCATTTTTAACTCCACATTACTTACGTTCCTATCAGTCGATTTTACGTTTGAACACGCAAATTGAAGCTTAAAGTCCCTCCTATTGAACAAAACAAATTGCGTAAAAAAATACCAATCCGGTCAAAAGTTATAGAGTTTTATCCGCTATCTCGCGAAATTGACCACTGTGCGGCCCCAAACGTGAAATAAACTGTTCACCGAACTCGCCTCTCAATTGGGCCACTGTTTTGCATGCTGTGTAACATGTGGCACCGTCCCCCCGGTAGCGCCATTCACAGTAACGTTCCTGCCTTCGTCGCCTTTGAAAAAGTACAGTCCAATGATGCCACCGGACCATAATCCACACCAACCAGTGCATTTATTGGGATGCATTGGCAGTTCTTGCAACGCTTCTGGCTGCTCCTCACACCAAATACGGCGATTTTGCTTGTTCACGTATCCATTCAACCAGAAATGAGCTTCGTCGCTGAAGACAATTTTTCGATAAAAAAGTGGATCTTCATCCAACTTTGTGTATCTTCAATTTTTGCACCAGCTGCATTTTAAAAGGTTTTACACCCAAATCCTTCCGCAAAATTTTCCGCGTAGTGCTGCGATAATTCAACACTGGCGGATACAGCTGCTATATTTCCTCTGTCCGCACCCTACGTATGCGTGTTGGTAGTTTAATGTCCAATAATGTAAAATTTGGTGCGAAATTTAGTCTCAAGATTCCGAATAGCCGCCTCAGAAGGTCGCCCAAACTGACCATAAATTGGAAGAAGCACACGATGCACTTTCTTAACCGAGCACGAATTGATAAAATTAATAATGCAAGTTTCAAATGAGTCTGAAGCCGTTGTGTTAAACAAACAGTTTACAGTAACGTGTTCACGAAAACAGCTGAGCTACCAAAAACATAGTTGTTGAAAATACATCTTATCTGACTTTTCTGGAAATCATAGAATACAAAAATGTTTTTGTCGTAGATATAAAAGCTTCTACACGCAAAGAAAAAATTAACCAATATGATTGCGGCCTCAAAACTATATTTCCTAGAGCTATAAATAGTTGGTGCAGTTAAATTATTATTGTGTCAATCATATTTCACAAATAATATGGTTGTTTTAATCCTGATATAGTAAAAATCTCTCTTTTTTCCGTTATCGTATTCTTCTCTTGTCTACAATCCTACCATAGTTTTCGTTATCATATTTCTGTCTCTAACTACTGCCATTTTGTATTTTTATTTTTCATATTTGACACAAATAAGACTATAAGTCTCTTACAGTATCTCAGACGTTATAAATTATTAAGATATATTATTTAACGGCTTGTTTTTACAATACGTGTATAATTTCAGACGAACGTGTGGCACCCGAACGAATACGTAAGGAAATGAGTTTTTATAATTCGTTCGCCTGACTTACGTTTGAGTACGTTAAGCTTATGTTATGTCAAACAGTAGAGATTGCCATGACATTGCTTTTCGGTTTTTGTCAGTTTATTCATATACAAATAACTCATTTTCGTTGCTAGATGGTAACCCAACACTATAATTGAAATATAAACAAAAACAGCTGATTTTTGCTTAAAAAAATTAATTTATTTTGTTAGAAAACAATAGAAGTGGATATAAAAATATAATTTGTATAAAAAAAAACAAAAACATTTACAACTAAAATGTAAATAAATATAAATATAAATGAAAATAAAAAATAAAAATCATTATTCTTTTTTTTATTACAATTTTTTTGTTAAAAAGTATTACAGTAAAACCCGGTTAAGATGAACTCCGAGGGACTAAATAAATTAGTTCGTCTTAAGCGAGTATTTTAACGATAAAAAATATGTATTTATTAAAACAAAAACAAGATTTTTACATAAATAAAAAATAAAATTAGCATTTCATGCATTCACAATTAAAAATTCAATTAAAATTCTTCATTTAAAAAAAAAATCTGTTATTTCTCTGAATGACTGAATTAACGATTTCATTCGTTATAAGTTTTTCTATTACCAAAATATGATTGTCAGCTTCTTCGGCACACGATTTTGTTCGAATATATCACTTGACAAATTTTCAACATCGGCAGGATTAACAATTTCCAATATTTCTTCACCTGATAAAGTTTGTGACGTCAAAACATTAGCATCTATATCTAGAAAGTCATCCACGGATATGAAATTCATATTAGGTCTATCCCATTAAACGGATAAAGAGTGTACTAAACATGGTAATTTGTATGAAAACGAGTTTTTGGGACTGCTTAAAACAGTTCGTAATAACCGAGGGTTCGTATTAACCGAATTCGTATTATAAGATGTATTTTATATGAAAATTTTTGCCAGAACGTCGGGACTTTTAAATTAGTTCGTATTAACCAAGGGTGCGTCTTAACCTAGTTTTACTGTATTTTTTTTTTTAATATTAAATTGTGTTGCCTTTTTCTTTGACGAATACTTTTTTGTGAACGTCTGTTTTTGACGTTTGTGACGTTTCAAATCGCATTGTGGAAACCAAAAAAAAGAGACGAAAACGACAACTCTTACATGTTCACTCAATTCAAAGTGACATTTGCGATAGAAAAACCCAAAATGAATTTCTTCACTCATTTACACGAATTTTTGAGTGACACGTCTTACAAAAACAGACCGTAAAGCTTAAAAATAAATACCTATAAATTTAAACAAGAATTAAACTGTAAAAAATTAAATAAATATTAAATTTAATAATAAATATAACTCCTAAACAAAAAAAAAATGTATCTATTAAAATGATTTGTAACTGCCATTTTAAAGATCAAACACACGGGGATCGGTTTTAAGATTATTGGGTAAAGAATTCCAAAGGTTTACAGCATTGACAAAAAACATTCTAGAGGAGGAGAGATATTATAATCAGGTGGAATATGTTATAAGTACGTAAAGCGTTTCCAATTGTGAGTTTGTTGCATAAATAATCCGGTTGTCGTGTGTAAAAAATCTTATGTAAAAGGTAACGTTTCGTATATTAGGTATGATGTTAAGCTACATCCCAAGAATATTGAGATATTCGGTCATATTCCTTTTATTGAAAACGTATCTCGCACAATTATTAATAACAATTTGCATTTACTCTTTGATGCTGCGTCAAGATTACCATACACGTTGGCTCCATAGGTAATAAAGGGTATAATTAGAGTTTTACTAATTTTAATTTTACATCACAGGGAACAAAGTTTTCTAAGAACGTTATATTTTTCATTATAGTATAGTCGATATGGTCTTTGAAGTTAAGAAAGGAGTTGATCACAAATCCTAGGTTTTAACTACTCTCACATATTTGGCAAGTTCTGATTGCATATAAATGTTCGGAAGTTCGGTTAAATTGTCGTCCTGTAAATAGTAAGCGCTTGGGTTTTGAAGCGTTAATAAAAAGATTGTTTTGATGTGACCATCTGCAAATTTCCCGTAATTCATCGTTAAAAACGATACACAAGATCTTCACAGAGTCCTGATGGGCGAGATAAATAAATTTGAGCATCATCAGCATAAAGATGAACCGAAGAGCTTTTACAGCAATAAAAAAATGTCGTTGATAAAAAGACTACCAATATTGGTCCAAGAATCGAACCTTGTGGCACACCGAAACACTGGTTTTATGGTCGAAACTGTATTGTTACAGTTAACTCGTTGATGGCGTTGAGATATAATACGATTTAAAAGATTGGATGCAAATTTGCTAAAGCCGTAATATTTTTGCCAACTAGAAGAAGAACAAACAGTCTTTTTATGCGCGCCTTCGCTTTTAGTGATATTCTTGTTTAAGATTTTATGAAGAGAAGTCGTGAGAAGAAGTCAGTCCGAACAAAAAATAATATAAAACAGAAAGACATAACAATAGAAAAACAATGCAGTGGTGTTAATTGTAATGGTGATGTTTTTAGTGGAAGAAGGAATGGTAGACTCAACCCGATCTACCATGGGAGCCTAGTCAAAAGTTAAATTGAAACGCATCGCATTAAAGTGTTATAGCTTACGTAAAAGTGATTTATTTTTAAATTTATGTACTCACGCAAAATAATTTGTAAACAAAAAAAAATTAAAGAAATATTGTAAATAAAAAGACTTTTTGATTTTGCTTTTTATTATCTTTGCATGGAGCGGATAAAACGCTCCCTGAATGTTAAGCAAAGAATTGATTTTATTGATTGAAATCGAGCTTAATTTATAGTACATAATTGCTTACTCGACATTTCTAAATACAGTGGAAAGTGTAGCAATAGACTAGGTACTTTTAGTTAGATTGTTAGTACAAAAACAACGATCAATGTACAATACCAGAAGGGTTGACTGTTAATCAATGTGTACAGTGGATGTTCAACAGTCTGACTGAGCATTCTCAGCTTAGAATGTTTGTAA